>CM051457.1:109801094-110258714 GCA_028274465.1 Plantago ovata | reverse complement strand
TCAAGTCCAATGTTTCACGAGGTTCTTTGCTACTTGGACTGATTAGAAAAGGCCATTTGACTCCGTTTGACTGTAAACCAAGGAAAATATGTAAGCTCGCCAATCATACTCATTGCAAGGTGGATTTCGTGGCCTCAACAAACTTGTTCACCAAGGCTTGTGAGTTCCACCAAACACAATGTCATCAACATATATTTGAGCAATAAGAATTATGTACTGTCTGATTTAACCCGAACAAGTCCTGTACCTGCACCACGAGTAAAACCAAAACTCCAAAGAAATTGGGTTAATTGTATACAAGCACGAGGTTGCTTGCTCTCAAACCATATAAGGCTTTCTGCAATTACTAAACATGGTGAGGATAAAAAGGATCTTCAAAACCCTTCGGTTTTTCACGTAGGCTTCTTTGTCAATGATGCCATACAGAAAGGCACCTTTAACATCCCTCTGCTGCAAGGTTAATTCAAATAGCAAGAAAGAGCAAGTAAACGTCTAATAGATTTATCCTTGCGACTGGAGCAAAGTTTCATCAAAATCAACACCCTCTACTTGAGTGTAGCCTGCTCAACTAGTCTAGCCTTATTTCTTACTATTGTACCAGATTCATTCAGTTTTATTTTTGAATATCCACTTGGTTCCTATAACATTCATGTTAACAGGTCTAGGAACTAGGGTCCAAACTTTATTCTTTTCAAACTGATTTAACTCATCTTGCATAGCCTCTATCCAATGGTGATCAAGCAAAGCTTCTTTATAGTTCTTAGGCTCAACAATGGATACAAACAAGAAGCACGTACCGGAACCGGGTTTGACTGATCGAGTAAACATTGACAAGTAAGGGCTAAGTGAGATATAGCCTTGATCCTTGCAACCGTGACTTAAAAAACCAGCAGTTCCTTGTAATCTACTTTCTTACCAGCAGTCCTTTTGCCTTTTCCATACTCAGAAGATGGTTCCTGTGGTTCATCTTGAGTATCGTCCTCTTCCCCTGACGGAGTTGAGGCAACATCGTCCAAAGTTTCATCAACTCTGTCCTGTACTGGTGTAACAGGTGTTTGAGCAGTCTGAATATCCTGCTGCTCATCTGGTCGGAGTGCATCACCCATCATCAGTGGTGTCTGAAGTGGATGGTCCACCTTCTGTAGAGATACTTGGCTCAATCGTCTCCGAAGTTGGCACAACATCGACTGTGTTGACACAACTTCGACGTCGGATTCTTCATTGGCTGGAAGATAGACATAATCCCAAGTACCTGTTTCTTCTGATTTATCTGAAACACTAGTAGAGTCATTAAAAGCAACATTGACTGACTCTTGAATAGTTTTAAGCCTCAGATTGTAAACCCGATAGGCATGACTATTGTTCGAGTAGCCAAGAAAAAAACTTTATCACTTTTAGAATCTAGTTTCTTCAAATAATCCCTGTCATTCAGAATATAACAAGTACAGCCAAAGACATGAAAATAGCTCAAGTTGGGTTTATTGCCCTTCAAATCTCATACGGTGTCATAGTGGTTCCTGGCCTTAAGTAAACACGATTTATAACATGGCATGCAGTATTAAAAGCCTCTCCCCAAAACCTCTTAGCAACATTCATCGAATTAAGCATAACTCTCCCCATCTCCTGAATAGTCCTGTTTTTACGTTCTGCAATCCCGTTTTGTTGAGGGGTTTTGGGTGCAGAAAATTCATGGAAGATACCAGTTTTATTACAAAAATCAGTAAACAAAGAATTTTCAAATTCTCTTCCATGATCAGTCCTAATCTTTTTAATGGAGGTTTTATAAAGATTTCGAATCATGTTGTAAAAAGTTTTGAAGAATTGAATAGTTTCAGATTTTTCTTTAAGAAAATAGATAAACGTGTATCTAGAGAAATCATCAACTATCACAAAAGCATACTTCTTACCATTTATCGTAGCTACCTCTACTGGACCCATAAGATCCATATGTAAAAGTTCAAAACAAGAGGTCGTACCTGAAGGTCGATCTGGTGAAGTTGGGACAACACCATGAGAAACTCTTGTTTGTTTACCTTTAAGACAGTCTTCACAAACCATCTTCCCAGACTGTTGTAGTTTGGGAACACCACGAACAGCTTCAAGCTTCCAAATTCTGTCCATGTTGCGGTAGCCAACATGACCAAGTTTCTGATGCCATATCACAGCATCTTCAACTTTGACTTGATTGCACACTATCTCATTTCCAGTTGAGTAGCAATTATCTCCAGATCTCAAACCTGTCATCACACATTTGTTTGCAGAATGTATACAGTACAAGCATCTTTGTTAAACTTAACAAAGTGATTATCATCACACAACTGGCTTATACTTAACAGGTTGGCTTTTAGGCCATCGACAAGATACACATCTTTAATAGCTGGAAGTCCTGCAACATTCAAAACACCTTTACCAAGAATTTTACTCTTGGAACCACCACCATAGGTTACCATACCACCCTTCATTGGTGAGATATCTTGCAAATAGTCCGAATTTCCAGTCATATGACGGGAACAGGCACTATCAAAATACCATGTACCTGCAAAGTTAGTATCAACAGCAGACAAAACAACATTACATGATAATGTTTCAGGTTCAGGTTTATCAGAAACAGTTGTGAGTTTTTCAGAGGGTTCTGCGACATCAATGTTGTCTGTGTCGTTGGGCAACGTCTCGGGCAACATTGACTTCGCAGTATTCTTCTTTGAAAAAGTTTTGTGAAAATCATGGCAATAAGGTTTAAGATGGCCATGCTTTTTGCAAAAACTACAGAAATAGATCCTTTTCTTTTTGAATGACCCTTCAGTTGAGTCAACTTCAGAATCACCTTTTGATTTAACAAAATTAGGACCTAATGGAAACTTTGGGGGCCTTTCTTTCTCACAACTTTTTCTTTGAAACCTACACCTTTTGTACCTGTTGAACTAATATTCAAACATTCTTTAAGGAGATCAGAAGAGTTCGTATATTTACCTAAAGTTCCCTCAACTTTGAGTAACTTAGCACTTACAGATTCGAATGCTTTGTCCTTCTTTGTTAGGGCAACTTCAAGACTGGTGACAGTGGTCTGCAAGATTTCAATCTTGCTTTTCTGGCGTTGATCAGATCCTCCTTTGCTTCAACATCGGCTAGTAAAGCTTCAACCATCTCTTGAAGTTCTACTAAGGCTTCCTCATGTGTTGTCTGATCATCCTCATCCTCAGTTTCTGCGTCTTCCTCCTTTGCTTCTGTATCTACATCAGCAACATTAGCTATAAGATTATTGAAAGACAGAGAAGAGATAGTTACCTCATCTGATGTTGAGACAGAAGTTGCGTCAACTTTGTTGTCAGCATCGTCGGACACTGCTGCAAAGAGTGAGATAACTTCATCTGTTTCAGATCCAAAACCCTCTTCATCGTCCAAATCAACCCATAAAGCTGTACCCTTGACCTTCCTTTGAGTATTTGCACACTCATTGGCATAATGACCCCAACCTTTGCAAGCTCTACACTGAATCTTATCAAAGTTCTTGGAATCGGCTCTAGGGATCTCAGTATAGGATTTTTTGGAATAATCTTTGCTTGGCTTAGAGGAAGTAGAAGCAGAACGGGGTTTAAAAACATTGGCTTGGGCTTCACTACTTACTTTGGTCTTATTCAACTTCTTAAACAAGGAATGAGCTCTCTTAACGAGATAAGCTTTTGACTTAGATCATCAAAATCCTCAAGACAAATACTATCATTATCAAGATCAACGTTAGTTCTAAAGGCACTAGAAGATTTCTGATAGTGTTCTTCCTGATCTATGATGTTCATCTCATTTGTTTTAAGAATATTCATAAGAGAAGTAAGGTCCATAGTACTATACTGTGGGCTTTCTTCTAAAGCAGAAATTTTCATATTGAACCTAGGGGGAAGAGATCTCATAGCTTTACGTACCAAGGTTTTGTTGGGCATAACCTCTCCTAGTTGGGCAGATTCATTGGATATGTCCATAATCTTGGCAAAGTAGGTTGAAATATCCTCATCCTCCTCCATCCTGAGTCTCTCGAACTTTGTGGCTAACATACGTAGCTTAGTGTCTTTCACACTAGAATCGCCTTCACAATGACTCTGCAAAATATCCCAAGCTTGCTGCGCAGAAACACAGTTAGAAATAAGACGAAACATATGAGTATCAACCCAAGTAAAAAGGATATTAAGCGCCTTCTCATTGCTGTTGTACTCCGCCTTCTGAGCTGGGGTATAATCTGCATATTTGACAGGAAGTTTGTCTCCATGGGCATCAGGCTCCTTCAAAGGAAGAACATAATGCTTGAGACAGGCTTCCCAGCATTGAGCATCAACAGACTTCAGGTAGGTTCGAATCCTCAATTTCCAGTAAGCATAATTGGAGCCATCAAGTACCGGCATACGCCCTACGTTGGGATTAGGATTAAGCAACGAGTTGGAATCCATCGTGTACCTGTAAGATCACTGAGGTAAACAGAGACAAGCTCTGATACCAATTGTTAAAGCACGTGAACTCTAAAACAATAAGAGTTAGTCCAGAATCTAAAACTCCTACAGAGTACGTTTGGTATTCCTGAAAAACGATAGCAAAGTTGTCTATAAAGTTTATGCAACGTTAACGACAACTTCGATAACCTGTCAATCAATAAAGCAATATAAAATAATACGTGCACAGAGATTATGAACGCAGCGGTAAAGAGACACACGTATAAACTTTTATTCTAACTGTTATTCACAGCTAGATGCTTTATTAGCAAAAACGACTAGATCAATATGTTGAGTACAATGAATATCGAACTCACCTATTTATCTAGTAAACGACACAACACAACCTAGATTATCTAATCTATATGAGAACCAACTCACCTATACTCCCTCGAGGAATATATAAACAGGTTGTGTAAATAGACTACAAACAAAAGACTTGAACAACTAACGTTGAAACCGGCGTTGAGCAACTTCAAGTGTAATCTGCAAAACTGAACGTGAATCGTCCTTGTGTGTATTCTTCAATGTCGACTTTGACACTCTATTTATAGTGTTATAAACACCCTTGAATTTCGTGTGGAAGTCTTCATTGAATCAGATTAGAACATCTCTTCTAATTGAACTTGAACTCCAAAACGTGTTCACATTGATGAAGTAGTTTCCTAGTCAACTTCGACTTTGAAGTTGCCTGAACATGATGAATCCAACTAGAACTCTATTCTCGTTCTTGATATATATATCCTTCTTGAATTCGACCTTTGTTAAGTTAAGGTAAAACAATCCCAATACAATTAGGATAATGTCCATAAGAAGATTAACGTAAAAACGTTACTCTAACAGATTCCATGAAAGATGAAACAGAGTTTTTTAATGGGAAAATTACATATTAGTGATCAAAACAAATATGCATTATAAAAAAGAAACTAGATATCATTATTACTTTATTACAACTAAATTTCAATGTCTAAGTCTAACATCTTTATATATATATATCAGTCCATTCTATTATTTTACAAGTTATTGTTGATTATATCCCACATATGGAGAGCAGGAAACGGGTTGATCATCGAGATTTTATAATTAATATTTGCTAGTACTAACCTTTTCAGGAAACGAGTTGATCCCATTAATTGAGTTAGCTTTTATTTCCTACTGTTCCATATTAGCTAACACATGGATTCTAGCAGGAAATTAACGGGTTTATCCCACTATCACACATTAGTTCACGATTTGTGAAAATTTTAGTTTTTTTGGAATCAACAAAATTATATATAATAGAATAGATAGTAAAGTACAAAAAATCTCAAGTGCATAAGTAGTGCACAAAAATAAAATAAAACTACACAAACCAAGAACTCAAACAATATTAAGAGAAGCGTAAAAGCATGTTCGAACCTCAACCCGTTATGGCAATATCAAACCTTAACCACCCTCGTCGTCTAGTATGTCAACCTCACGAGCGAGAAGCCAAGAGTTAGGGGGTGACGAATTGAACCAACAATTCTAATCAAGGCTATAACGGAGTAGAATAACTTTCGTTGCAAGTATAGAGTACTTAGCAAGAAAACGAAAGTTGATGGACTCCGATAGAATACAAACCAATCACAAGTAAAGGGAGATACATGATACCCCTCAACAAAATACAGGAAGCGAACTCTGTTTGAGTCACTGCAAATGACAACAACAAACAGAACAGTAGCCAAGGTTTATCTAATAAAGGTTTATTCTCTAGAATATTCCCTTATGATGGGCTTAGCCCGTAGCTTATTGGGTCAAAGTCTGTTATTTTGGGTATTATAAATAGCATGTAAGACATTCATATTTTCATTCAGTCAATAAACTCGTGAGTTCATCTCAAGATTGCGGCCTTGTGTCTTAATATTACCTTGCGACAGGGGAGATAGTTCAACAATACCGCGGTTACTGGGGAGATAGTAGCTGGAAGGAAGATTGCTCTTCAGCAACTTTCTTCGCCTAGCCGTGATCGCGCTAGGGGATCGGTTCCGATAGCATCATTCGGTAAGAATTCTCTTCGAATCTCTTTTCAATTCCAGCACTACTTGTCCCATTAATCGAGGTTCCATCATCCATATACCCCATATCACCCCTTGTGTTAACGCAACAAGTAGAACACCATTGATGTCGCTCCTGGACAACCACGCACCCTCAAAGATATCAACCAGGGAAGCAACAGAAAAAGAACTCTTCCCCACCCAATCAGCCATCCTCTGCCACACAGCTACAACAACCGCGCACCTACAAAAGAGGTGTTCAACATTTTCATCCTCACGGGAGCGAAGTTTGCAATATAAATTGGTCTCCTCATGAATTATATTCCGCTTTCTCAAGTTATCCATCGTCGGGAGACGATTCCAAGCAAGCTTCCAAGCAAACCCATTAATCTTTAAAGGCACCTCACTTAACCAAATTTTATTATTCCAATCAATCTGTATACTGCCCATCACACCGCCGTTTACAGCAAGAAACAACTCCATCTGAGAAGTATATCCTCCTTTCGCAGAGTACCATCCATGTAACACCCCGTTTTTTTTAATTATTTAATTACTTATTTATTTATTTATTTAATTATTATTTTATTATTTAATTATTTATTTAGTTAATTAATTATCAGAGTAAATTATTATTCGATAATTAGTTAATTATTTTCGCGTAAGTTAGTTCGTTTCGTTTCGTTTGGATCAAGCTGGACTATCTGATCTGTTTAGCCTTTCGTTCGGCCCAATTCTTAGCCCAGTCAAGGCATGTTGACCGGTCCATTAGTAATCTAACCCTAACCCTAGTCAGTGTCCCATCTCCTCATTCTCTTGCTGCCGTCCAAACCGAAATAGAGAGAAAGAGAGAAGTAGAGAAGAAAGAAAGAAAGAAAAGAAATGAAAGAAGAAAGAGAGATTGACTGTTACTGCTGCTGCCTATCTCCGTTCAACCCCATCGCCGCCGCCGGCCGTCCGTTCGACTCCGTTCTGCCGCACCAAGCCGCCATCGCCGCGCTGCCGCCGCGTCGATCTGTTCGTCTCTGTCGCCGTCCGTTTCGCGCTCCGCCGCCGCAAGCGCGTCCGCCGTTCGTCGCCTGTCCGTCGAGCTCTGTCTATCGATCGATCGATTCGATCGATCCGTTCCGTCTCACGCAAAGCCGCCGCCTGTTCGCTGTTGTCGCCGCGCCTGTGTCGCCGCGGTCTCTGCCTCTGTCCACGCCGTTCCGCCTGACGTTTCGCCGCCGCCGTTCGATCGATTCCGTCTGTCCGTTTGTCTCTCGCCGCACCGCCGATCCCGCTCGCCGCTCCGATCTCGTCCGCCGCGGTCCTTTCTGTTTCGATCGGTAAGAGATTTCGATTCCTTCTGATCTTTCCGTTTCGAGTTCGATTTTGGTTACGAATTCGATTTGAATCTCGGTTTTAATTTTCCTTTCTTCTTAATTCTTTCGAATTGCAGATTGTTCAACCCTTTTCTTTCGATTCGAAGGTAAATTTCGTTTCCTTACTGCTGCTCTCGATTCTAAACTCGTATTCACGTATTCTGTTTTGACTTTTTGCCTTGGACTATTTTACTCCTGATCGATCTGACCTTGTAAATTATTTCGAACCGAGAACCGGGACTTAGGTTGTTAGTGTAGTTACTGTTTGGCTGCACTTGTGAACCATTGACCTCGTATGTTGAATTTGATTTCCTGTTTGACCTCGAAAGGACTTTTGGACCTTGTTGTTACTGTTTTGGATTTTTGTGGACTGATTTGGGAAACCTAAAGGACCTTTTTGCAGTTTTACCGTTGACCGTAGTTGACTGACAGTAAGCTTTTATCGTAAACCTTGTTGTTTTGAGAAGACTGTTAAGTGTTGGAAAACTTCTGTATTGTTTGTACTGTTTGTTTACGAAAAAGGGTTGTTTTGCAATTTACCACTGAGGGTATTTGGTAATTTCCAGAATTTGAAAACCGAAAGAGTTTCTGAAAATGTTTCAAGCTTAGTTTCTGTTTTTGTAAGTTAGTATTGACTTGACTTGCTAGCCTAGTTGGTTAGGTTCTTGCTTGATTAACTTAGAGGTCCCGAGTTTGAACCCCGACTTAACCATTCCTTTTTCAACCTTTTTCCTTCCGGCCGTTCGACTTTTAAAGTGTGTTTAGTACTTTCTTGTTAGGTTCTCCGTTGTCCGTAAACCCGTAAAGCTCATTTCTTGTTGAAGATCGTTTGCTCGCAAGTTAAGGTGAGTGTTCACCCCTAAAGCTATTATTTGCGAAAAACTGGAAAGCTATGTGACTGTTTGTATCTATCACTATAAACTGTTTACTGTATGCTTCCGCGTAAAAGTATAAGTCCTAAGTATGACTTTTACAATTCTGTTTGTTGCTACTCTGTTCATGACTGACCTTTCTGCAGGAACACCTCTCGGTGTTAATTATCTGTATCTGTTCTGTTTCTGTGTGACCGGTCGATTAGGTTATGGTTAGGTAGGCTTGGATAGTAGAGGACTATCGGGTTTGCTTGATCGTGGCCTAGTCTATTCCCTTTTAGGCGCGAGACAGAAGTCGTTGAGGTCTATTAGGGTCGTAGGATCTGTTTCCCCAAAGTACACGGGGGTTTCTGTTTCTGTCCGGAGTTGTGCACCCTCTGGAGGGAGTTATAAGGGCATTCTGGGAGTAGGAGCAATAAGGCGGGCTGCACCAACGGTCTACAACGTATCTGTTCTGTTAATCTGTTATATGTGTTATGTTCTGTTTGCTCGTTTTTTCTGAAAAGGATTTGTTTTAAAACTGTTTACTTTCTGTTTTAACTTAGAACCTCACTGAGATCCTTTATCTCACACTCTTTTGTTTTTCAAAATTCCTTCCTTCCAGATGCTGCTGAGGATGTGCGTGACTAGGATGCCAGCAACTGAGAGAAGGGTCTGGGGTGTCACGGGTTTCTTTTCAAAATAAGAAGATGCACTTTTATTGTCTTCATTCGAACTTGAGTTGTCATTGGATATTATTTATTATTGTTAGCGTCAAAGATTATTTTGGGCATTTATTGCCGACCGTTGTTATTAAAGTATTTTTCGATTTTCCTTTTTCAAGAAAATATTTTGTTTTCAAAACCGGTACCGTTACAATCCAGCGCCTGACCCACAACACAACCAAGTCTCATCTGTTGAAGAGTTTAAACTGTTAGAATTAGTCACAAGATTCGTAATATCCACCACAAGGAGAGTCTCCCACGGAGATAGCTCTCGGTACCAATTCTAAATGACTCCATTATTCAAACGATCGGACACAACACAATTTTTAAAACTTTCCAACGCAAAAAGTCTAGGGAATAAATCTTTTAGTAATAAACCTTTTTCTAACCAAGGGTCCAACCAAAATCTAGTATTAACACCCAAACGCACATTTTGAAAACATTGTTGAAAAACCAAGGTGACAAAGCCACTTTAGTCACAAGATTTTTTCACCAAAGGGACCACCAAGATCTACTAGACCTGCCCTCCCTAACCCTCAAAATATTATCCCAAATGTTTTCATACTTTGAAGACAAGACTTTTACCCATAAAGAATTGGAATTATTAAGTAAACCCCACACCCACTTCCCAAGAAAAGATAAGTTTAACAAATGAAGATCTTTGACCCCTAACCCCCCAAATCTTTAGATACACAAACACTAACCCACTTCACCCAAGCAACTTTTTTATTACCCCCGGAAGGCCACCCCAAAGAAAATTTCTTTGGAGAGAACTAAGATCATGAATAATTGTAGCGGGTGCCAAAGTTAAGAAAGAGAGGTAGTATAAAGTCAAAGAACCAAGAACTGATTTTAATAGGACTATTATTCCTCCAAAAGAGAGAACTTTGTGAGACCACTTTCCCAATCTTTTCTCCATCTTTTCCAACACCATCTTCCACATTTTAGTGCCTTTCTTCTTTTCACCAATAGGCAATCTCAAATACAAAAATGGTAACTTTTCAATTTTACACCCAAGAAAAGAAGCCCAAATCTCCAAAGTACCAATTTCAACACCACACCCAATGAGGCTACTCTTGCTAAAATTAATTTTCAGCCCGGAACACCCTCAAAACATCGCAAAATACTCTTTAGAGTAAAGATATTTTCTGCCAAAGCTTCACCAAAGAACATAGTGTCATCCGCAAGTTGCCAATGAGACACCTCCACCATGTTAATCCCCACTTTATAAGGCACAAAACAGCCCACCGAACATGCCTTCTTCATCATCAAACTAAGACCCTCCGCCACAATAAGACCCTAAATATCGGTGCATGGTGGGTGGGGTCATGGTGGGTGGGCCCCACCACCATCACCAAATTTTTTTTAAAAAAATATAGAGGGCGCACAATTATGTGCGCCCTCATGGCCACCAGCCACCAGCCACCGGCTAGTGGCCTCTATGGAGGGGGACACTCCTATTGGTCATTTATTTTTTTATTTTTTATTTATCTTTTATACTTATTATTATATTTTATACTTCCTCCGTTTCATTACAAAGTTTCTAATGGGACTATTCATCGCGACCCTTGACCGCGTATAGCTTTTAAATTAAACTATATCAATATAAATTAAAAGTTGATTATGAAAATATACTCTATTTAATTTCATAATATCAATTTTATTATATTTTTCTCTAATATAATTTAGTAGTTATACGTGTTCAAAGGTCGCGATGAATAGTCCTCTTAGGAACTTTGTAAAGAAACGGAGGAAGTATTATCCTTTTAGATTTTATCATTATCTTTTATATTATTTGATATCTTATTATTTTAAACAAAAATATATTAAAATTCATAATTTTTTCCCTCTAACTAATACAGTAATTTTATAATAATATACAATTATTATATTATAATTATTAAATGATAATAAGAAAATGAAAAAATAAATAAATTGAATTGGTTGGATGGTGGGTGATTATGGATAAATGTGGATTTTGGTGTTGTAGTGGGTTGGTTGTAGGATGGGGTATGTGTAGGGATGGCATTTTGGGCTACCCGGCCCGGGCCCAACCCGTTTCTTCGGGCCAAGGCCCGACCCGATGATAAGGATGGGCCGGGCTTGGGTAGTTTCCCAGGCCCATGGGCCCGGGCCTAATTCTCGTACCCGGAGGCCCGGCCCGACCCGTTACATGCATAGAAATATATATGTACGTATACATACATTCATACATATATATATATATATATATATATATATATATATATATATATATATATATATATATATATATATATATATATATATATATATTATTATTTTTTTGGGATTTATATTATTTAGTAGTATAAATAATAAATAGTTACAACTTTATTTATATATACAGTTTAATATTAACCACTAGGACAAACAAGATTTCATGAGTAATAAAACTGTATTTTTTATATATATACTCGAGTCCCCCGCTCCGGAGTCAAGAATGATTTTAAATTAAATATCATCTACTTATTTTCTCCATTCAATTAATAACTTTCTAATATAACTATTCATCGTGATTTTTAACCACATATAGCTTTTAAATTAAATTGTATCAATATAAATTAAAAGTTATTATGAAAATATACTCCATTTAATTTAATAATATAATTTTATTATATTTTTCTCTAATGTAATTTAGGAGTTATACGTGGTCAAAAGTCTCGATTAATAGTCCCCTTAGAAATTATTAATGAAACGTAGGAAGTATTATTTTCAAGTAAATTGGGAAAGAGTAAAGACCGAGTGAATTGTACGAACCTTTTCGGGAAAAAAAATGCTAAACTATTATTAAAGAATACACTTTCATATACAGTCTTACAAATAATTCGAATGTAAAGATAAAATTGAATTGAATTGAACTTGTGGAGACAGTTACAGTCTTACAGAGTGAATGTGTGGAGCTTTGAAAACTACAAATACAATTGAACTCAATCTTATATAGTAAATAAACAAGGGTAAGTAGAAGATTGAGTAATAAATCATGAGAGTGTGTTTGAGTCTAACAGTTGAAGAAAAGGATGTTGATTTCTCTCGTACTTAAGAAGACCATGACTTTTACAAGAATTACCGCTTATAGAGAGTACTATGATGGAATCTGCCAAGTTACACAAAGTAAGTGAGTAACATATACGAAAACTAAGCTGAAGCATGCTATTTCCGATAACAATTTAGATAATTCGAAGATAAATAATAATTCATATAAAATGGATATAAAAATTATACCCTAAACCCTCAAACCCTAAACCCTAAACCCTAACACCCTAAACCCTCAAACCCTAAACCCTAACACCCTAAACTATATAATTAAAAAACTGCTATTACTAATAAATAAGATAAATAAATAATGTACTAAACTACTAATGTATAGTACAAATCTAATATAAAAAAATAAAAAAGGACCCAAAATATCTTCTAATCTTATCTATACTCCAGTACTCCACGTCTCCATTCTCATTTCAACCACTCAATCTAAATCTAAGACCATAAATATCAGCCACCACCCACCACCCACCCCACTATCTAATTTCAAATAAAAAATTAATTTCTCTCTCATACACATACCCCATCCTTCAACCAACCCACCACAACACCAAAACCACATTTATCCATGACCACCCACCATCCAATCAATTCAATTTATTTGTTTTTTTATTTTCTTATTATCATTTAATAATTATAATATAATAATTGTATATTATAATATAATAATTGTATATTATTATAAAATTACTGTATTAATCTAGAAAAGTTCTCTAATTTTCCGAAATAACAAATTAAGCATTATTATATTAATAAAGTACAACCATTACTAAAATTACTAAAGGAAAAAAATTAATATTACAATATTTTTATAAATTGATTACAACGAAAAACATGAAATGCAGAATTATGAAAAAACGAAATAAAAATACATATTTAGTCCTCCTCATCATTGAAATTCTCCCATATGTGCTCAATCAAGTCATTCATAAGTTCCTTGTGCGCCTCTCTGTTCCGAAGTTGATCCCTGTTAGTCATATATTGGGCAACACTTGCAATTCGTTCCGTGGAGAAGTTGAAAATGGGATCCACATAGCCTTCTTCAGGCTCTTCTTGGTTGACCTGTCTCGTCCGATCATTCATAAATTCTTTGGGATCGGTATAGTTCAGATAAGTGTCTCTTTCATCCTCCACTATCATATTGTGCATGATGATACACGCATGCATAATTGTCCCCATAGCATGTCGATCCCATAGAAAACATGGATTTTTTATAAATGCGAATCGAGCTTGTAGAACACCAAATGCCCGTTCAACATCTTTCCTAACAGACTCTTGATGTTGAGCAAATAACTTGTGCTTACGGACAATAGGAGACTTGATAGATTTGACAAATGCAGCCCATCTTGGATATATGCCATCAGTGAGGTAATACCCCATATTTCTTTGTCGGCCGTTAATGGTGTAATTGACTTTCGGTGCACGACCTGCTAAAATATCATCGAAAATAGGTGATTTGTTTAGCACATTAATATCATTGTTTGTACCTGGGGATCCCAAAAATGCATGCCAAATCCATAGGTCTTCGGATGCAACAACTTCCAAAATAATCGTTGGTTTCCCACTTCTTCCTTGATACTGCCCTGCCCAAGCAGTCGGACAATTCTTCCATTCCCAGTGCATGCAATCAATACTTCCCATCATGCCCGGAAATCCACGTTCTTCACCAATGTGTAGTAGTTGCGCCATGTCTTCTTGTGTTGGACGCCTAAGGTATTCATTCCCAAAGTTGGCAACTACGCCTTCTGCAAACTTCATAACTGATTTTCTTATCACTTGTTCGCTCATTCGAAGGCACTCGTCATGCAAATCTGGTGATGTTCCGTAGGCTAAAACTCTTATAGCCGCCAGTACATTTTTGGATCAAAGACATACCTAGCCGACCAGTGGCATCACGCTTCTGCTGAAAATATTCATCGGAACTTAGTGCCTCCATTATACGCTCAAAGACGTGCTTTCTCATTCGAAACCTACGACGAAAAATATCTTCATGGTAGATTGGCGTGTCTGAAAAATACATTTTGAACAGTTGTTCATGACCATCCTCATGAATTCGCTCAATATGACGCCTCTTAGCTCTAGTATTGTGGCTTGTGGGTTGTAACATGGTAGGAATTTTCATGACCACATCCTCGAGAATGCGATTAAGTGTTTGGTTTTGTTCTTCCAACTCATCTATTTCGTTGAGACTGGAAGAAGCATAACTTGACATTATTTTTAGTGTGGATACAAGGAAGAGTGAGGGGAAGTAGAAGTGTTGGAAAAGATGTAGGTGTAAGTATGGTAAAGATCACTCTCATATTTATAGATGAATTTGAGTTGGATATGAGTTGGATCTTAGTCAACAATGAGTTGGACATGAGTCATCAAATTGGGAGAAGCATGTGAAGTTTAAAGTTTGTCTGACAAAGATGGAATCATTAAAGTTGTAGTGGAAGATGAATTGACTAAAGAGGAAGAAGCATGTGAACTTTCTTGAAAAAACGAAAGTAGAATAGGCTATAGACTGATAAAGTTCATAGATTTAAATATAGCAGTACATATCAATAAGAAACAACACACCTTACATTTGAAAATAGCAAATACACCCGATTACAAACATAATTATACATAATGGAGCGAAATCAAACATAATGCTTGAGACAGGCTTCCCAGCATTGAGCATCAACAGACTTCAGGTAGGTTCGAATCCTCAATTTCCAGTAAGCATAATTGGAGCCATCAAGTACCGGCATACGCCCTACGTTGGGATTAGGATTAAGCAACGAGTTGGAATCCATCGTGTACCTGTAAGATCACTGAGGTAAACAGAGACAAGCTCTGATACCAATTGTTAAAGCACGTGAACTCTAAAACAATAAGAGTTAGTCCAGAATCTAAAACTCCTACAGAGTACGTTTGGTATTCCTGAAAAACGATAGCAAAGTTGTCTATAAAGTTTATGCAACGTTAACGACAACTTCGATAACCTGTCAATCAATAAAGCAATATAAAATAATACGTGCACAGAGATTATGAACGCAGCGGTAAAGAGACACACGTATAAACTTTTATTCTAACTGTTATTCACAGCTAGATGCTTTATTAGCAAAAACGACTAGATCAATATGTTGAGTACAATGAATATCGAACTCACCTATTTATCTAGTAAACGACACAACACAACCTAGATTATCTAATCTATATGAGAACCAACTCACCTATACTCCCTCGAGGAATATATAAACAGGTTGTGTAAATAGACTACAAACAAAAGACTTGAACAACTAACGTTGAAACCGGCGTTGAGCAACTTCAAGTGTAATCTGCAAAACTGAACGTGAATCGTCCTTGTGTGTATTCTTCAATGTCGACTTTGACACTCTATTTATAGTGTTATAAACACCCTTGAATTTCGTGTGGAAGTCTTCATTGAATCAGATTAGAACATCTCTTCTAATTGAACTTGAACTCCAAAACGTGTTCACATTGATGAAGTAGTTTCCTAGTCAACTTCGACTTTGAAGTTGCCTGAACATGATGAATCCAACTAGAACTCTATTCTCGTTCTTGATATATATATCCTTCTTGAATTCGACCTTTGTTAAGTTAAGGTAAAACAATCCCAATACAATTAGGATAATGTCCATAAGAAGATTAACGTAAAAACGTTACTCTAACAGATTCCATGAAAGATGAAACAGAGTTTTTTAATGGGAAAATTACATATTAGTGATCAAAACAAATATGCATTATAAAAAAGAAACTAGATATCATTATTACTTTATTACAACTAAATTTCAATGTCTAAGTCTAACATCTTTATATATATATATCAGTCCATTCTATTATTTTACAAGTTATTGTTGATTATATCCCACATATGGAGAGCAGGAAACGGGTTGATCATCGAGATTTTATAATTAATATTTGCTAGTACTAACCTTTTCAGGAAACGAGTTGATCCCATTAATTGAGTTAGCTTTTATTTCCTACTGTTCCATATTAGCTAACACATGGATTCTAGCAGGAAATTAACGGGTTTATCCCACTATCACACATTAGTTCACGATTTGTGAAAATTTTAGTTTTTTTTGGAATCAACAAAATTATATATAATAGAATAGATAGTAAAGTACAAAAAATCTCAAGTGCATAAGTAGTGCACAAAAATAAAATAAAACTACACAAACCAAGAACTCAAACAATATTAAGAGAAGCGTAAAAGCATGTTCGAACCTCAACCCGTTATGGCAATATCAAACCTTAACCACCCTCGTCGTCTAGTATGTCAACCTCACGAGCGAGAAGCCAAGAGTTAGGGGGTGACGAATTGAACCAACAATTCTAATCAAGGCTATAACGGAGTAGAATAACTTTCGTTGCAAGTATAGAGTACTTAGCAAGAAAACGAAAGTTGATGGACTCCGATAGAATACAAACCAATCACAAGTAAAGGGAGATACATGATACCCCTCAACAAAATACAGGAAGCGAACTCTGTTTGAGTCACTGCAAATGACAACAACAAACAGAACAGTAGCCAAGGTTTATCTAATAAAGGTTTATTCTCTAGAATATTCCCTTATGATGGGCTTAGCCCGTAGCTTATTGGGTCAAAGTCTGTTATTTTGGGTATTATAAATAGCATGTAAGACATTCATATTTTTCATTCAGTCAATAAACTCGTGAGTTCATCTCAAGATTGCGGCCTTGTGTCTTAATATTACCTTGCGACAGGGGAGATAGTTCAACAATACCGCGGTTACTGGGGAGATAGTAGCTGGAAGGAAGATTGCTCTTCAGCAACTTTCTTCGCCTAGCCGTGATCGCGCTAGGGGATCGGTTCCGATAGCATCATTCGGTAAGAATTCTCTTCGAATCTCTTTTCAATTCCAGCACTACTTGTCCCATTAATCGAGGTTCCATCATCCATATACCCCATATCACCCCTTGTGTTAACGCAACAAGTAGAACACCATTGATGTCGCTCCTGGACAACCACGCACCCTCAAAGATATCAACCAGGGAAGCAACAGAAAAGAACTCTTCCCCACCCAATCAGCCATCCTCTGCCACACAGCTACAACAACCGCGCACCTACAAAAGAGGTGTTCAACATTTTCATCCTCACGGGAGCGAAGTTTGCAATATAAATTGGTCTCCTCATGAATTATATTCCGCTTTCTCAAGTTATCCATCGTCGGGAGACGATTCCAAGCAAGCTTCCAAGCAAACCCATTAATCTTTAAAGGCACCTCACTTAACCAAATTTTATTATTCCAATCAATCTGTATACTGCCCATCACACCGCCGTTTACAGCAAGAAACAACTCCATCTGAGAAGTATATCCTCCTTTCGCAGAGTACCATTCATGTAACACCCCGTTTTTTTTAATTATTTAATTACTTATTTATTTATTTATTTAATTATTATTTTATTATTTAATTATTTATTTTAGTTAATTAATTATCAGAGTAAATTATTATTCGATAATTAGTTAATTATTTTCGCGTAAGTTAGTTCGTTTCGTTTCGTTTGGATCAAGCTGGACTATCTGATCTGTTTAGCCTTTCGTTCGGCCCAATTCTTAGCCCAGTCAAGGCCTGTTGACCGGTCCATTAGTAATCTAACCCTAACCCTAGTCAGTGTCCATCTCCTCATTCTCTTGCTGCCGTCCAAACCGAAATAGAGAGAAAGAGAGAAGTAGAGAAGAAAGAAAGAAAGAAAAGAAATGAAAGAAGAAAGAGAGATTGACTGTTACTGCTGCTGCCTATCTCCGTTCAACCCCATCGCCGCCGCCGGCCGTCCGTTCGACTCCGTTCTGCCGCACCAAGCCGCCATCGCCGCGCTGCCGCCGCGTCGATCTGTTCGTCTCTGTCGCCGTCCGTTTCGCGCTCCGCCGCCGCAAGCGCGTCCGCCGTTCGTCGCCTGTCCGTCGAGCTCTGTCTATCGATCGATCGATTCGATCGATCCGTTCCGTCTCACGCAAAGCCGCCGCCTGTTCGCTGTTGTCGCCGCGCCTGTGTCGCCGCGGTCTCTGCCTCTGTCCACGCCGTTCCGCCTGACGTTTCGCCGCCGCCGTTCGATCGATTCCGTCTGTCCGTTTGTCTCTCGCCGCACCGCCGATCCCGCTCGCCGCTCCGATCTCGTCCGCCGCGGTCCTTTCTGTTTCGATCGGTAAGAGATTTCGATTCCTTCTGATCTTTCCGTTTCGAGTTCGATTTTGGTTACGAATTCGATTTGAATCTCGGTTTTAATTTTCCTTTCTTCTTAATTCTTTCGAATTGCAGATTGTTCAACCCTTTTCTTTCGATTCGAAGGTAAATTTCGTTTCCTTACTGCTGCTCTCGATTCTAAACTCGTATTCACGTATTCTGTTTTGACTTTTTGCCTTGGACTATTTTACTCCTGATCGATCTGACCTTGTAAATTATTTCGAACCGAGAACCGGGACTTAGGTTGTTAGTGTAGTTACTGTTTGGCTGCACTTGTGAACCATTGACCTCGTATGTTGAATTTGATTTCCTGTTTGACCTCGAAAGGACTTTTGGACCTTGTTGTTACTGTTTTGGATTTTTGTGGACTGATTTGGGAAACCTAAAGGACCTTTTTGCAGTTTTACCGTTGACCGTAGTTGACTGACAGTAAGCTTTTATCGTAAACCTTGTTGTTTTGAGAAGACTGTTAAGTGTTGGAAAACTTCTGTATTGTTTGTACTGTTTGTTTACGAAAAAGGGTTGTTTTGCAATTTACCACTGAGGGTATTTTGGTAATTTCCAGAATTTGAAAACCGAAAGAGTTTCTGAAAATGTTTCAAGCTTAGTTTCTGTTTTTGTAAGTTAGTATTGACTTGACTTGCTAGCCTAGTTGGTTAGGTTCTTGCTTGATTAACTTAGAGGTCCCGAGTTTGAACCCCGACTTAACCATTCCTTTTTCAACCTTTTTCCTTCCGGCCGTTCGACTTCTAAAGTGTGTTTAGTACTTTCTTGTTAGGTTCTCCGTTGTCCGTAAACCCGTAAAGCTCATTTCTTGTTGAAGATCGTTTGCTCGCAAGTTAAGGTGAGTGTTCACCCCTAAAGCTATTATTTGCGAAAAACTGGAAAGCTATGTGACTGTTTGTATCTATCACTATAAACTGTTTACTGTATGCTTCCGCGTAAAAGTATAAGTCCTAAGTATGACTTTTTACAATTCTGTTTGTTGCTACTCTGTTCATGACTGACCTTTCTGCAGGAACACCTCTCGGTGTTAATTATCTGTATCTGTTCTGTTTCTGTGTGACCGGTCGATTAGGTTATGGTTAGGTAGGCTTGGATAGTAGAGGACTATCGGGTTTGCTTGATCGTGGCCTAGTCTATTCCCTTTTAGGCGCGAGACAGAAGTCGTTGAGGTCTATTAGGGTCGTAGGATCTGTTTCCCCAAAGTACACGGGGGTTTCTGTTTCTGTCCGGAGTTGTGCACCCTCTGGAGGGAGTTATAAGGGCATTCTGGGAGTAGGAGCAATAAGGCGGGCTGCACCAACGGTCTACAACGTATCTGTTCTGTTAATCTGTTATATGTGTTATGTTCTGTTTGCTCGTTTTTTCTGAAAAGGATTTTGTTTTAAAACTGTTTACTTTCTGTTTTAACTTAGAACCTCACTGAGATCCTTTATCTCACACTCTTTTGTTTTTCAAAATTCCTTCCTTCCAGATGCTGCTGAGGATGTGCGTGACTAGGATGCCAGCAACTGAGAGAAGGGTCTGGGGTGTCACGGGTTTCTTTTCAAAATAAGAAGATGCACTTTTATTGTCTTCATTCGAACTTGAGTTGTCATTGGATATTATTTATTATTGTTAGCGTCAAAGATTATTTTGGGCATTTATTGCCGACCGTTGTTATTAAAGTATTTTTCGATTTTCCTTTTTCAAGAAAATATTTTGTTTTCAAAACCGGTACCGTTACAATCCAGCGCCTGACCCACAACACAACCAAGTCTCATCTGTTGAAGAGTTTAAACTGTTAGAATTAGTCACAAGATTCGTAATATCCACCACAAGGAGAGTCTCCCACGGAGATAGCTCTCGGTACCAATTCTAAATGACTCCATTATTCAAACGATCGGACACAACACAATTTTTAAAACTTTCCAACGCAAAAAGTCTAGGGAATAAATCTTTTAGTAATAAACCTTTTTCTAACCAAGGGTCCAACCAAAATCTAGTATTAACACCCAAACGCACATTTTTGAAAACATTGTTGAAAAACCAAGGTGACAAAGCCACTTTAGTCACAAGATTTTTTCACCAAAGGGACCACCAAGATCTACTAGACCTGCCCTCCCTAACCCTCAAAATATTATCCCAAATGTTTTCATACTTTGAAGACAAGACTTTTACCCATAAAGAATTGGAATTATTAAGTAAACCCCACACCCACTTCCCAAGAAAAGATAAGTTTAACAAATGAAGATCTTTGACCCCTAACCCCCCAAATCTTTAGATACACAAACACTAACCCACTTCACCCAAGCAACTTTTTTATTACCCCCGGAAGGCCACCCCAAAGAAAATTTCTTTGGAGAGAACTAAGATCATGAATAATTGTAGCGGGTGCCAAAGTTAAGAAAGAGAGGTAGTATAAAGTCAAAGAACCAAGAACTGATTTTAATAGGACTATTATTCCTCCAAAAGATAGAACTTTGTGAGACCACTTTCCCAATCTTTTCTCCATCTTTTCCACCACCATCTTCCACATTTTAGTGCCTTTCTTCTTTTCACCAATAGGCAATCTCAAATACAAAAATGGTAACTTTTCAATTTTACACCCAAGAAAAGAAGCCCAAATCTCCAAAGTACCAATTTCAACACCACACCCAATGAGGCTACTCTTGCTAAAATTAATTTCAGCCCGGAACACCCTCAAAACATCGCAAAATACTCTTTAGAGTAAAGATATTTTCTGCCAAAGCTTCACCAAAGAACATAGTGTCATCCGCAAGTTGCCAATGAGACACCTCCACCATGTTAATCCCCACTTTATAAGGCACAAAACAGCCCACCGAACATGCCTTCTTCATCATCAAACTAAGACCCTCCGCCACAATAAGACCCTAAATATCGGTGCATGGTGGGTGGGGTCATGGTGGGTGGGCCCCACCACCATCACCAAATTTTTTTAAAAAAAATATAGAGGGCGCACAATTATGTGCGCCCTCATGGCCACCAGCCACCAGCCACCGGCTAGTGGCCTCTATGGAGGGGGACACTCCTATTGGTCATTTATTTTTTTTATTTTTATTTATCTTTTATACTTATTATTATATTTTATACTTCCTCCGTTTCATTACAAAGTTTCTAATGGGACTATTCATCGCGACCCTTGACCGCGTATAGCTTTTAAATTAAACTATATCAATATAAATTAAAAGTTGATTATGAAAATATACTCTATTTAATTTCATAATATCAATTTTATTATATTTTCTCTAATATAATTTAGTAGTTATACGTGTTCAAAGGTCGCGATGAATAGTCCTCTTAGGAACTTTGTAAAGAAACGGAGGAAGTATTATCCTTTTAGATTTTATCATTATCTTTTATATTATTTGATATCTTATTATTTTAAACAAAAATATATTAAAATTCATAATTTTTTCCCTCTAACTAATACAGTAATTTTATAATAATATACAATTATTATATTATAATTATTAAATGATAATAAGAAAATGAAAAAATAAATAAATTGAATTGGTTGGATGGTGGGTGATTATGGATAAATGTGGATTTTGGTGTTGTAGTGGGTTGGTTGTAGGATGGGGTATGTGTAGGGATGGCATTTTGGGCTACCCGGCCCGGGCCCAACCCGTTTCTTCGGGCCAAGGCCCGACCCGATGATAAGGATGGGCCGGGCTTGGGTAGTTTCCCAGGCCCATGGGCCCGGGCCTAATTCTCGTACCCGGAGGCCCGGCCCGGCCCGTTACATGCATAGAAATATATATGTACGTATACATACATTCATACATATATATATATATATATATATATATATATATATATATATATATATATATATATATATATATATATATATATATATATATACACATATATATATATATATATTTTTTTTTTTTTGGGATTTATATTTTTTAGTAGTATAAATAATAAATAGTTACAACTTTATTTATATATACAGTTTAATATTAACCACTAGGACAAACAAGATTTCATGAGTAATAAAACTGTATTTTTTATATATATACTCGAGTCCCCCGCTCCGGAGTCAAGAATGATTTTAAATTAAATATCATCTACTTATTTTCTCCATTCAATTAATAACTTTCTAATATAACTATTCATCGTGATTTTTAACCACATATAGCTTTTAAATTAAATTGTATCAATATAAATTAAAAGTTATTATGAAAATATACTCCATTTAATTTAATAATATAATTTTATTATATTTTTCTCTAATGTAATTTAGGAGTTATACGTGGTCAAAAGTCTCGATTAATAGTCCCCTTAGAAATTATTAATGAAACGTAGGAAGTATTATTTTCAAGTAAATTGGGAAAGAGTAAAGACCGAGTGAATTGTACGAACCTTTTCGGGAAAAAAAAATGCTAAACTATTATTAAAAAATACACTTTCATATACAGTCTTACAAATAATTCGAATGTAAAGATAAAATTGAATTGAATTGAACTTGTGGAGACAGTTACAGTCTTACAGAGTGAATGTGTGGAGCTTTGAAAACTACAAATACAATTGAACTCAATCTTATATAGTAAATAAACAAGGGTAAGTAGAAGATTGAGTAATAAATCATGAGAGTGTGTTTGAGTCTAACAGTTGAAGAAAAGGATGTTGATTTCTCTCGTACTTAAGAAGACCATGACTTTTACAAGAATTACCGCTTATAGAGAGTACTATGATGGAATCTGCCAAGTTACACAAAGTAAGTGAGTAACATATACGAAAACTAAGCTGAAGCATGCTATTTCCGATAACAATTTAGATAATTCGAAGGTAATAATAATTCATATAAAATGGATATAAAATTATACCCTAAACCCTCAAACCCTAAACCCTAAACCCTAACACCCTAAACCCTCAAACCCTAACCCTAACACCCTAAACTATATAATTAAAAAAACTGCTATTACTAATAAATAAGATAAATAAATAATGTACTAAACTACTAATGTATAGTACAAATCTAATATAAAAAAATAAAAAAGGACCCAAAATATCTTCTAATCTTATCTATACTCCAGTACTCCACGTCTCCATTCTCATTTCAACCACTCAATCTAAATCTAAGACCATAAATATCAGCCACCACCCACCACCCACCCCACTATCTAATTTCAAATAAAAAATTAATTTCTCTCTCATACACATACCCCATCCTTCAACCAACCCACCACAACACCAAAACCACATTTATCCATGACCACCCACCATCCAATCAATTCAATTTATTTGTTTTTTTATTTTCTTATTATCATTTAATAATTATAATATAATAATTGTATATTATAATATAATAATTGTATATTATTATAAAATTACTGTATTAATCTAGAAAAGTTCTCTAATTTTCCGAAATAACAAATTAAGCATTATTATATTAATAAAGTACAACCATTACTAAAATTACTAAAGGAAAAAAATTAATATTACAATATTTTTATAAATTGATTACAACGAAAAACATGAAATGCAGAATTATGAAAAAACGAAATAAAAATACATATTTAGTCCTCCTCATCATTGAAATTCTCCCATATGTGCTCAATCAAGTCATTCATAAGTTCCTTGTGCGCCTCTCTGTTCCGAAGTTGATCCCTGTTAGTCATATATTGGGCAACACTTGCAATTCGTTCCGTGGAGAAGTTGAAAATGGGATCCACATAGCCTTCTTCAGGCTCTTCTTGGTTGACCTGTCTCGTCCGATCATTCATAAATTCTTTGGGATCGGTATAGTTCAGATAAGTGTCTCTTTCATCCTCCACTATCATATTGGGCATGATGATACACGCATGCATAATTGTCCCCATAGCATGTCGATCCCATAGAAAACATGGATTTTTTATAAATGCGAATCGAGCTTGTAGAACACCAAATGCCCGTTCAACATCTTTCCTAACAGACTCTTGATGTTGAGCAAATAACTTGTGCTTACGGACAATAGGAGACTTGATAGATTTGACAAATGCAGCCCATCTTGGATATATGCCATCAGTGAGGTAATACCCCATATTTCTTTGTCGGCCGTTAATGGTGTAATTGACTTTCGGTGCACGACCTGCTAAAATATCATCGAAAATAGGTGATTTGTTTAGCACATTAATATCATTGTTTGTACTTGGGGATCCCAAAAATGCATGCCAAATCCATAGGTCTTCGGATGCAACAACTTCCAAAATAATCGTTGGTTTCCCACTTCTTCCTTGATACTGCCATGCCCAAGCAGTCGGACAATTCTTCCATTCCCAGTGCATGCAATCAATACTTCCCATCATGCCCGGAAATCCACGTTCTTCACCAATGTGTAGTAGTCGCGCCATGTCTTCTTGTGTTGGACGCCTAAGGTATTCATTCCCAAAGTTGGCAACTACGCCTTCTGCAAACTTCATAACTGATTTTCTTATCACTTGTTCGCTCATTCGAAGGCACTCGTCATGCAAATCTGGTGATGTTCCGTAGGCTAAAACTCTTATAGCGCCAGTACATTTTTGGATCAAAGACATACCTAGCCGACCAGTGGCATCACGCTTCTGCTGAAAATATTCATCGGAACTTAGTGCCTCCATTATACGCTCAAAGACGTGCTTTCTCATTCGAAACCTACGACGAAAAATATCTTCATGGTAGATTGGCGTGTCTGAAAAATACATTTTGAACAGTTGTTCATGACCATCCTCATGAATTCGCTCAATATGACGCCTCTTAGCTCTAGAATGCGATTAAGTGTTTGGTTTTGTTTTTCCAACTCATCTATTTCGTTGAGACTGGAAGAAGCATAACTTGACATTATTTTTAGTGTGGATACAAGGAAGAGTGAGGGGAAGTAGAAGTGTTGGAAAAGATGTAGGTGTAAGTATGGTAAAGATCACTCTCATATTTATAGATGAATTTGAGTTGGATATGAGTTGGATCTTAGTCAACAATGAGTTGGACATGAGTCATCAAATTGGGAGAAGCATGTGAAGTTTAAAGTTTGTCTGACAAAGATGGAATCATTAAAGTTGTAGTGGAAGATGAATTGACTAAAGAGGAAGAAGCATGTGAACTTTCTTGAAAAAACGAAAGTAGAGTAGGCTATAGACTGATAAAAGTTCATAGATTTAAATATAGCAGTACATATCAATAAGAAATAACACACCTTACATTTGAAAATAGCAAATACACCCGATTACAAACATAATTATACATAATGGAGCGAAATCAAACATAACTGAAATAATACGAAGACATAGTAATGCATTACGACAATAAAAAGACATAGCGATAATTAAAGGTACTCCGCCAACAAGCGATTCTTGACCTGTTCTTCTTGCTCAGTTAGATTCGGTTTAGCCAACAGAGCATTCAACAAATTGGCATTTAGCTTCTTTTTCTCAAATTCGACCTTCACCTCAAGTTCTTTCTCACGCGTGATCCTCATTGCACGCAACTCACTAGTAAATTCATCTGAAATCACAGTAGTTGATGAAGATGCCACACCCTTGCCCTTCCTTCTAGCTTTTTCCGCATTTCGGCCGGTAGGACGGTTTATTGTTGAAGCACCACTCACTGGAGTATCTGGTGTACCATCATCATCATCATCGGTTCTTGATTTTTTTGAACTACCATGACCTTCTTGCTCGGATTCCATTGCATCTGGATGAGGCCTTCTTTGTCCTCCACCATAACTCAACTCCCACTTGGGTGCGTGGCGCATAACTGTTTCAAACACAAGTTTATGCGGAAATCCATCCTTCTTGCCCTTAGTACCCTTACTATATAGCTTGTTAGCTATAGCGTCAACATCTGCATCACTCATTCCGCTCGTTTTCTGGGCATAGGCTTCCTTGCAACAACCGATCCACTCAGTGACATTTTTGTTGAGCCGCTGATAACGAGCTCTCATTGACTCTGCGGAATGTTGATTGATTTTTCCGAGGTTTTCTTTTCGCGCTTGCTCATATAACTTATAAACCTCACCCCAAAAGGTTTCTTGTTTCTGACCAGTGCCCTTTATCGCATTTTGACTGACGTAAATCCATGCTGACATTAGGGTGCAATCTTCAACGGCATCCCAAGACACCGCCGCTTGATTGTTCGAGTTCGTAACATTTTGAGGGGTCGAGTTCGTAACATTTTGAGGCTCGGGGCTATTTTGTGTGGGATTCGGTGGAAACTGAGTGTATGTTTCATAACTTGGGAAACCTGAAGAGTTTTGGGTACTTTGATAAGTAGAATAAAACTCTGGAAAGAAATCTTCATTTGGATCCATTTGGCTAGGAGAGAATTTGAGAGAGATTGAGAGTAATTTAGGGTTTTTAGAAGTGTGTGAAATATAATGAAGTTAGGTTATATTTATAGATGGAAAAAATTATGAATTTTAATATATATATATTTTAAAGAATAAAAATATCAGATAATATAAAAGATAATAATAAAATCTAAAAGATAATTATAAAATCTAAAAGATAATTAAAAAGATAAATAGAAAATAAAAAAAAATGGACAAATAGGAGGGGGACAAGTGTCGCCCTCCATATATGCCACCAGCCGGTGGCTGGTGGCAGCATGGGCGCACGTAAACGTGCGCCCATGCATGTATTTTTTTTTTAATCTTGTGGGCACAGTGGGGCCCACTGAACAGTGGCCACCACTTGTGACCCAACAAGATGGATAATGGAGGTCTAATCCTATTTCCAATTCTATCTAATGAAGAAACCCTCACCACCGCACCGAGTCACCGACTGAAATTGCGCCGCCGGCTCCTCTGTTTCTCCTTCTAGTTCGATCTGTGCTAACGGTAAAGATCAGTCCACCACTCCGCCTCCTCGGTTTTCGTCTTGCTATCGGTAAATTTACTTAAATAAAGCTTTATTCTTGTTGTTTTCTTGTTTAGTTCTTGTTTAGTTTTGACTTTTGGCTACGGATGTGACTCAACTTTTGACGAATTGAAGCTGAACATAGACTGACACAGTGACACCAATTGGAAGCTAAAGCCGAGTGATTTTTGTTGGCTCATGAAGCTTATGATAGATTGATTCGATGTATAGACTGTTTGACTCGGACTTCATTCTATTTAGCTTTGTTTGTAATTTGTATGGAATTATGGATGTTGGAATTATTGGGCACTTTTATTATTAGTAATGTAAAAGGATGGTTGATCAATGATGATGGTTCCCAGAATTAGTGTTTATGGTTTATGTGTGTATAACTGTATATGTGTTGTCGGTATGAGTTTTGTTATTTATCAATCGTTGCGTTGCTCATATAAGAAACTAGAGAAAATCACATGTAAAAAATAAAATATAAAAAATTGCCTGGGCCGGGCCGGGCTGGGTACCCGACCTTTAGTAATGGGCCTGGGCCTAAGTTCAAGCCCGATGTAGGGCCTAGGGCCGGGCTTGGGCCTGATATGAAGTTACCGGGCTAAAACCGGGCCTTTGGAAACCCGACCTGGCCTGGCCCATTGCCATCCCTAGGTATGTGGATGAGAGATAAATTAATTTTTTATTTGTTGTGGTGGGTGGTGGGTGGTCATGGATATTTATGGTCCAAGGAAAAGGAAAGGTGAAAGTGGATCACCTTGCCTAAGACTTCTTCTAAGATCAAACTCCTTAGTAGGGCTACCATTAATCAATATAGAAGAAGAGGCCGAGGTGACACACGCCATAATCCATCACATCCAAGTCTCACCAAACCCCATCAACCTCATCATCTTCTCAAGGAATGTCCAACTAACCGTGTCATATGCCTTCGCAAAGTCAATTTTGAACGCAAACATGTTTTTCTTCTTCTTCTTCGCTTCATTCATGATTTCATTAGCAACCACTATGCTATCAAGAATATTTCGAGCTCCCAGAAAAGCCGATTGATTCAACGAGATTAACTTATCCATTTTCATACTCAACCGATTAGCCAATAATTTAGCAATTATTTTATACCCACTTCCAATAAGCAAGATAGGCCGAAAATCTTCAATGGCCACCGGATTCGACTTCTTAGAAACAAGAGTGATGAAAGAACTATTAAGGCCTTTAACCAATTTGGAATTAGCATGAAACTCCTTAACGAACCTAATAACATCCTCCTTCACAACATCCCAAAAGAACCGAAAAAAGTGAAACGAGAACCCATCCAGACCCGGGCTTTTGTCTACACCACAATCCCAAATTTCCGCTTTGCATCCTCTTCGAATTCTTTTTCCAACTCAACACAATCCTCACTAGAAAGAGAAGGGCACTCCAACCCGCAAACACTTAAATTGCCACCATGTCGATTACTAAAATGGTCCGCAAAATGTAACCGCACACCCTCCTTAACTTTCTCAACTTCGTCAAGCCACACCCCATTGATTCTCAGCCCTTCAATCTTTTTTTGCCTCCATTTAAATGTAAGAAAATACGGTCAGAATTACCCCTAGGGTAGTGCAGCGGAATTTCAAAATTTTCTTAACATGCATACTAATTGATCATGCATATAACGTATATTGAAACACATCAGTTAGAAGACTTACAATACTCCAAAAGCAAGAATTAAAATAGAATCGATAGCACAATCGATATGATCTTCGTAATAGTCCGGTGTATCTTCTCCTTCGTTGAAGTCGAAGATATCTAATATGCTTTCTTGAATATCTGCAAGACAATAAAGGTTAGTTTTCAGCTCCTGCGAACCTCAACCTTGGTATCAACGGATGAACAACTTATCGAGAGAATGCTAGGATATTCTCGAGTCAAACTCGGTTGACCAAAGAGAGATGGGCGGCGGCGGCAGTGGCTAGAGGTCTTGAGAGAATAGAAGAGTGAATAATAATGCATATCAGAAAAGCTCTCTAACCATCTACTTATATAGTAGTCAATAGAAGTCTAAAGAACATTCTTTAAGACTCCTAAAAGGAATAAGAATTCTAATTCTTATTGTACAAGTAAACCTTTGTGTCTAGGTCCATTCCCTAATTAAATCACAATTCAATTAGGAAAACTTGCCCCTTAAGTTTGAATGGAGGAAGGACTCCTTCCTCCTTTACCCATTCGGCCGCGCCTATGGAAAGAGTATGTGGGTTCCACTTTTGGGACCCACATGCAAGTCTAAGGCAATTCTAACTATATTAGATTTTTTCCATGTGCATATATTAATCCTTAATTAGTATATCCTTTTAATTCCAACCTCTATTATGTTTCCAAAATATAATCTTTAATTGTATTTTCATAAATACAATTAATTCAATTAATATTCCCAAGATATTAATTGTGCCACATATAATTATAATTAATGTCGATTAATTATAATCCCATCTCTACGGTCATGCGGATAAGCTGAATCACCACATAGTGTGACCCATAGGGCCTCAGTGTATTAAGCTAGTGACATCACTAGGCATCATGGGATTCCTAGACGGTCCCATTTGCAATATACATGAAGACGTTTGAGAGGTTTATCAAAGCTACCCTTTCGTTGTAGAAGCCTATTGCACTCAATGCGGCGATGGTAAGGTCCTTTCATCTGACTGACTCGAATGTATCTAGGATTGATGATGTGTCTATCCCAATAATACACTCATGGTGCCTTCAGTGAGCTGCTTGGTTAATGCGATATATCTTATGACCATTCATAAATATATCCATACGCTGGCCAGCGGTTTTACCAACACAACTATGAACGACTTGAGCAGTTCTCTCCAATGCTACACATGAGAGATGAATCCTCACACTTATCATCCACATTTGTAATACGGCCATGATCCCAAAAAGGGTCGTATCACGCTGCTTATTCAGAACTTGCGTTGGATCCCCTCCCAAAGACATGGGGCAACAAATGTGATGATAAAGTCTCGGTGAGTCTAAGGACGAATGACATCAGTTCGACAACTCCGGTTCTCATAGACACTTCAGTGTAGAATACACATCGATGGGAGTATCCGGTGGGTTCTTCCATTGTTCGGAATCTTCCTCGAACAACTATGCGCAGTTATGGGAACATCATGGATTCGTCTAACGATCCGTTTCCGTGGTCATGGGATCGACACACACTTGCTCCAACAAGTATAACCTCCACGCATACTAGTCTCGATTGCCTCATTCAGACCCCTACATCTAAGATGAGCTTCGACTAGGGAGAGTTTGGGATAGATGATAATTCACATAGTTCCCACTAGTTATGTGATCAGTCATCTATCCACAGGGGACATGTTTGATATCTATACAGACCACATATAAAGATATGACATGATGTATGCCTGATGTAATATATAAATACGTTATGTAAACATAAACATGGATAAACAAACATATAATATATTACGTTGACTGGTAATAGTACATTTGCCCTTAATAAATGTTGTCTCTAGAACATACATACTATCATTAAACTCCACACAATTGTGAAAAAACTTCGAGTTTGCATCTCCCTCTTTAGCCCATTTTTCTTTCGCTTAGTGAAACTTAATATTATCTTGCAGATCCAAGGCACGCCCCAACTTTTCCGTAGCATCAACCAGCTGAACCCCGATCTCTTGAGATGATAGTAGGCTGGCCGCACCAGCTCCCTCCACACTGCTAGAAACCTGTTCCACTTCCTCCTCCAAAGCCTTGTCCAAATCTTCAATTTTCTTAGTGTACAAATTAATCATTCCTTCTAAACAGCCCACATCATCCTTTAACCACTTCCTAATACTTTCTCTAACCAATTTCAATTTTTCTTTTAGTACAACCCCCCCCCCCACCCACAATAGATGAATTTCTCCATGTATTTTTTAGAAGCTCCAAAAACTTCTTGTCCTTTTGCCACCCACTAACATATTTGAAAGGACGAGGACCCCAATCCGTACTTTCATTCTTAATAAGAATTTCCGCATGAGCCGACACTTTTCTACGGAGACCAAATTGAGAAACATTTGCCCACTTCACAAGCCACTCCTTAGAGAACAAGAATCTATCTAACCTACTACAACAAGACCCATTATTCCTATACCAAGTGAACCTTCTCCTATGAAGTGGGAGATTAATGAAATCAATTTCTTCGATGAATTCGTTAAAAGCACGCATATCTCCATCCAAGCCACCCACCCTAACCCCCTTCCTTTCCCTAGGGCTTCTAACTGCGTTGAAATCTCCACAAATGCACCACTTTCCAATCCCACTAGTTAACACCCTACTCTTGATAGTACACCACAAGTTGAGCCTTCCCGCCGAAGAATTAGGACCATAAACATTTGCAATTCGAACTCTCTCACCCTCCCACACACCTTCGATTTCCAAGACCCCATCGTCACCCCAAAATTCCGACTTTTTGAAACAAGAAGTACTCCACATACAAAACAAACCCCCCGAGAGACCATTAGAGCTACTAAAAACTCAATCCACGTCCGCACACCCCCACAAAGACATTACCAAACTTTTGCTAACGGAATTTAACTTAGTTTCTTGAAGACAAACAAACTCCACATTCTAATTTTTAATACTTTCCGCCACTTCCTTTTTCTTCGAACTGCCCCCTAACCCACAAATATTATAACTTAGGATCTGCATTATGATGACTGAGATTTCTCCCCTGACAACTTCTCCAGACTTATCCCTCTCTTCACAGGTTTTAAAAAAACCAATTGCCCCTTGTCTTTCATTCTCAACTACCAAACCTAAGAAATTACACCTCTCCCAAATCTTAGAAGCAGAAGAATTACCTGGTCCCAAAGTCCCCGCCTCAACAACCTTCCTCGTCCCATCATCCTTAGTTAAAGACTGAAAATCATCCACCAACCCCGAAATACCCTGTTTCACGCCTCCAATCGAACCAGCTTCATCAAGCGCAGCAAGGGACTTTCGAACAGCTGCAATGTCCCAAACATGTTCCAGTCTTCGCTTCTTCATAGTTAACGGAGCAATCTTACGGTTTGAGTTTCAATATCTGAAGGGGAATTCTCGTATCGATCACACACAGGTACAAAATTAGACGAGTAGTCGAAATCTAGGTCCAGTAAATTAACTAGACCGTCCTTATTGACTGTTCCAACATCAACATGAGTCTCTAACGGTCCAGATCCACCAGACAAATTAGGTCCAGTTTCTTCCCCCCAAGAGCTCAAAGACTTGGCCCATAAATTTGGTCCGCAGTTGGTCAATCACTGCAGCCCATATCCAAAGACGGGAGATCAGGCCCATCCAATACCCCAGAAAAATTCAAATTCAAATCCACATAGTTGGGAGTATTAATTCCAACCTCTTTATCCAATAAATTCCCTTTATCAATACTTATCATTCCCAACATTCTTGGGAACACCTGCAGCACCAACTTGAGAAGGACAACCTTTGTCCTTATCAAACGGTGGGTCCCCCAAATCTTCCACAGAGTTTTTGTCCAAACAGTCATCATGCGTCTCAGAAGAATTTTCTGAATTAGTTACCGATTCCGAAGCATCTGAATAAACAGGTTCAGAGCCAGCTTTCTGTAAATCAAGGAACTGGATTGGAGATTCCTCAATTAACTGAATTTTGAAGCATCTCTCTTCAACTTTCAAGAACACAACTTTACGAATTAACTCGAAGAGCTCCGTTTCCACACAGACTCGGCCACAACTTACATCCTCCCACATGATCGTTAAATCATCAACATGAACTACTTTACCTAAATGTTGGCATAAACTAATGAAACTACTTTCCTTCCAACACGAAAGTGGAACTCCATAGACATGTATCCAGACGATCCTTTTCTGATTCGTAAAACCAGCCGTCCAACAGTGAGGATCCGAAACACCCTTAGACTCCAGCAAGGGTAAGAAATCTTTCAAACGTAAACCTTCATCTATATCCCCCGGCTCCAGCACCATAAACTCCCAAGATAATCTAGATAGTCGCACAGAACCAAAGTTTTCAACTCTGAGCCAATCGCTTAACTCAAATAGTGACACAGATCTATCCAGCCTACAAACCCAACTTCCGACATCCCGTAATTCCAGTTCCCTATCCCGGTCACAGCAGACAGTAACTTCATAAGAAACTAACCCCGTGAGAACTTCCCTACCATGTTCTGATACCGGTCCTTCACCACTGGTTTCGTTCCGTTCAGGCTCTTGGTGGTTCTGCTCTAGCGCCCCAGAAATCGGCTCACACGGACCTCTACTTGCAGCAGTCCTACCATTCACTACATCAGCAAAAGTAATTTGTCTTGCCCTCCACACCGATTGTTGAACCCTTCTTGCACCACTCCTAGACCTGGTTGGTCTTTGAAAGTCACTCTCTTCTCTCTCAAATCTAGCCAAGTTAATTAGCAAGTAATTTAAAGTTTTTGATCCATCTCTTCTGAACCCTTTCCAAAACAACAAACTTCTCACGAACACCTCTAAACTTGACAAAAGCAAACCTCTTCCCAGCCCTATTTGCCTTCGCAGGGATAAAAACATCAAGAATCTTGCCATACTGAAAGAGACTTTCCCAGATTACTTTTGGTGACGCATCAGGTGGAAAATTTGAGATATAAACTGAAAAAGTATCCGCAGAGTTTCCAAAAGGAAGAGTCCTAGTCCTATTGCCATTGGTTCTTGGTAAATTTGGGGGTGGGGATGGGGGTTAACATGGTGGGCTCTTTGGCTCTGGAGGTACACATTTGGTGGCCGGTTAGCGGCCGGTAGCCTATGGTTGGGGGCTCTAGGGTTCCACTCCCTCGCACCACTCATAATCTAGAGAAAATATTTTTTACACTCTACACTATCACTTTAATTTTCTTTTGAATTTTAATTGTTTTTGTGAAAATCTTAGCTATACTTGATCGTACGTAGAGTATTAATTGAGCTTTTATTTCCTATTGTTCCTGGTTGTTTCATCGATTCAATTCGTCATGGTACAGTAGATGGATTTCCATTGGTACCGATACTTGATAATTAAGTGTATGCTAACTATATATGTGGATCGTGCATTTGTTCGAGCTTGCCTTTTAGCAATTTGTTCCCCGGAGAAATTCATAAGGCTCGACTTGTCCAACGTACTTGATTCAGCTCTCTTTTTTGCCTCATGTAGTTTGGGGGTATGCTTTCCATTCCTCTCTAACTCTAAATTTAGCATTTGGCGCTCTGATCTCTCCGCTTAGTGAGTTTTTGCTTCGATGAGTGATGACTAATAAAATTGTGTTAATTTACACTTTTATGCATCGGTGTTAGTTTAACCAAATTTAGAGAGAGTAAATCTACCGAGAATGTATTATTTATTATTTATTCCCTTTCCTCTCACTTGTTTTGTGTGCACATCTCCCCTCACTTTAGACCATCTCCAACCATAAGACTCAAGACTCAATTTTTTATTCTTTCCTTCATAATACCATAAGACTCAAACGTCTCTCCATCTCCAACCATAAGACTCAACTATACATTTTTTATTCTTTATTTTTTCATTAACAAATAAAGTGGAAAGAAATAAATAAAGTGGGAAAGAAAAAAAAAAGGCAAAAAGAATAAGATAATAATAAAATATTGCATAAGACTCATCTTATGTGGGAAGACTCATCTTTTGCATAAGATGATAAGACCCACTTTTTACCATCTCCAACCATGAGTCTTATGAGGGTCTTATGCATAAGACCCTCATAAGACTCATGGTTGGAGATGATCTTAGTTGATGGTCTTGTTAGGTGAAAGAATATTTCAAACAGAGTAAAAACACCCCAGTTTCTGAATCATATGTACGTTGCTTTAACTTCAATTGGACATGAAAACACAAAATTAGAAAGGTATCAGGCTCTGTTCTCTTTGTATGAATAGAACTGAACTGAACAGTGAACTAAATGGATCTGAACTGAACTTATTTGTAGTACAAAATACTATTAGCCAAATCTTAACTGAATTGAATTTAAAATAATCAATTTTCAGAAGAGAATAGACCCTTAGCATGAAACCAACAACATCATCCTAGCTAATACAACATCATTTACCAGCCCTCTCTTGTTCTTTTTGTATCCAGTTTCACCTATTTCAATTAGAATTTCTTCTAGGTACGTAGAAATAATTCTCAACAAAGAGTCGCTAACGAGAGGGAAAATGTGATGTGAATGTTCCATTTTGATCGAGGTACTTGAGTTGAACAAACTACATTTTTATACTACAAATACAATGGACAAAATGAAGAAATGTGTGTTAGTGTATAGTAGTACATTGCAAATAAAATTGTATTGATGGGGTAATATTTTAAACATTTGGGTGTCATGTATAATTATGTCAAACTATAGGGATATTGATGTAATCGGTTGTCTCCATTATTATTACAACAAAAACTTAAAAGTAGAAACCACGAAACTACTATTGTACCAGTTTACTGAGAGAAAAGGAGTTTGATTAAACACGAACCAAACCAAACTCAAACTAGGTTGTGTAGAAGAAGAATGAGGATGATCACCGCCGCAATTTCAATACAATAAGGTTTTCCAGGAGAATCGTGGCAGCCCCAGCACCAACATTGAGCTTTCATGATTTCAAGGTTTACTCTTCTTCATCATCTTCTACGACGGACAGAAGGCCTACATTGGATTTCAGTGGAATAAATGAGGTGAGCGATGTTACTTTCAGGATGAGACCTCTTCCTTCTGTTTCTCATTTCAACAAATTGTTTAGTATTGCTGTTGAAATGAAATTATTCAAAGCTGTGCTCTACATGTTCGACAAAATGCGTCACTTGGAATTGAATGTATCTTTTGATGATGACACGTTACGTATTGCACTCCACATGTTTGTCAAAATGCGTCGACTTGGTGTCCCTTTTGATGACATCACATTGAGTGTTGTGATTAATAGTTGCTGCCTTCTTCATCGTGTTGATCTTGGTTTTGCTACTTTCGGCACATTACTTAAATCTAGTTTCACACCAAATGTGATCATCTTCAACCCTCTCATCAAAGGCCTCTACTTGGTTAACAGAGTCGAAGACGCTGAGTTATTGTTTAAAAAGTTGTAGGGAGAATCTATGTGAACATAGTGAAGTGACAATTGGCACAGTGATCGATGGCCTGTGCAAAGCAGGGTACACTCAGACGGCACTAAATTTACTTGGCCATTTCGAGAGAGGGATTTGCAAGCCTGGAATACAATATTATAGTACACTCATTGACGGTTTATGTAAACTTGGTTCTGTTGATGATGCTCTGCGATTCTTTTCCAGAATGGTTGGCAAAGGTATTATCCCAGATGTTGTGAGTTATAATTCAGTTATTCAGGGTTTATGTGATTTGGGAAGAATGAAGGAGGCAATAGACTACGAGAAGGAGATGGTCACTCATGAAATCCATCCTAATACTTTTACCTACAGCATATTGATAAATGGATTGTGCAAGGATGGAAAGGTGAAAGATGCTGAGGAAATTTTGGAAGTTATGAGGCAAAGACGTGTCACTCCCGATATCGTCATATATAGTGCCTTAATTGATGGATATTGTATGCGAGGAGGAATGGAGGAAGCAATGCGAATATTCAATCTAGTTTTCGATTCCGGTGTAAAACCTAATATCGTCACCTACGGTAGCTTGATAGACGGATATTGCAAGAAGGGTGATGTCGATGAAGCTTGGAGACTTTTCCTCAAAGTACACAGTGTAGGATTACAACACGATATAGTTTGCTATACCACAATGCTACGTGGACTGTTTTGTGCAGGAAGGTGTGACGATGCTTGGACTCTGTTCCATGAGATGCAAGCGCGTCATCTAACTCCTAACGTGGCAACTTACACAACTGTGATAGATGGATTATGCGAGAATGATAAAATTGATGAAGCATTTTCAGTGTTACAGATGATGGAAGATGTTGGTGTTAGTCCAAATATAGCATCATATAATGCCCTTATTCATGGATTATGTGAGGGTGGAAAACTTGAATTGGCGATGGATCTTCTTAATGAACTTCCTTCCAAAGGTCTGCGGGCTGATGTTAAGACATTTACCACAATCATCGGTGGGTTTTGTCGACATGGATTTCTCAAAGAGCCAAAGGATATATTTGTGGAGATGGGAAAATTCGAATGTCCCCCTGATCATGTCACATACAATGTTATTGTCAAAACTTGTTTGAAACGCAATGAGTTCTATGAGGCAAAACCATTCTTGGAGGGAATGGAGGTTAAAGGCCTCAAATTTGATGTGGCTAATTCTATAATGTTGCTTGATCATTTCCAAAAGCATGGTGAAGGTGGAGTTTCTCTAGATATGATCAAGAAGCTTTTTTCAGAACGTGACTAAGCCAGTCATATAGTGAGGTCGATTTGCAATGCAACAGGCCCTGGAAGCTTTTGCTGGTGAAGAGATTAATGTTATTGGGACACTTGTATTGTTCACATGATGAATATAATAATGGTTAATGTACTTTTTGTTGTATTTCATCAAAACATGTGATTGATTTCATATGTCATGTCAGTAGATGTGTATCGTGATTAAATGACATGTGGATCTCATGTTAGAGATTTCTGTGAATCTGTGTTTATATGTTTTCCACATGTACTGAGTACTCATATTAGGACGGGGGAGGTCAAAATCAGAACTTTATCTATCGTATACTACTACTATGCTTTCAAAGATTTAATATGCCTCTATGAAATGGAGAAATTATATTGTTGTTTTCGTTCATGTCATGGCTTTGATCTTCTGTAATTGCTTGGTTCAAAGAAAAGGAACTTATATTCAAAGAAAAGCAAATTGCTGCAATTATGCATGATGTTTCTGCAGAGTGTGTTTGTGTTTGCAGAGTGCAAGCCGCTACAAGTTATCAAACTGGCATCTGCATCAACAGTATTTCTTTGTTAGAACTTCTGTCTGCTTTATTCAGGCCAGTTCATAGTTCTGGTCTTCTGAATGTCCTGTGGTGTATTATCTTACTCTAACGTGCAGTTCAGTTCCATCTCCTTGAGTTTTAGATTACAGGCATTTTCCGCATCAGTCCAGGCATTCTCTTTTTCCCTTTTTTGCTTATCAACCTCTATCCTCAGCATATTCAGTTCCTTCCGTGTTTCATGAACTAAATTTTCAGCACGGATTACCATCTCAAGGGCCCATTTTTTACGCTCCTCTCCTATAGTTTTGATTAAATCAGAAACCATAAATGTTCGATCACCGTGATAGCTATCCAGTAACACATTCATGTACTCATGTAAACCAGGATCCTCTCCTGCACACGTAGCCGTTGATGCACCACAAAAGTCTTGTGAAGTTTGCCCCAGATTAAGATGAACACTGGATCCTACAAGCTTGTTGTCCATTGAATTAGATTTCGATGACTTCGATTTTCCATCATCTTTCAAGTATTTTTTTTAGAACCATCCATGAGTGCAAACTGCAAGCACAACAAATCAATTATGCAATGTCATAAAATTTGTCAAGAAAAACCGGAATGTATTTCAGCACTGGGGGATATGTTATTGTACTATATTATAACCGACTGCAAAATCTTATTTTATACTACATGGGATTCATCATTTCAATTCCACAGTGATTGCTGCAGACCTTTTCTAGACACATCACTTATTCCAAGCTCGCTCATCTGTGATCACCGCCAGGACCCCATATACACGGAATTTTTGTTCATATGGGTTCCTATTTCAGTTCTCAAGAACATAACTTACAGTAAACGCAGTGATGATGAATAGAAGCATCAAACTAATCCTGATATATCTTTTTTAAATAGGCGATACTTGTTTCTATATATATTGAGTTGTTTGCATCATGTTTTCGTGCTGGTGAAGTCACTGGATTAGTTCCGGTGATATTTACATGACACAAATTTTGCTGAAATTTTGACACAGTGATCGGCTTCCACATGGGCACAACAATACTAATCTCTTGCCAGAAATGTGGGTGAAGTACATATATAGAATCCAATTATCAAGTCGGTAAAGTTCACAAGAGCTGCTGGAACTGAAATTCCTATGTTTAGAAATTAGAACACACGAGCCAACTGTCAATGGTGCTGTGCTTCATGCTTGCAATCTTTTTTTTTTTTCTCGAAAATAATGCTTGATTGCAATCTTTGAAACACCACCAAGGAATAAAATTCTAAAAACATGGTTATCTTTATTTCAAATTGCAGCTGAGAGTTCACCTCGATCAAAATGGTGGCAATGAACTGTTACAATTTATAACATACAAGAAATCAAAAGTTGATATATAGTTTAATTTCCCTTTCAAACTACTATAGTTCACATGTTACGAGAACTCAGCACAAGATGTACAGGACATGATATAGGATTCTCAAGTAATTTTAACTTGACCAAAAAGTGAACCTAGTGATGCAATACTAGCTAGAGAGACACTCCCAGGTCTATAAGCCATACAGTCGTCGTATAAGAGAATTGCTATAACAAACTTATTGACCAAATTGTACATGCTTATACAAAATAAAATTCCAATGAGTAAGTAGTACGCACATCACATCATAGCATTTTTTCATATCAACAGTTTTATAACAAGAACCATAAAGAATGCGTTTGCGAAACTGCGCAAGCAAAAGTGCAGTGGTTTTTCAAAAAGACATATAACCTCAAAAAAAAAATGAAACAATGATTTACTAATGAATAGTAAGGCTAGTGCAGGAGCAATTATAGAAATCATCCTGGGAGCACCATGTCAAAAGCTGCTGATCCATGTTAGCTTCCAATGTCGCATGCATTTAAGTCTCTCTGATGAGAAGGAATGCCATATATGCAGTTAAAGAACAACCCACTCAATGCGCTCGGGAACTTGTGCTTCCAGCTGTTCCCTGATCAAAGTCCGCCTGTTTTCTTCGCTTTCTTTATCTGCAGTAGACTGGGCTCTGCGTGTTCTGAAATTCTTGCGAGGATCCACAATTATCTTCTCAAGTGAATCTGCATTCTCCCAAAAGTACCTCAATAATTCTAGTTCACCGGTACGACCACAATATCCAAAGATCTTCACAACTTTGAGGGACTTGTGCGGCACTACTTCAGCCTTGTCAACTTTTTTCCCATACCCAGAAGGTCTAAGCCAGGCCGGCTCCACAACAAACTCTTGCAGTAAAGGAGCTTCCTTTGCAAAAGTAACAAGTCTTAGAAAGTTATGATCAATCCTATCAGCCCAAAAATGCAAGACCAGCTTCTTCAGTTTTGTGAGTTCTGGAAACGCATGAACCTTCACGATTTCCTTAGGTTTGCCACCACGCAGGGTCAAGGTCTCCAATTGGGAAAGGAAGCCAGAAAGCATTTCAAAGACTTGGTTGAAAAAATCTGCAGAGGTTGAAGTAATCGAGACATCTACGAGCATAGGCAGGTCTTGAAGCAAGAGTGTACCAATTTCGCCTGATCATGCAAAACAGATTGATGTAACATTTGTGTCCCACACCTTGATACATTCTAGATTTTCACAATAGACTATCTCCAAGTGCTTTAACTTGAGAGAAGGACCCGAAACCTCAAGGTTCGATAACCTGCTTGAGCCCCAAACCACCAATCGCTCAAGAAATTCGCAACGTTCCAAAAATAACTGAATAGATTCTTCCGAAATATTCACCCACTTCAAACTCAATACTTTGAGAGACGCAAAGTTGCTTGGTCTTAGAAGAAGTTTGTCTTCTCTTAACTCTGCATCTGAACTCTCTGTATCAGTAACAAACAGTACTTCTGGAAAGACATAATGTGCTCCACCATAAATCAAGCGAGTTCTAATATCACCACATTCCGATAAGTCCAGCTCCAACATTTTAACTTGCTTAGCAAAGGCAAATCTAACCCACTGATCAAGATTGAATTTCCATTCGTTTGAGAGATCAAAACAAACACGGAATTGGGACAAGGTGGATGATTGACACAATCGAAATGCCGTGTCCACCCATTCGACATACCTCTCCGTTGTAGGACGACGTATATACACATTATTTGCAATACGAACTAGTTCACTCTCATCTTCAAAATTCAGGCGTCTCATGAACTTCCAGATGTTTACCATCCTACGCTCAACAACGCTAGTTCGAGCAGCCTCCTTTACCGGTAGCCAAGATAAAATATTATCGACAATATTGTCATCCAGGGACTTCCAGGAGTTTGCTTCCATTTGATTGGATTTCCAGTAAAAAAACAAACAGGGGTACAAACTGTCTGCTGACAATATCAAAATAAAATGAATACTCAGCCACAAAATTCTAAATGACAGAAAGAATCAAAATACGTAGTACCAAGAAATAAGAAGAAAGAAAGAAGAATCAAAATGAAATGCGAAAGTGAAAAAGAAAGAACAATATTAATTCAATGTGAGAGATGAATGGAATTGGAAAAACACAGATGAGATGAATTAATTAATCAGCAACGCAAGAACTTGAACTTACCGATGATGAATCCAAGAGAGAAGAAGGTCAGGTCAGCGATCGGGCGAGTAGAGGATTCTTTCCTTTTCTTGATGTGAACTTTTGGGTTAAACAAAACCAAGAATGGAATGGAATAATGAGCAGAAATGGAAAGGGTTCTGGACTTGTGCGGTTAGCTGTATTTATAACTTAACTTTCGAGGATATTATTATGAAAAAGATTCTGGAATTACTTAAGTTTTAATCTAGAATAGAAAGACTCGTGATTCTGGAAGATTCTGGTTACTCCATTTTATTAGATGTAGACATGAAAAAGTTTCTAAATTAAAATTTTAATTAACTTTAAATATAAATTACTTACAAATTATACAATAATTACTTACATAGATAAATTGCTTAATAGTAGGAATTATCATGCAAACTAGCTTCGTCCAAATTTAATAAGGTAATAATTCAAATAAAAATGCCCTTTTTACTCTAAAAAAATAAATAAATAATGAATCTCGTTTTTACCCGAGATAACCATATAAACACATACCCCCAGATCTGCACTCCAAAGACGCTCGAAGCACGCTCCCAGGCTTTGAAAGCGTAGTGCTTTATCGAGCACGCTCTAACAAATCTTAGAGCGCCAACTAAGTCTCAAAGTACGCTAAGAATCATGGCAGAACAAATAAAGTGAATTGAGTTTATTGAAAGTAAGAGAACTCTTTTGTATTAACGTGATTTACAAAGGAAAACATAGCTAGCTATTTATACTACTATAACCCTAATAAAACTATATGTACACGCCTGTGTCCAACCCTAAACTAACTCTTTTCTTCTTCTCAAACTCTTCCGGAGTTTCCTGATGAGATCTGGACTCTCTCAATATGGCGGTGTTGACCAAGGAGTTAATCTGCTCTGGTTCAACTCCTATGTTAACTCCTGTGTTGTCTGGCTCAACTCATATGTTAACTCCCGAGTTGTCCGGCTCAACTTCTATGTTAACTCCTGTTCTCGTTCTTCTTTCTTTCATTTCTTGAGATTCCCCCTCAAGATGAGAGTAAATATTTATTACTCCCATCTTGCCCATGAAGAACTTAATCTTCTCTGATGGCAAAGCCTTAGTGACCATATATGCCGGCTGTTGTGAAGTGTGGACATAAATCACCTCAATGGTCTTACTTTGTACCTTTTCTCTAATGAAATGTTGATCGATCTCAATATGTTTAGTTTTCTCATGATAAACAGGATTCTTAGTCAGGCTAATTGCTGACTGATTGTCACAATACAACTTCGTGGGTTGTTTTTGTTCAAAACCAAAATCTTTCATGATATAATGAATCCACATGATTTCACAAGTGGCATGAGCTATAGCTCTGTATTCTGATTCTGTAGAGGACTTGCTAACAACATTTTGTTTCTTGGTTCTCCAATTAATGAGAGATTTCCCCAAGAAAATGTAGTACCCGGATAGAGATCTTCTAGTGTCAACACACCCATCAAAATCTGCATCTACAAATGCTGTCAACTCCAGGTTTCTTTGTGACGACAGTAGAATGCCCTGTCCTGGATTTCCTTTCAAGTATCTCACCACTTTCAGTGCAACCTCCATATGTTCCTTTGTGGGGTTTTCCATGTACTGACTGAGAATATTGACCGAGTAACTGATGTCTGGCCTCGTTAAGGTGAGATAAATTAATTTTCCAACTATCTTTCTATACTCAGTTGGATTGTTGAGTGGATCTCCATCCTTTTGGATATGGTGATTCTGCTCTATAGGAATGATCAGTGATTTGCATCCTAGCAAGCCATGTTCTTGAATGATTTCCAGAGTATATTTCCTCTGACATAAATATATACCTTCTCTTGATCTTGAAATTTCTATTCCTAAGAAATATTTAGGTTCGCCTAAATCTCTAATCTTGAATTGTTGTCTTAAGTACTCTTTTGTTTTGTTCAGTTCATCAGAGTTAGTTCCTCCTAGCAAAATGTCATCAACATATACTAGGAGTACCAAGTAGCTTTTCTCTGTTCTTTTAGTGAAGAGTGAATAATCATGTTTGGACTTAACAAAACCAAATTGAATGAGCGAATTAGTGAATTTCATGTTCCATTGTCTGGAGGCTTGCTTTAGCCCATAATTGATTTGTTGAGTTTACACACTTTATTCTCTAAGGATTCCCCCTTAATGGTGTATCCAGGAGGTAATTTCATGTAAATGTCCTCATCGAGGTCACCATTAAGAAAGGCATTATGAACATCTAGCTGGGAAAGCCTCCAATTGTGTTGTGCAGCTATAGCCAAAAAAATCTTAACCGTGGTGAGTTTAGCAACAGGACTAAATGTCTCACTGTAATCCAGTCCATGTTGTTGTGTAAATCCTTGTGCTACTAACCGAGCCTTGTATTTGTCAAGGCTACCATCGGATTTTAATTTAGTTTTGAAGACATACTTGCATCCTACTACTTTGTGTCCTTGTGGAAGTGTAGTGATGCTTCAGGTATTGTTGTGGTGCATTGCATCCAGCTCTTCTTGAATGGCTTGTCTCCATTGGGGGTATTTGATTGCTTCCTGGAAACTTTTTGGTTCCTCAAGAATAGATAAGGAGATGGAGAAAGCCTTTTGATTTTTTGAAAGTCTATCATATGATAGATACATGGAAATGGGATATGCTGTGCTAGATGGAGTGGCTTGTCTTGTGCCTTTCTTCAATTCTGCACAGTGAAAATCTTTGAGCCAAACGCTCTTTTGTTTGTTTCTAGTAGATTTGCGAAGAGATGTGATTGATTTTGGTTGTTCTTGCAACTCAGAAGGTTCAGGATCATGATGATTATCGTTCATTTGTGGTGATGAATATAGAGAGGGTGAACTAGGAACAGGCGAAGGAGAGTGTGCCTGATCACGTGGCGAACTAGGAACAGAGTTCTCGTTAGAGTTGTTCTCGTGAACGGCCTGATCCTCAGAAGGGGACATACTATCATTATGATTGAATGAAGTGCGTATGTCAGGAATAAACAAATTGTCTTGGATTGTTTCCGAGCGTGTAGAGTCACATGAGTCAGAGAATGAATGATCCTTTCGGAAAGGAAATATGTGCTCATGAAAAACTACATCTCTTGAGATAAAAGTGATCTTATTATCAAGATCATACAATTTATAACCCTTGATATTCGTCAGATAGCCAATAAAGATGGCTTTTCTTGATCTTGGACTGAATTTGTGGCGAAGTTGTGATATGGACGCCCCATATGTTAAGCACCCAAATGTGCGTATGTGTGAATAATCTGGTTTCTTTCCAAAGAACCTTTCATATGGTGTATCATTGTTGATAACAACGGATGGTATTCGATTAATCAAGTGTGTCGCTGTTAGAACAACATCTCCCCATAACTTAAGAGGAAGGTCTGCCTGAAACATCAATGCTCGGGCTACATTGAGGAGAGTTTGATGTTTTCTCTCAACTACTCCATTTTGTTGTGGGGTGTAAACACAAGTCTTTTGATGTAGAATACCAGTACTGTTATAGAAAGATTCTAATTGAAATTCGACACCATTATCAGTTCTTATGATTTTAACTGTTTTATTAAATTGTGTAGCTATGAGATGAATGAAATTAGGTAAAATAGTAGCTACATCAGATTTGTATTTCATGAGATAAGTCCAAGTCTGTCGAGAATAATCATCAACAATAGTTAGGAAAAATCTGTGACCATTCAATGTTGTTTGGGAAAAAGGACCCCAAATATCTATATGTAAAAGTTCAAGAATAGAATAACTAGAACAGTGTTCATTCACTGGAAAAGGAATTTGCTTGTGTTTAGCCTTGCTACAGACATCACAAGCTTGTACATCAATGCTTGTTACAATAGGAGAAAATTGCTCAATCAACTTGAGCTTTGTAACTGGAATGTGTCCTAATCTAGAATGCCACAATTCCTTATTTGGCCGATGACATTGATGTAGTTGTGAAAAAGTCAAGGGATGCAGGCTAACATAGTAAAGACCATGTTCAATTCTGATCCTGCCAATTTCCTCATTTGAAGAGTTCATCTGCATTTTGCAATGATTTTTATTAAATATAATAGAGATATCATTATCATCAGTCAATCGAGAAACAGCAATTAAATTTACTTTGAATGATGGCACACAGAGTACATTTTTGAGTATGACATTCTTTTCAATAAGAATGTCACCAATATGAGTTACCACTGCGAATTGTTGAGTTGGTAATTGTACTTCTGAAACAACATTTCTAATGTTGTGAGTGTATAATGATGGTGAATAAATAATGTGATCAGATGCTCCTGAATCAAGAATCCAAATAACATGATTAAAATTATTAAAAACATGATTAACAGTATTACCTGCCCAATCTTCATCAGTGAGATTCTGTGTGAAATTGTTGGATGAAACGACATTGATCTGAGAAGTTGATGAGCCGGCTATGGCAGGAGCATTCGGTTTGATCATCTTGAAGAAAGCTTGCAATTGAGCATTGGTGATGGTTATCTCATCGTTTCTCTGTTGATTCACCGGATTTCTCTGGTCTCCCTGAGTGACATTGACATACCCACCAGCATTGTTGTTCCTTGTGAACTTGAAATCAGGTGGGAAACCATTCTTCCTGTAGCAATTCTTCTCGAGGTGACCTGGTCTGTGACAGAAAGTGCAAATCATGCACTGCTCATTGCTGTGACTTGCTTTACGGCACTTGGTACAGTACAGTTGATTCTTCCCTTTCCTTTTGTGTCCAGCAACCATGTTGGAGGTGTCAACCATCATCGCAGAAGTTTCACTACCACTGTTATTGATAGTGCTTAATCCTCTCTGCTTTTCATCTTGGAGCAGGAGTTTAAGAGCTCTGTCAAGGGTAGGTGGCTTTTCCATAGTTAAGATCTGAGTTCTCACTTGAGTATGAGCATTGGTTAGACCCATGCAAAACTGGACCAATTCATCATCTTCCTCCATTTCAGCAAGATCATGGAGTGATCTGCAAGGGAAATTTCCGCATTGGCAACCTTGCTTTGGCCTAAAAGTCCTGAGTTCATTGAGAAGATTAACCATAGCATCAAAGTATCCTTCAACGGACAATTGTGATTGAATGAGAGACATGAGATCTCTTCTTAACTCAAAAATTCGAAGCCTATCAAGGGAGGCATATCTTACAGCCAGCTTATCCCAAGCTTCTTTGGCTGTATTGGCAAATCTGAGATTGGAGGCTATCTCCTTACTGACATAATACAAAATCCATGTGAATATCAAGCTATTACACTTGATCCAGGGCATATAAAGTGGATCATCAATTTCTGGTTGTTTAATGGTTCCATTCACAAAATCCAATTTATTTTTAGCCTCAAGATGCATAGAAATCATTCGTTTCCAATCATAATAATTTGAGTTTGTGAGTTTTGGCTCTATGACAACAGAAGTAGCTGTGTCGGCCGGTCCAAGATAGAAGGGACCATAAGGATCATTGAGATCATAAATTGGTGTCTTTGACTTGGAGAGATCATCCTCATCCTTCTTGTCGTTCAGGTTTGTGAGTGTACTGATATCATCATCAGTAGCCATAGTGAACAGTGGATCTGTGATTCACGATTGATTTCTGATTGATGATCGATGATTGTTGCTGATAACAACAGTGTGATTTGGCTAATAACAATAGCTCAAGAATTAAAACTAATAACAATAGCTTATGTAAAAGAAGAGAAAAGAATAAAAATAGAACAATTTAGTAATATGCGTAAGGTAGAAAAAAAAAACAGAGACTGCCGAGAAGAAAGAAGAAAAAAAAATAATATGATTGTTTCGGGTGATTTGGCTAATAACAATAGCTCAAGGATCAATTAGTAATGTGGAAGCTAGAGAAAAAAAAACAGAGGCTGCCGCTTTCTTTCTTATTATGCGGCTAGAAGAAGAAAAGAAAAAACAGAGTATGTTGTTTGCTAAGCGGCCAGAAGAAGAAAGAGGGAAAAAAAAAAAAAACGTACTGCTATCTATGGTTCTGACCAGTAACCAGAAAGCCTTTGCTCCGGTACCATCTCAGAGTACGCTAAGAATCATGGCAGAACAAATAAAGTGAATTGAGTTTATTGAAAGTAAGAAAACTCTTCTGTATTAACGTGATTTACAAAGGAAAATATAGCTAGCTATTTATACTACTATAACCCTAATAAAACTATATGTACACGCCTGTGTCCAACCCTAAACTAACTCTTTTCTTCTTCTCAAACTCTTCCGGAGTTTCCAGATGAGATCTGGACTCTCTCAATATGGCGGTGTTGACCAAGGAGTTAATCTGCTCTGGTTCAACTCCTATGTTAACTCCTGTGTTGTCTGGCTCAACTCCTATGTTAACTCCTGAGTTGTCCGGCTCAACTCCTATGTTAACTCCTGTTCTCGTTCTTCTTTCTTTCATTTCTTGAGACTAAGGTTTGTTCTTTAGAGCATGACTCCAAATTGACCAAGAATAAAAAACGGAATGAAATCTTTATCAAAACAATTACCGGGATGGAATAAGCCCAATTCAACAATTGTGGACGAAACATATTAGTCCATCTATTTTTGTATTAATGTATGTATAACATATGCACTTCTTACTTCATTTTGTCTTGTAATCCGTGGCTTAATTACACAATTACACAGATCGATGCGTTTCTATCTTGTCGCGGCAATATGGTTGTTATTGTTAGTTCAATGTGTAACAAATAAAATTGCACAAATGATATTTATTGATCTTGAGTAAATTTGAGATTACAATCTCTAGAGAAAATCTCTGATTCTAGTCAACGACTTGGAAAATCTACGCGAACTATTGTCTTGAGGGCATCAGATCAGGGGGCCTTCGCAGCTTGATCTTGAACTTGACTGGTCTTGACTTGAATTCGCTTGGAAGCGTCAATTCAAGGGCTTCGCGCTTGATCTTGAATTGAGCGTCAGTTCTTGAGCTTGATCTTCACGAACGAACACGTCTTCAAGGGTCGTAGAGATTTGATCTTGAATTTGGAACGTACGTTGCTTCGATCTTCGAGTGAGTGCCTCCACGAGCTTTTGTGTTGGAGTTCGATCTTACGTTGCTGCTGCAAGTGTCTTCGCGACTTGTTCTTGGAGCTGGCTTCGACTTCTTGAAGAACTGGAGCTGTTCTTGCTTGAAAAGATGCCTTTGATCTTCTTGGCTTGCTGTGGAATTCTTTACTTCTGTTGAGCTCTGACTTCTGAATTCTGAATTGTGATTTTTTGGTGGAGAATGAGCTCCTTATATGAGGAGAAAAAGAAGGATCAATTCTGATTGGTCGATACAGATTTGATCTTATCTGTATTTTCTTCTAGCAATTAATTAATAACTGCATCAACTTTATGACATGGCATCATTTGATTGGCCAGAAATAATTTATCTTTTTCCACACAATTATTTCATTAGAAATAATATTAAATTAATTTAAAAGTTCTAGAATTTTACATGGCACAATTTGATAAGCCATAAATAAACATTTTAAAATCAATTACAAACCTATAATAATTGGAATTAAATTTAATAAAACTCCAATTAAATATAGAAATTTATCTTTTAAATGATTTTATTAGACATAAAATTCAAATGTCTACATTATGTATGTGCATTCTTACTTGTATTTTCGTACTCATTTGAATGGCCTTTAATTTATTCATTCCTGGACCTCGACTTCCTATATATTCAGAACCATGGGTGATGTGGGGATAAGGGTCCAAGACCATCGAACGCCCGCCCTCGAAGTATACCCTCCGGACTCATACCGTCAAGATAAGGCCCCTCGAATGACCAAGCAGGACCCTCGAACAAGTTTGCATCGAAAGGGATTATTGTCCCGGGAAAGGTATCGAAGGGGACCGTGGGATTGGGAACTGTGTGAAAGAAACCAATGCTCTGTAATACCCAGATCTGGAAGCACCGTTTTGTCCGGATAAAAGGGGACATCCCAGTTAAGAAGGGGCCCATTACGTATCCTCTATAAATAGTCCTCATTCATTACATTCACGACATTGATTATTCTTCCATGCATCCATAGTTATATCATGCCCTTCCACGTTAAATCGTACGCGGCCTGACTAAGGCAGGCCGCCGCGCCGACCCCTCCCCTTCTAACCCCCCAGTTTCACTATAGGTACCGGATTTCTACAGTAAATATACTCAGTCCTAGTGTCGTCTCGACTGAGAGGTGATGAGGTAAGTCCATTGAACGGAATTTGACATCATCATCTTGGCGCCGACTGTGGAAAACGGTGACGGAAAGCCATGGTGAAGCGGAAACAACATGCTAGCTCCATGAAAGATAAGGAACCAGTGAATGAAGCTTTGAGGGACCCCACCCTGGAGGACGCCTATGTACTGAAGGAGGACGAGATACCCCCAGACGAACTAAACCCCATTCCCCCCAACCCCGAGGAAGAATCCGGAGAAACCGTCAGACCCCCTGACCCTCCGGCTGAGCCCCAAGTGTTGATTACCGAAAGTCGACTCAAAGACTTGATGCGTTCCGTGTATGAAGAAGCCCACCCCCGCCTGAGAAGGAACGCCCGAAGAGCGCGTCCGCCCGAAGCCGACTGGACCATCGGCCTAAAGGGAGCCAAGAACCTACCCAAGATTATACCTCACGAAGCAGCGAGAGGACTCATACCGATAGTTCCGTGGTTCTCCCCCGAAACAAGCAAAACGACCCGGATAAAGATACCCGAGCTGGAAAGAGACCTCGTCAAGAACCATTGCGTAGCATCCCCGAAGTCGACATTTCGGATGGAGAGGATTCGGACGCAGAAAGGGAGGCCCTCGAAAGGAAGCTAAAAAAGTATGAGCACCTCCTCAAAGAACACGACCGGAAAAAGGCAGACCCAAGGGATCGCAGACCGACCCACGAAGTTGACCATTGGAGAAGGGAAGACGAGCGCGGGGCTCGAATGTATGGTTTCACAAAGGGACGTCACGTCAGGGAGACGGGCTTCGCCCCCAACCCCCTGTCCTCCAGGCTCATGAGCCATTCGATACCCCCGGATCGAAAAATCCCCAAGAATCTTCCCAAATATGACGGAGACACGTGCCCACATGAGCACCGAGTAAAGTATGAAAACATGATGCAGATGCATGGACACGATGATAGGGCCATGGTGATTGTTTTCCCAGGGACCCTCGAAGGCGTAGCCACGGAATGGTACTATAATATGCCGGCCGGTTCGATCCGGTCGTACACGGATCTAGTACGGGCGTTCTTGGGACACTTCACCGACTATAAAAAATCCCGACAGGCCAGCAGTTGCCTCCAAGACATCATACAAAAAGAGGACGAACCACTTCGACGTTGGTGGCAGCGCTTCAACGCCGTAGCCCTGCAAGTTGATGATCATCCGATGCACTTTAGGAGGCAAACCCTGTTCTCAAATACCCGAAATCGAGGTTTAGCGTCCGAAGTCTCCCGAGAAAAACCCGAGACTTCGGAAGCCCTTTCGGACATCGTGAATAAATACATCGAAGAAGAAAGGATGAACAAAGAGGTCAAACTCGCCTTCGACCCCCCCCCCCCCAGCCGAGACAAGGACCGCCATCCCAGAAGAGACCCGGTTGCTAGTTCGACACCTGAGTACCGAGGAAGCGGCGATCCAGGGGGAAGGAGACTCCCAAGGAGAAATCCCCGACCCATCAAGTACCCCCAAAGGAAAGTTTTTTCCCTCATCGAAAGAGAGCCCTTCGTCGTATGGCCCAAACGACACAAGGAAACCAACACCACCCGTGGGTCGGATGATTACTACAGATTCCACAAACAAGCAGGGCATACAACGGACAAATGCATCGAACTTACGGCCGAATTGGATAGACTCGTGGCACAGGGATACGCTCAAGAGTATAAGGATCCCGATGGAACCCTTACCATCCGGGTAGTTGAGAAGCGGAAGTCGGAGGTTGTTCGACCACCCCCCTCGAGACCCCCGTTGCCAATGCAATCCGAGGTTTTCCTTGAAGCACAAAACCACCACGAGGAACTCAACCAAGACAACCATCCTATCTATGATGAGATCAGGTACATCGCAGGGGGACCCACTGGAGGGGACTCGCGAAAGGAACGGGATCGAACGTCCCGAAAGATGCGAAATGCTTACGCAGAGAGTACGCCCATCTTCAGCATAGGACAGGTCGAAAGGCAAAGTCACACCCTCATGTTCGGAGAGTCGGATATCCCACCCCCTGACACTATGCGAGGCCAAGACCCTAACTTCCCGCTGGTCATATCCATGGTCATTTCGGGCTTCCCCGTGAGAAAAGTCCTTGTAGATACAGGAAGCTCGGTAAATGTGATCACCACTGCCACCCTGAAAAAGATGAAAATCGAAGGAAAAGGAATGACCGAAGTAGCCACGGAGCTTTCCGGTTTCGGAGGGGCGGTTGTAAAACCCCTCGGAACCATATGGCTATTAACCTCTCTGGGAGAAAATCAAGCAAGGGCCACGCACCATTGCCAGTACATAGTCGTAGATTCCCCCATGGGATATAACGTGCTTTTCGGGCGCCCAGGGATCAACCAATTCCAGGCCGTGGCATCCACTTACCACTTGAAATTGAAATTCCCAACCGAAGGGGGAGTAGGAGAGGTCCGCGGTGACCCAAAGGAAGCATGGGAATGCTATTGCGCGTCCACTCGACCGCGCCAGTCAGGTATCGAATCATTTCAAGACGAACCCCGCGAAAATGAGACGTCGAAAAAACGATGCATGGTCGTACAAAATGAGGATTTCGATTTCCCCCAAGACCTCCCCTAAGGAAAAGAACGAATGACACCTTGCTCCGAAGTAAAAGACATCATCCTTTTCGAAGGCAACAAAAGGAGAACCACACGGATGGCTGCAGACCTTCCCGAGGAAATAGAGTTAGCCCTCGCCCTTTTCTTGAGGGAGAATTCCGATGTTTTCGCTTGGAACACCGACGATCTCCGGGGAATCGACCCCAAAATAATGGTCCACCGACTCAACGTCGACCCCAAGGCCAAACCCATAAGCCAAAAGCAAAGAAACTTCAGCCGAGAAAAGAACCTCATAATAGAAGAAGAAGTATCGAAGCTTTTGAAAGCCAGACACATTCGACCCACCCAATTTTCCGACTGGTTATGTTACGTCGTCCTCGTCAGTAAAGGAAAGGGGAAATGGAGAATGTGCAACGATTTCACGGACCTCAATAAGCATTGCCCCCGGGACCCATACCCCCTACCTCGCATAGACCAGTTAGTTGATTCGACCGCCGGAGCGGAGAGGCTAAGCTTCATGGATGCTTTCCAAGGGTACTACCAAGTCCCGATGGCTCGGGAGGATGTAGACAAAACCGCCTTTGTCACCCACTCAGGAGTTTTCTCTTTCCGAGTAATGCCTTTCGGCCTCAAGAATGCCGGAGCCACCTATCAACGCTTAGTAAACATGATGTTCGAGCAAGAAATAGGAAAAACTATGGAGGTTTACGTAGATGACATGCTTGTCAAAAGTCTTGAAGCCAAAAACCACGTTCGGGATCTCGGGAGATGTTTCGAGGTACTGAGGAGATTCGGGATGAAGCTGAATCCCGCCAAATGCACTTTCGGTGTCAAAGGAGGAAAATTCCTAGGATACATGGTCACACAGAGGGGTATCGAAGCTAACCCCGACAAGATCAAAGCCATCACTGATTTTTCGAGCCCCCGCAACATCACGGAAGTGCAGAGGTTAGTAGGCAAGATAATCGCGCTAAGCCGATTCATATCGAGATCAGGGGAGAAAAGCCTACCATTTTTAAAGTCCTAAGAAATAGCAAAAATTTCGAGTGGAGCGAAGAAGCCGAGGAAGCCCTGACCGAACTGAAAAACCACCTCTCGAAGCCACCACTGCTGTCGAAACCAAAGGACGGAGACACCCTCTACTTGCATGTCGCTATATCACAGGAGGTAGTTAGTTCGGTGTTGGTCAGGCTAGAAGGAGGACTACACCATCCGATTTACTACTTGAGCAAAGTCCTTACTAAGGCAGAGGTGAATTACCTGGACATCGAAAAATTGGCGTACTGCGTCGTGCTCGCAGCAAGGAGACTTCGAGCCTATTTCCAGTCGCACGCGATAGTAGTCCTTACATCGCAGCCACTGAAAAGGATCCTCGGGAAACCTGATTTGTCCGGCAGACTCGTCAGGTGGTCGGTCGAACTCATGGAACATTCTATCGAATTCCAAGCCCCTCGATCCAAACAAGCCCAAGTGGTAGCGGATTTCTTCCTCGGAGTAAAAGAAGTTAGCCCCGTCTATACCCTCGAAGAATCCCAGAAAGGGGAGAACCTCGAACCTAGATGGGACGTCTACGTAGATGGTTCTTCCACCCGATGGCAAGGAGGGGTCGGAATCCATATGACCGACCCTGTGGGTACACAAGTGGATTTTGCCGTTCGATTAGCTTTTCCGGCGACAAATAACGAGGCTGAGTATGAGGCCGTTCTCATCGGACTCCGACTCTCCTTGGAGGGGGGGGGCGAAACATGTACACCTACGAACTGATTCTCAATTGGTGGCCCAACAACACCTCGGCACATTCGAAGCCAAGGAAGAACCCATGAAACTTTACCTCGCCAAACTCAAGCAAATGATCTCTAAATTCCAAAGTGTCGAGATATCTCAAATATCTCGAACACTTAACAAAGTAGCCGACGGACTCGCCAGATTCGGGAGCTCATCACAAACGATAGCTACCCGACAGGTATTAAACCTACCCTATGAAATACTTTATAATGAGGACAATCTCCACCATATTACTCACTCTATCTCAACAGATCACTCTCATGACGGTCCAAAGACCGGCCATTGGCGAAAACAAACTCAAAAGGCAGAGGGAACTCGAAGTAGTCACCATTGATGATAACCCCGAATGGTTAACAGATATCAAGGTAGACGTTCGAAAAACCACTCCTGCCTCCTACGTTTCGGCACTCAAACTAATTTCGGGCCACTCGCCTAAAATGCCTTTTTTGCAGCTTTACAAGCAAGGGATCGTACCCACCGACAAAGGAGAGGCCCGAAGATTGAGGCGAAGATCCCAATATTTCATTTGGAACGGCTCGGAGCTATACAAGAGATCCTTCGATGGCCCTCACTTGAAATGTCTAAACAAGGAAGAGGCCCGGAGTGTGTTGGAGGAAATACACGCAGGAAGCTGCGGAAACCATTCCGGAGGGAGGGCCCTCGCCCAGAAAGTTCGACGTCAAGGCTTCTACTGGCCCACCATCATCGAGGATTCAAAGACTAGATTTCGGAGGTGCGATGAATGTCAGAAATTTGCGCGAGTAAGGCACCTGGAGAACCAATGTTGCCAATCCCCATCTCTTGCCCTTTCGACCGGTGGGGGATTGACATTGTGGGAAAGCTCCCGACGTCCACCAACCAGAAGAAGTTTTTGATCGTAGCCGTCGAATACTTCTCGAAGTGGGTCGAAGCAGAGGCCGTCTCGAAAATCACGGAAGGAGTAGTCCAAAACTTTATATGGAGAAATATAATATGTCGTTTCGGGCTCCCCAGACTCCTTACGTCAGACAACGGGACGTAGTTTACGGGAAAGAAGATCCGAGCATGGTGCAAAGAACTGGGCATCAAGCAAACTTTCACATCGGTAGGACACCCCCAGGCAAATGGCATGACCGAAGTCACCAATAGGACCATCATTCACAATCTCGAAAAAGGGTTGGGTAAATCGAAAACAGACTGGGCGGAGGAGCTACACGGAGTATTGTGGGCCTATCGAACCACCCAAAGGACGGCCACTCAGGAAATCCCGTTTTGCATGGTCTATGGATCAGAGGCTGTTATTCCCTGCGAAATAGCGGTCGAATCATTCCGAGTCACGGAATACGACCCCAACCAGAACAAAGAATCCCGAGCACTGGAGCTTGACTTGCTTGATGAAAAAAGGGAAAATGTACGGCTACGAATCTTGAAGTACCAAGCATTGATGACCAAGGCCTACAACAAAAACCTAGTCCGTCGCGATTTGAACGTGGGCGACATGGTATTAAGGAAAGCTAACATCCTCGAAAATGTGGGTAAACTCCAAGAGCCATGGAAGGGACCTTTTCGAGTTACAGAGATCTTATCCAACGGATCATATCGGCTCGAAGATCTCGAAGGGCGGCGCATCGAACGGCCATGGAACATCAAAAATTTGCGAAGATACTATTCCTAGGGGTCGAACCATGTAACATTTTGAAGTTTTTGCGTTCCCCCCCCCCCCTCTTTCTCAAACCACCTCTGAAAAAGGTCGTCAATGAAAAGCGGGGCAGGATAATGGATGTAACGTTTCCCAATCATACCACCCCTTCGAGGGTCGTCACCGATTGAGGAATCAATGAAATAGCCAACATTCCAACTATCCTCGAACAAAGTTGTGGTTTAACTCTCATTTCAATAGGATTCTAACGGGAAGACCGACGAAAAAGAGAAAATACCGGCATATCGAATAAACCTAGAAGCATATTCAGAATAATATTGTTTCGACGGATCAATAATTTTTCGAATAGGCTCTATCCTCGAAACATATGTTATCGAGATGAGAAGGACGATTTAATAAAGATAAGTGACGGCTTATACTTCATTCAAATACGTTTTTTTGATTACAAGTAGGGGGACCCCTCGAAATATTCTCTGACAGTCCCCCAATTAACAAAGGCCCGAATTAGACGATCTTTTCGACGGAGAAATCGTACTAATATCCGCACCTGTTTAATAACACCACGATCGAAAGTATAAACTACGGACGAGTCAAACGAACATGAATCCGAGAAAGATTTCACCGTCCGCACAGAATCGGAAAGATACGACTACTATCGAAACAAAATGAAAACACAAATTCAAAAAGAGATATATACTGCACTTCGAAAGCTATTTAAAGACCCAGTATCAAACATTGATCGAGTTTCTACTCCCAGATGGATTCGATCAGGCCAAAATAAAGATAAGATGACCCCCGAAACGAATCCACCCGCAAAAGATGGACATAAGCAAAAATTCAAACAAGAGTTGTTTCAACCACAAAAAAAATTGTTTGAAAATAAAACGAGTACAAATAACCCGGCATACCGGGGCTTCGAGAGATCCGTTCAAGACTTTTCAGGCGGCCTTTGCTCACCGCTTCGAGCAGTGTCCTCCTCATCCCCCCGGAGTCCTAGGTAGTTGACCAGAGAGCCGAAATCCCGGTAAGAAACGTCATCGAGGCTGATCCCAGCAGATAGGAGGTCAAAATTCCCCAACTCACACAGAAGCGGGACGAAGGAAGGAACCAAAAGACCCGCGGAGGTTTCAGCAGCTTCGTCCGGGTGAGCAACGGGGAATAACTCCTCTTTCAGCAAAGCTTCGAAGCACTCCTCCTCTAACATAGGAGCCTCGGAGATACCTCCTTCGGAAACAGGTTCGATGAGGGGTTCGAATTTATCATCAAGAAGCAGGTTGACCTCCTTATCGCCATCGAAGTCAGAAGGCAAATGTTTCCGGAACTTGAGCTGGGCCAACACCCGATTCTTGGTCTTCACCGAGACGTCAGCCACCCGCTTACTTACTTTGTACTCGAAAGATTGGGAGGCGAGGAAGTCCCGGACCGCATTTACACGGGTAAACTTCCCGTTTCGAGCGAGCTCTTCGCGGGTTTTCCGAAGGGCGATCTCGAATCCCCCCCTTTCTTTCTTTAGCTGTTCGACCTCAGCTTCGAGAAGGCTTTTTACGTCCTCGGATCTCTTCAACGCTTGCGACTGGGCGACGGCATCTTCTCGGGTCTTGGCCAATTCCTTCGAAACTTTATCAACCTCAGCATTTCGGGCCTCCAAAACAGCCTGTAACTTTTGGCGTTGCTTCTTCTCATCCTTATATTTGCCCTCGAAGCTTCCCGTCAAAGAGGCCCTCTTATCCAAACGGCTCGAAATGTTGCGAGAGACCGTCATCAGCTGAAAAGAAAAGAATTATAACCAAGATAATATGTACACATATGCAAAACCCAAGGACTCGAAAACTACCTGCATCTGCAAAGAGGCCTCTCTCTGCTTGATCTCCAGATCAGATAAACGGTCTAACTCGACCTGGTCAACCTTCGAAGACAGGATGTCCCTCCACCCGTGAGCCACGTGCTCGTTCCCGTGGAGAAAGGAAACAGTGTGAGGAGCCCCTCCAAGGCTAGGAAATTCGGGGACTCGGACGGGAACCATATCCTTCGAGGCACCCTGGGAGTCGAGTTGGATGACTTCTTCCGTTCGAGCCTTTTTTGACTGCCTCCCCGAAGCCGAACTCTGGCCCATTTCGAGGCTTTTGGAAGGCGCCCGTTCGAAAAGAGTGTTATCCCCGGACTCTTCCGGGACAGGAGCTACGGAAGGCGCCGCCGCAGAAGGGCCGGCACCATCTTCGATGCGGACGGAGGCTTCGCCTTGCTGAGGCACGATCCCCTCCCCCGGCCGAATGTGAGGAGTGTCCGAGGGGTCTATGATCTTCGAAACGTCATGAGGACGATCCTCGGTATACTTCGAAGGCTGGGAAGCCTTCAGGGAGCGTTCGAGAGCCCGGCGGTTGAGAAAACTGTTCGACAGCCTCATCCAGTACACTGCAATGAAAGCAAGAGATCATCAAAAAAAAAAAAAAAAAAAAAAAAAAAAAAAAAAAAAGAGGGGGAAAAACATGTATGCCACATACCCAAGTCCTGGATCACCGTAGCCTCCGGCTGCACCTTCGAAATCTTCCCCAGGAAGAGGATCGGTTCAACTAAGAGGCTGTACGGGTTGATCCGCTTCTCGGGAACTATATCTTTATACTTATTGGGCCACTCAGCCCGATTCTCGACACTCACGAAAGGGACATCCCCGGACCGACGCCAGATGCGGGGAGTCGGTACGACCCCCCTTGTCCTGTCTGCGTTCGGGGGCATGCGAACAAAAATGAAACGTCGCTTATACCCGGCCCCATGAGACGATTGAAACTTCGTAAAAATCTCATAGCCGGGAATAGGCGAAAAGTAGAAAAAACAACCACCACTGGAGCTCATGTTGACGGAGAAGAAGTGGAGGAAGTTCGACGCAGTAACCCTCCGACCCACCGCCTCACACCACACGCAGAACGCTATCAAGTAACCGACAGCATTCGGGAGTAGTTGAGTAGGGCACAACTTCAAAGTCCCCAAGATTGAGGCCACACCAGTACTAATTGGGAAACGAAACCCGTGCTCCAAGGACTGAACGGTAATGGCCACACAGTCCTCCGGGGGGCTATACATCTTATTGTCCGAGCCCGGGAGGAGAATCTCGTAATCATCCGGAATGTCGAACTTGTGGGCCAAGGATTCGACCTCCTTCGGCTTCATCGAACTCGTATCCGTTAAAAGCTTGGCATCTGAGTTTTGCTCGGTCAGGACGTCATTCGGACCAACTGGTTGCGCCATGGTTACAAGCTTACCGCTCTTTAGTGTCAAAAAATTCTGAGAAGCCCTTCTACCCTCGAACACCTGACCCGAAGTTAAAAACTTTCCCGAGTCAGAAGGGATCAGAGGCTCAGTATTTCTACCTAGTGTGGGGGAAGCCCTATGTACGCTAAAGGAGTTCGAGTTTTCGTTATTTGAATCACCACCGACACCGGGTTGGTCAACAACTTGTTTCGACATTCTCAGGAAACCACTACCAAACGAGAGAGAAACAAGTCAGTAGAAACCCCAACCCGGAACCAACCGTTTATTTTAACCAATGTCATCGAACCATTCATAAGTACCCCCACCCCTCGAAACCGACTTTACCCTACCCAGATCCAGTTCAAAAGTAAATTAAAAAGGGGAAGGTCAAGTGTATTTAATGAACTACACACGCAAGAGAAAACACACAAAAACACCGACAGAATCGCGGCGGAATTTGAAAAGACAGAAGAAAAAGCGAAAGGAAAAGAAACGCCGTAAAAAGAGAAGTTACCTGTAGAAAGCGACGACGCGGTAGAGCGAAATAAGACAAGGATCAAGAAAGCTCCGTTCAACTGAAGATCACCGCCGCAAGCACCGACCGACGGAAGGAGGAAGTCAGTAAAATTCAACAAAACGGAAAAAATAAAAGAAGAAAAAGGAGAGCGACGCACCTGAGAAATGCAAGCGTCAACGGTCAAAAATTCGGTGGAAAACTCGGCGTGATTACAAACAGCGATCTGAACTCAGGCGGCGGTTTTTTGCGGTAGAGAGAGAGAGAGTCTGAAATGAGAGAGAAGTAAAGTGAGGAGGAAAAAGAGAAGGACAGTAAAAAGGGGGAAACAAAAAGCAACTTCTCTCCTCTTCAATGCAACACGCCACGAGGCACGCTGGGATTGACTCAAATCAAGCCGCATTAAACACATGAAGATCGAACGATTTAGCTCAACCTTTCGATAGTTTCAAAACAATTCCCGGAAAGTTTCCCCTTTCGACCCCTCTCGTAGACCCCCCCCCCCCCCCCCGAAAATTCCTCAACTAAATTCCGACAGTCGCATACTTCCTCGACTATCGAAATTTGGGGGACTCATGATGTGGGGATAAGGGTCCAAGACCATCGAACGCCCGCCCTCGAAGTATACCCTCCGGAGTCATACCGTCAAGATAAGGCCCCTCGAATGACCAAGCAGGACCCTCGAACAAGTTTGCATCGAAAGGGATTATTGCCCCGGGAAAGGTATCGAAGGGGACCGTGGGATTGGGAACTGTGTGAAAGAAATCAATGCTCTGTAATACCCAGATCTGGAAGCACCGTTTTGTCCGGATAAAAGGGGACATCCCAGTTAAGAAGGGGCCCATTACGTATCCTCTATAAATAGTCCTCATTCATTACATTCACGACATTGATTATTCTTCCATGCATCCATAGTTATATCATGCCCTTCCACGTTAAATCATACGCGGCCTGACTAAGGCAGGCCGCCGCGCCGGCCCCTCCCCTTCTAGCCCCCCAGTTTCACTATAGGTACCGGATTTCTACAGTAAATATACTCAGTCCTAGTGTCGTCTCGACTGAGAGGTGATGAGGTAAGTCCATTGAACGGAATTTGACATCATCAATGGGCATGCCACTCATCGATGTAAGTCTCTTTTCTTTGGGGTTCCTAATTCATCACAGCGTTTGTGCATGATCATTTGCATAGTCACCTTACCATTGGGGCGGGGGGGGGGGGGTATTACTAAGAGTGACGACGAGGGGCTCCCAACTATCCGTTAGAGAACTCAGTAGCAATATGGCTTGTTCCTCATCTTTGAGAACCCATCCGAATGCGCTTAGATGGTTCATGAGATCCTGAAATTGACTCGTGTGCTCTGTCAAAGAGGTACCACCACGTAACTAGCTTGTGGCTTACCAATTGCCTCATCAGCAACGTCTTGTTTCGAGCTGCTTTAGCTTGATACATGTTTTCAAGATTTTGGCATAGTGTGTGTATGCAATCTTCTAGTGTGCAACGTGATGAAACACGCTATGGTCGATCCACGGTTGGATTTGTGCGACAGTTTTCTTATTCATTTTGCTCCATTCCTCGTTTGTTTTCTTGTCGGGCTTGGCACCTTTATTATCGAGCGACTCGGCTAAATCTTTCAAAATTAGCAAATCTTTCATCCTGGGCTTCCATAATTTGTAATTCTTCGGCAAAAGATGAATCATGGACCAGATAGATAATTCTGCATAAAAAAAAACGTCTCTAATTTGCTCGTGCAAAACTATGGGCGAAGAATTAGGCAAAACAGACCATACCATTGAATTTGAAATGGTTTTAAAAAAAAAAACACTCGAACCGGGGTTCGAAAACTTGATCACCAAATAGGTCCTAGACCCTTCCTTCTCCGACGAACTATATAGCGGAAGCAAGTCAACGGTGGAGAGAGAAAAGTTTGACCGTCCTTTTGGAGACCTTTCGGCGGTCGAAATGTTTTGAAAAATACATATTCGGAATCATCGTAATGAAATATTTCTAATGGTACACTTAAAAATACGATTTCATGATACACAAAAACTAACCAAAATCTGCAGAAAAATAAAACTGGAAAATTTTCTAAAGCTCAACCATTGCTCTGATACCGTTTGTTAGGCTTGGAAGACTCTTCTATTAATCAATGAAATTGAATTACAATGGGAGGAGCAAACTCTCACACTCAACTATTACGAAAATTCAATCTCTCAACTCTTTTTCTTCACTCTTTTTTCTCTCCTCTCTATTTTTATTTTTTATCTTTGTTGTGTGTGTTCAACTGAATGAAGCATGTTTACCTTTGCATTGTTCCTGCTGCTGATTTTTTTTTTTTTTAAACGGCTAAATATTATTAATAACATGAGCATAAGAAATGCTCAAAAGAGTACAACGAGGTATACAAGCAAAACACTAGCATCCTAACCGCTAGCTAACCACCTTACCAAGCGTAAAACATAGAGCTACACTATGAAGACAACAAGTGCTCAAATCGAACTATAATCTTCTCCACAACAAGATAGAACAAGCCTAGGGTATTAGGAGCAGCCAAGGGGAAACCCAAGTGACCGAGAGCGCACGAGGAGAAGAAACCACACTTCAAGGATCAACATGAAGCCCAAGAGGAGTCATAGCAAACAAGCCACGAAAGAAGAGATCAAACATAGAGCAAGTAGTTTAAAATAATTTCTCTATATCTCATTCAAACGACGGTTTCCTTATCGCAATGGAAGTATAGTCTATTCCTCATTCTATGTTCGACCTCAACCAATCAAAGTCAAGAAACAAGGGTATGGCAAGTAGTTTAAAATAATTTACCTATATTCCATCCAACGACGTTTTCCTTATCGCGGTGGAATTATAGTCTATTCCTTGCCATATCCACGAAGATCATCAAACAACAAGGAGCGGATTAGAGGAGCAAAAGAAATACCACTACCCCACACGGGGATCAATCCACACCTCATGAACCCAAACACCCACTACTTAAAGCTCTAGGGATCACATTCCTCCACCATATGCCAATAAACGGACATTTAGCGAGCATGTTAATATAGGAACATCATTTGTCCATCAAACGTCAAAACCCATCCTTGTAACTACGGGATGGCTCCAATTAGTTCCTACCTAACTCTCCACTCTATGTACGTCTACCAACAAGTGGCAAGTAATTTAAAACGTGAGCCAAAGAGTAAACAAGAATGGTTGAGATTATAAGTATGAATTTGTAGAACCAAAAGGATCCCCTACTCAAGTACACCTTAAGTCCTCCAAGATGCAACAAGTCAAACCTGAGGGTTCAACCACTTGGATTAAAACCCGAGATTGATTTGGTAGCAACCAATTCATTGATGCACAACTAAGCCTTAACTAACTGGTGGTTAGGATCTGACCAACTTCTAAATATATACCGTGGTAGAAGGTTAAATATCCAACATCATATATTTATCATAGTTGGGAGGATTTCATACCACCTACACATAAACATTAAGAAATATAATGTGAGGTGTTATCTCAACAACTGTTTCCGAATGCAATCAGGAAAAGGTAATTGTCTCCATTAGGAAATCAATTACTATTTGAATTCAATTCCTATTCGAATTCATCTAGGTATAGCTGCAAATTGAAGGCTATATAAAGGGGTGATTGCTGCATGCTCAAGAATATAACAACACAGCTTGAAGACTCGGTTCGACTACTTCGAATGGTGATATTATATAGATTATAGGTTCTAGCTTTGAGAGACAGATTTGTTCTTGTTTCTTGCATACTGTTAGGGACTTATAATTGGGATTGATATAATATAGTGGCAGCTGGTTGATCTCCGTGGACGTAGATTATTTACAACCGAACCACGTTAAACTCTTGTGTCTTTCTTGCTTATCGGTCTTGCTCTGTTTTTTGTTTCGGTTGCTTGGGTGTGTGTTTGATTGGTGCAGCTGGTTCTTGGTGGTTTAGTTGTTATTGTGAGCTTTTGTGATCAGGTAGAATCGACTATTGTTGATACGAACTCAACAATTGGCGTCGTCTGTGGGAAGAAGGGTCGAAGGAATTCACCGGGAGAATCTAAAGCTTGATATAAGCAATGTCATCAACTAAAATCGAGATTGAGAAGCTGACGAAGCACACAGATTTCAGCCTGTGGAAACTGAGGGTTAAGGCCTTGTTATCGGATTATGGAGCTGACGATGCTCTGTTGGGGGATGAAGGTCTTAAGGAGATAAAAGACGATGCAAAGAAGAAAGAAATCAAGAAGAAGGCATTTAATACACTAATTCACTCATTGAGCGACGAAGCATTGAGGGAGGTTATCAAGTGTACTGATGCAAAAGAAATCTGGGATAAACTTGAAAATTTTTATATGGGGAAATCATCAGCCCAGATGATGTATCTCAAGCAGAAGTTTCTTGGTTTTAGGATGGATGAAGGTAGGCCGATTCTGGAGCAGTTAGCAGAGTTTGACAAGATCACAACACACTTGGAGAATGTTGGTGATAAGACTACAGACGCAGACAAAGCTATGGTGTTGCTCAACTCCCTGCCCAACTCCTATGAGAACTTCAGAGATTCGTTGATGTTTGGTAATGTTGAAGTAACTTTGGATTTGGTACGAGAATCATTGAAGACTAGGGAGTTCCATAAGCAGAAGAATCTGCAGGAAGGTGGACATTTGGCTGAGAGTCTTGCTATGAAGTACCATGGTTCCAAGAAGGGTTCTTCAAGGGAAAGATTACCAAAGGAGAAATATAAGAAGCAAGAGAGTAAGAGGCTAGGTCATCAGATTCTGTGGAGAATAGAAGGTGCTATCACTGTCACAATAAGGGACATCTCAAGAATGATTGCCCTGTGTGGAACAACAGGAACCCAAAGCAATCTGGGGGAGAGGCAGGAACAGTTGACATAGCACAAGCTACACAATCTTTTGACATCTCAGAGATACTTACGGTCTCTACTTCTAATATAGACTTATCCTGGATACTTGATTCTGGGTGCTCTTTTCATATGAGTCCGGTTAAAGAATGGTTTACAAACTTCAAATATGGGAAAGGTGGAACTGTACTTTTGGGGAACAATCAATCATGCATGGTCAAAGGCATTGGTGATGTTAAATTGAAGTTGCATGATGGAACTGTTAGATTGTTAACTGGTGTAAGGTACATACCTGATTTGAGGAGGAATCTGATCTCACTTGGTCAATTTGATGCTATGGGATATTCATGGAGTTGTAGTCATGATGTTCTGCGGGTTATGCACGGGGTTCAGGGGGGTGTTGGGTCAATACCTCAGACAACCTTGCTGGAAGGTGTCAAGAAGAATGGTCTATACTATTTATCTGGTAACACAGTAGCTGGAGAAAGTGCAGTAGTTCATGGGAATGACAACACATATCTATGGCACAAGAGGCTTGGCCATCTTGGAGAGAAAGGATTGAAGGAACTTACCAAGAAGGGATTACTTGGAGTAGACAAGTTCACTAAGTTACCATTCTGTGAGACATGTGTGATGGGGAAGGCGCACAAGACCAATTTCAACACAGGAAGCATACTACTAAAGCTAACTTGGATTATGTGCATTCAGATTTATGGGGACCATCCAGGACACTCACTCAAGGTGGAGTTGCAGGTACACCACCGCAGAATGGAGTTGGAGAAAGAATGAATAGAACTCTATTGGAGAGGGCTAGGTGTATGTTACTGAGTTCTGGGGTAAGCAAAGGTTTCTGGGGAGAAGCTATGGTTACAGCAGCAATATTTATCAATAAGAGTCCAGCTGTGTCTTTGGAGTTTAAGACGCCGGATCAAGTATGGACTGGAACAACTGTGGACTATTCAAAACTCAAGGTGTTTGGCTGTTTGGCTTTAGCACATATCAAGCAAGATAAGTTGGAAGCTAGAGCATTGAGGTGTATCTTTATTGGTTACCCAAATGGGGTTAAAGGATATAAGTTTTGGTGCATAGAACCTAAAAAGGGAAAGTGTATTATAAGCAGGGATGTCCCGTTTAATGAAGATGTGTTACCTCTGAAGGACAAGCAGGCAGGTGTTGACAGAGGGGGTTCGCCCAACCCCGCACTCAACCTCGACTCTGCAAAAATACCAGAATTGAGTTGGAAGAAGAGAGAGTTCACTCTCAGGTGGAGCCCACAGTGGACGATGATGTTGCGGATGCTGAGCCTATATTACCAGTGAATGAAGAGTCTAGTAGTAGCTCAGAATCAGATGGTGATGATCGACTTGATGATGAAGTTGGTGAAACTTCAAACTATCATCATACAATAGATCAAGGATATGCACAGGGAATTTCAGTTGAGGTGGAGTCTGATGATGAAACTGATATAACACTAGGAGAAGTTGTTTGGAATATGGAGCAGGTTGATACACTAGGTGTTGGGCATGGGGTTGAGGCAACCCTGACCGGAACTCCAGAACAACAGGTTTATAATCAGGTCCCAGAATACTCAGGTACTGAATGTGAAGCTCTAGATGATGAGTTTCAGGAGAGTGCAGATGGAAGGATCTTGTATGTGGATGATATGTTGATTACTAGCAGGTCAATGGAGGAGATTGAAACACTTAAAGGGAAGCTGCAAGAAGAATTTGAGATGAAGGATCTTGGGGATGCAAGTAGAATTCTTGGGATGGATATCACTAGGGACAAGAAGGAGAAGAATTTGTTTCTATCTCAGCCTAGTTATCTCATGAAGGTTCTATCCAAGTTCAATATGTCAAATTGCAGTAGTGTGGTTACTCCTATTGCACCTGGGGTGGAGTTATTTGAGGAACAATGTCCTAAAGATGCTGCAGTAGTAAGGATTATGTCAAGAGTACCTTATGCAAGTGCAGTTGGAAGTATTATGTATACTATAATTTGCTGCAGGCCAGATCTTGCATATGCTATGAGTGTTATCAGCAGATACATGGGGAATCCTGGGAGAATGCATTGGGATGTTGTGAAGGATGTTCTCAGATACTTAAGTGGCACAAGGATGATGGGACTGAGGTTCAAGAAAAGCAATGACTTGCAGAATCCATTGGTTGGATATGTGGATGCAAATTTTGCAGGGAACTTGAATGGAAGAAAGTCTATCACAGGGTATGTGTTTATTTTGTTTGGCACGACAGTTAGTTGGAAGGCAAGTTAGCAGTTTGTGGTTGCATTATCTACAACAGAGGCGGAGTTCATGGCTATCACTGAAGGAGTTAAGGAAGCTATCTTGTTGGGTGGATTATTGAATGAGTTGGGTGTCCAACAGGATCATGTGAATTTTCACTGTGACAATCAAAGTGCTATTATGTTGACTAAGCATCATGTGTATCATGAAAGGACAAAACACATTGATGTAAGGTTTTTTCTTCATCATAGATATCATTGCCAAGGGAGTTGTGAAGATAAAGAAGATTCATACATCTTTGAACGCATCAGATGCTATGACTAAGGCGCTTCCCGGACCAAAGTTCAGGTTTTTCCTAGAACTTGTGGGTGTCAAAACAGGTAGGGGTTCATCCTAACCGCAGGGATGGGAAAGGGGAGGCATCTTAACCTTAGAGGTGCATACGGGGAGGTATCTTAACCTCAGAGGTACATGGGGGCGTATCTTAACCTTAGAGGTACATGGGGCGTGTCTTAACCTTAGAGATGCAAAGGGGTGTGTCCTAACTTCAGGGATACAGAGGTCGTTGGTGTTGAGCGAAAGGTGGAGATTTGTGAGGTGTTATCTCAACAACTGTTTTCGAATGCAATCAGGAAAAGGTAATTGTTTCCATTAGGAAATCAATTACTATTTGAATTCAATTCCTATTCGAATTCCTCTAGGTATAACTGCAAATTGAAAGCTATATAAAGGGGTGATTGTTGCATGCTCAAGAATATAACAACACAGCTTGAAGACCCGGTTCGACTACTTCGAAGGGTGATATTATATAGATTATAGGTTCTAGCTTTGAGAGACATATTTGTTCTTGTTTCTTGCATACTGTTAGGGACTTGTAATTGGGATTGATATAATATAGTGGCAACTGGTTGATCTCCGTGGACGTAGTTTATTTACAACCGAACCACATTAAACTCTTGTATCTTTCTTGCTTATCGGTCTTGCTTTGTTTTCTGTTTTGGTTGCTTGGGTGTGTGTTTGATTGGTGCAGCTGATTCTTGGTGATTTAGTTGTTATTGTGAGCTTTTGTGATCTAGTAGAATCGAATATTGTTGATACGAACTCTACATATAAAATGCAAGTAACTTTTATTTAATATAGAGAAGACATAAAAACATCTTAGATCACATGATACCCGTAATCGGACAAGTAAACCCGTTACAGGAAACAGGATCTGTAAGTTTAAACATTAACTTGCCAAGGCAAACTAATTACTAATTAGTCATTAAAAGTTGACCACAGATCTATAAGTTTGACCAGGACTATAATTAGACGGTATAACATTTGTGGCATACACATTCTCCCCTCCAACACCGGTTAGGCTAATGGAATATGGCAGTTTTAAGCCGGATGGAGCGTCAATCTTGTAAACCGCACCCCAAGACTCGCCCATTGTGTACCGTGCTCCAGTCGCATCTACCAGCTCAACTTTAGCAAGGCCTTTTCCGTTTTCGTACTCGATTGCTGTAGCAAAATAGTTTCCATTTGAGCCAGGGTCGACCCGGAAGGTTACCGGTACTCCATGGAAGTTGCAATCGACACTGTTGGAAAAATGAGCATTTTATTGTTAGGGAATATGATTATTTATTAAGTATGTCGTATATGAAATAAATAAGTAAAATGGTGTAAGCAAATATTGATTTATATGAAAAGTTTGTTGGAAAAGTTTATATGAGGATTATGACTTATTGTCCGGATTATTATATTTTATAATTATAATAATTATACACATTACCATCATGTGTCTCAATCTAATTAATTTGGTAATTGTTGCATTCGAAATCAAATCATTTGCAAAGCTGATCTTCTTTCCTAGATTTTCTTTTGTAGGAGAAAATTTCAGTTTTGAAGTAACATATTTTACCACAAAAAATGGACATTTTATAGTAAAAGAATTTCTAAGTCATTAAAAATATTTACCTTCTATATTGAATTTGCTCAATCCCAACATTCCTAAGTTGTTCTCCTTCGCCAGTATTAGCCATGGTACCAAAAGAAGTACCACTCAAGTCGAATAAAATCGACTGTGAGTCACATCCAGGGCATTCATCTGTTACAACTACGGTCACCGGTTTACCGGAGCAAACTGAACTTGATGTGCATTTCACCTTTAAAACACAAAAAGAAATCGCTGAATCGATGTTTAAAAACATATAATTAAGTCGGGACAGAGGAAGTACTTTATAAGATAGCGTAAAACATGTGATCATTTGCTTACTTGATAGCAAACTCCGCAACCCTTGCCTCCGTTGTATAGTGAGGAAGCCGCAGCGGTTATCAATGAAGAAAACGGCGCAGACTCCACTGCATTTTGATATCCACATGCACCTCCTGCATTCAAAAACCAACCACGAACATCATGTGCATCTTAAAAAAAAAAAACACCATGTACATTTCACATGTATGTACGCATAGAAAATTATGTAACAAACATATAATCCGTGTTAAAACATTTTCACATTGTGTACGAAAGGCGCATTAAATTACCATCGGTTCCAGCACCCTGAGGGTTTCCATACCAACTGGCTCGGGCCGTGGACCAGCCATCCCCAGATTGAAGTCTTGATGCACTAAAGAGTTTTGGGTTGAAGCCGTAGCAACAACTTGAAAGAAGTGAGAATAGGGCTACATAAGCCAAAAGAGAAAGGTGGTTTGGTGCAATTGCCATGGCCAAGTTGAGAGAGGGTGCTCAGGGTTCAAGAGGATGATTAAGATTTGTAGTGAGTATAGAGTAGATAAGTGAGGGATATTTATAGTGAGGAAATGGTAAATAAATTCGATTTTTTTTTTTTTTGAACATAAATAAAATTAAATCCACTTTGCTTACTTGTGGAGTTCTTATTATGACTTGTTTGCAACAATTTGCAAATGGTATAGAATTAATTAGTGCTATTGTCAAAATTGAATCTATGGAAATTGACTTTGTTTTGTAGTTTAATTGTCTTTAATTACTTTGGCCCGATTCTTGCAATCTATATATTTGATTTTGTTTTAAATTATAATTAACGCTCGTAAGTTAAGAATATGCAAGAAAGATATCATTGTCAATATATATAATTTTTATTTTCCTTCCAAGGATCTACTCCACTAATTTTAAAAGTACCTAGGTAGAATTAAATTCCATTTTGTGTAAATGTTGATATGAAATCTTTTACCAAAACTAATGGCGCATACCTTAAGCGTAAATTTGTATCCATCGGTTCCACCTATTCAATTAATCAAAGTGAAGTAGTGTTGTTTCTAAACTTCAAATCATCAAATAGTTAGTTGAGACTTGACAGTAAGTCAGTAACTATAATATTTGGGTGACTGCATTAAACTACAATTAGAATCCAGAAATAATTTAATATTTTTTTCTTTAAAACATCTAAAATTTTCATTTTAAAACGGAGCATAAAAAATGTTCGAAAAGTAATACAATAAAGGGTCTAAACCACCACAAGAAGCGACGCATTTACCGTCGGTAATAGGCGACCGATCCGTCGGTAAGCCCTTACCGACGGATCGGTTCTCCCTTACCGACGGATAAATAGCGCGTAGCTATTTTATCCGTCGGTAATTCCTTTACCGACGGTTATTATTCGTCGCTAAATTTAGCGACGGATAATACCGACGGATTGACGAATAAGGGCGTTGACCAGCCCTTATTCGTTTGACCGACGGATAAATTTATCCGTTGGTGACAGTTACCGACGGGTAAAGTTATCCGTTGGTATTTTTGTTTTTTTTTTTAATTTTTTTATTATTTTTCTTAATAATTGTACAACAACCTGTTTAATAATATAAATTTACGTACTAAAAATTAAAAATCAATAAAATTGAATTGAAAATAAAATTCAATAAAATTCGATTCTTCAAAATAGAAAAACGTTTACTGGAAATGTAAATGTGAAAGTTTTACAATAGTACTACAAATGCCCAACTAAAATGTCAAAATCTAAGGACGACGACCACTAGAACCACGACCACTGGAACCCGAAGGAGCATGAGAACTGCCTTGCAAACCCGCACTCCCCGCCGTACCAGGGCTCCCCTCCCCGGTCTGAAACACAGCTCCCTCTGCGAACGGGTCTATGCCAATGGGATGCTTCTCCAGCAGCTTCTTCAGCACGAAATTCTGCGTCTCCACCTGACACAAGTAATGATCGATGTAGTTAAGAATATGAATGATAGATGCAAGCAATGTAAATGAGCATACAAGTGGTTATACATCTACATGACATATCAACATAATCTTAGCATACAAGTGAATATACCTGAGACACAAGTGTGTTCTGAATGGTCATCATCCTAGCATTCTCGGCCCTAAGTGCTGCCATCTCCTCAGCCAATCGAGAATCTGAGCTGGATGTAGAACCGGATGAGCGTTGAAATGATTCAGCTGCAAGAGAACGTCCCAAGTTCCCTGAGCCATAGACCGACCACTTAGGGCCAGGAGGGTTCACCTCGAGGAAGGCAGCGTTCTCTTCCTCCATCGTAAGTCCGTCACCCTTCTCTTGCATCTTAAGCATGTACAAAGCCTCAACCTCCTCCTACAAGCAGTTAAGCAATACATGAGTTGATATATTACAATACATATACAAACTTTTTAAAAAGAAATACAGTACAAGTAACTCAAACTACTCATTTATGTACTTACATTCAGTTTCTGGGCTTTCTTGCATGTTCACTTGCCGTTCTTGAACTTGACATTTTTCACCATGGTCAAGTACGACTCACATCCTTGTCCAGTGAGCCTCTGTTCATTTTGCAAAGTAATAAGTGTCAGTGTTTACAATAAAATTTTAAGAATATTGAAAGTGACTGGAGTAAAGTACAAGTTAACTTACCGCATTGAGGTCACAAGTGGCCTGAGACTGTGTGCCGAGATGGTGCTTCGAATAGTCCTCGTCATCACGGGAGCTGCTTCTGTCCGCCCGTGCTCGATTCTTCTTGTTCTGTTCTGCTAGGTCCTCGGCATCCTGTGTCTTCCAGTAAGCCAACCACAGAGGCCACTCGCTGTCGTGGATGAATCTAGGCTCCACTCGAGGAGACTCCTTAAGGTCGTGGACCTTGTCTCGGTAACAACAAGCACCAACAGTGTTGAAAACAAACCAAAGCTCCTTCAATAGCACGTTTGGCAAGTAGTAGTGTTTCTAACCACCAAAACAACCAAAGGTCACAATTTAGTACGACACAACAATCAATACAACAAGAACAAGATTAACGTAAGCACAATGGTGACTAACATATCACCCAAATATAGTGGCTAACATACCACTCACATTGCCCTAAAAAAACAACTAACACATGGTGACTAACATATCACCCAAGTATAGTGGCTAACATACCACTCACGTAAATTTAGAATAAAAATAAAACAACGTTTACTAAACATTTAAAATTGTTACAATACCCGCAGCTCATCGAAGTAGAAGCCAATGACATGGTCAGGCAGCCTTGACCACTTCTCCCCACCACGGTCCTCAGTCGGTGCTGGAGCGATGAACTTCTGGGTGATGATGTCACCGATCTTCGAATGGGCAGATGCAGGGTAAAACCTATTATGATTGTTAAATACAAATAAGAATGAATAAGCATAATAAAGTATACGTAATATGTCACAAGTTAAACAATAAACTAAACAGCAGAAAGTGTACTTACGCAGCTTTCCCGTTAGGGAACGGAACAGGCTTCCCCTTATACATGGCACCCAGGGTCGGCGTCACGTATGGGCACCATCATCATGTAGGTTCGCAAATGGGTCAAACTTAGCCTTCTTCTACCTGGTTGACGATGAGGAGCTACTCCCCTCCGAGAATCCAATGGTGGGTGGAACTACACCCTGCTCGTACCCTGGGACTCCAGGAACTCGTAACTCGGGTGGAATGTAGTTGCACCTAGGTTTCGGCATCTGCAAATAAAACAATATCAAGCCTAACATTATCAACTATATCACCAATCAACCATATAACAACATCATCTCTAGCCTAACATCATCAACCTTATCACCAATCAACCAACCATCAAGAACATCATCTCTAGCCTAGCATTGTCAACAACAACCATATGAACATCATCTCTAACCTAACATCATCATCATATCATCATCTCGAACCCATTTTCACTTTATTTCAAAACCCCCAAATTGAGCTACAAGTCTCGATTTTCATAAATTACTCAATTTTATCGTATTCAACTACAAAATTAACCTTATATAAGTATATAACCTAGTTATGGAACATGAAATTCGATCAAATACAAAACTAAAAAAAGCCCTAAATTGATCTAAGTCTCGATTTTAATTAACAAACCCAAATTAACATAATCCAAAACTAACATTCAACTATAACAACTAATATCTACTTAATACTAACATACATTTCCATAATTTAAGAAATCCCCAAATTAATAAAATCCCAAAATTGATTCATTACTCAATTTTAACAACAATCAACTACACATTTAAGCAAAATAGACTTGTATCAACTACTATGTAACATACATTTGACAATTTAACCAACAATTGGATAATTCCCATATTAAAAATCAAATAAGGGTTAGAGTTCATACCTTTGATTTTGCACAAAATTGACCAAAAAAACTTCAAATTGAAGGTTGTTCCTTGTTGCTTGTGCAATAAGCTTCAATTTGCTACCAAAATGGATGAAAATGGTGGAGTTTTGAAGGAGAAATGGAGATGAGAAGAGAGAAAAACGAGAAGAAGAAGAATGGAGATTGAAGAGAATGAAGGTTCTGCCCGTGGACTGCTCGACGATATATTAAGCTTACCAACGGATAACGTTATCCGTCGGTAAATTTTGTTTTTTTTTTTTTTATAATTCAGCGACGGATAACGGTATCCGTCGCTAAATTACCGACGGATCGGTCCTCTTTAGCGACGGATGACGAACAAAGTGGTCAACTTTGTTCGTTATCCATCATCCGTCGGTAACTGGGACCGATCCGTCGGTAAATACCGACGGATAAAAGCCCTCATTTTATCCGTCGGTAAAACACGGATTTTTTATAGTGAACCATCTAAACCACAACGGGTGATAAAACACCATACACATAGTCTTGACTTCTAACCCAGACGGTGATGCAAAGCCAACTACCAACTACCACAAAAGCAACAAACACAACCATCTTACAAGGAGAGCCACCGGAGGAATTAAGAAATACACCATCGAAGGCATCGAAATTCTCTAAAACACAAGAAACGTAGCATTTGAGCACAAACTTTGAAGCCACTGGAGAAAGCTCTTTACCAATAACAACGATAGTACCGAGGAACCAAGAGAACAAGACAAAACCGAGGGCCAAATCACCTCCACAAGAGAACCACTCAACTAGAAATAAAATTTATGCTTTGGTTGTTTTGTATCCAAGCATTTCTTATGCTTCTTTATTATTTAATAGAAAGAAATTTGGCCGTTTAAAAAAAATAAAGAAAATGTAATCGATCCTAATGGACTTCAAGTCCTCTCCTACATATACAAAAGAAGCCTAGAAAACACATTAACTTTGGGGAAAAGGTAAAAGACGAATGCCAAAGTAGTCCTAAATCTTCAAAGCATGCACTTAATTTCCATCATCGCTAGATAGTACTAGTCCGTGTCATTAGTTATATCTCTACAAACGAAGATCATCTCACCTCCTCAAGCCAAACATACACATCATAATTAGGCGTCTCTTGCAAGATCAAATTACAATCACACATATAAACAAACAAAAACAAATTGAACCGATCAAAAAGTCAAAAAGCATTCTTTGATTTGGGAGCTACACAGACATGTTAAACCGCTTAAAGTTCGAAAGACTCGTAAGTGACCCCTCATGCATCTAGGCCTGGCAATTGGCCGGATTGGTCCGGATCGGACCGGTCCTTCATGGATCGGGCCAGTATGGGTCGGATCAAGTGCTGATCCGCTGGAAGACTGGTCGGATCCGGTCCGGATCGGATCGGATCTAGAGTCCGATCCTTTTTTTTTTCTTTTTTTACTCTGAATCTGAGAATTGAGATGGAGTACATAGACTGGTACAAAGCAGCAAAATAAATTGAAAGAAATAATAAAAAACCACCAAAATAGGTACAGACCATCAAAATAAATTTTGAAATAATAAAAAACCACCGCTCCGCCTCCACCACCCCTCCCGTCGCAGCCTCAATGCTGGACGATCTGGCATTCATCAAGCCTTCTAACCATAGATGCTATTGCCAAAAAAAAGACATGGCATTCATGGATCGGGCCAGTATGGGTCGGATCAAGTGCTGATCCGCTGGAAGACTGGTCGGATCCGGTCCGGATCGGATCGGATCTAGAGTCCGATCCTTTTTTTTTTTTCTTTTTTTACTCTGAATTTGAGAATTGAGATGGAGTACATAGACTGGTACAAAGCAGCAAAATAAATTGAAAGAAATAATAAAAAACCACCAAAATAGGTACAGACCATCAAAATAAATTTTGAAATAATAAAAAACCACCGCTCCGCCTCCACCACCCCTCCCGTCGCAGCCTCAATGCTGGACGATCTGGCATTCATCAAGCCTTCTAACCATAGATGCTATTGCCAAAGAAAAGACATGGTGAAAAAAAAATCTGTTTCTACTATATAGGTCGGATCAGGTTTCAGTCCATTGATCCTTGGACTTCAGTCCGATCCGATCCGGACCAAACGGATCGGACTTTCTTAAAGCCCATCAGCTTTCAAATTGGTCCGGATTCGGATCGGTCCGGACCGGATCGGATCGAAATCCGCGGATCGGACCGGAATTGCCAGGCGTACATGCATCACTTACGATGAGAACAAATTAAATCCCGAAGCTATGGAACTTTTATAAGTGTAGACTTCAAATTTTTACAATCTAACTCCAAGGTTCTAATGATTCTTTAATCTGCAACTACACTTCTCTTACTATTCGACCACACTAATAATTCTATATCGCTCTATTTAGAAAATCATTTGTAAGATTTAAGACTTTGAACATATAAGGTGAGCGACGCACAATAATTGAATGAGAAATACTATCAGTAACTGAAATTAGCATGGGCCAAATTTAAGACATTGAACATATAAGGTACTCAAAATTTGGGCGATCTAGCATGTTAATTTTGTAACTGTATTTAGTCATTCTGTGGGACCTTAAACGTCATGTTTAATGTGGCAATGTTTTTCTATGTTGAGCACAAAATTCAAGAATGAGGAGGTTATAAGTGTTTAACGACCTAATTAATTAATTTCAGTTAACTGGGAGTGATTTTCGGTTAAGAAAAAATAAACCGGCCGTCAAATTGGCGCTAATGACGGTTGGCCGTTGAAGCTTCTTTCACATGAGACTAATTGACAGTTACAGATTAAACTCATGCTACAAGTACAAACTACCCATGTGGCTGTCCCTCTCTCTCCACTTGACAAATTGCAAATTGACCTTTATACAGGGAGAGGATTTGGATCTGCAGTTTCGACACACATTTTTATTCTTACATGGCGGGTCGAAGCGTCTTAGACTGGAATAATTCGAAACTTTGGTTGGTAGATGGATGCACATGCTAAATTAAGTATTTTGTGTACTAATAAACTAAACTGATTGATTGAGAATCAGCTATATTTAGATGGGCTGGTTACACGGTTGCTCATCCAATTATGCAATTATAGGTTACTGTCTCAATAATATGTTACGTTGCAAGTGCAATGTTCACACTTTGTTACTTGTACACACACCTTAAAACTTTCATAGTAACACATCAATTCTAATATTTCTTTAGAACAATCAAATCACACTTTGAGAACTTTTTAAACTCTCTGAGCACTCTGACGATGAAACAAGCAAAAGCTATAGCCATGAGAAATGTTGAAAGCGAAATTTTACCACATAGAATTTTGCTTTATATATAAAATTATTAAAGATTAAATTAATTAAATCTTCTAACATCAAATACAATTAATTAATTACGTGAAGTACATAAGAAACAAAAGAGCTTTGATAGTTTTTTTGGGAACTTTTATTTTTCACACAAACCTTTTTCATGTTTTTTATAATGCACTTAAACCTTGTTTTATTCCAAATTACACACAAACCTTTCATCAAAGTGTTCAACTTGCACAAACGTTTAACACCGTTAAATTTTCTATTAGGGGCACCAATGTAATTTAGTTCCTTTCTCTCCTTCGCCACCACCCCCTCCCTCGACTGAACTCCATTATTACCTCATCCAAATCGACTGAACTCACCCCATTAGTCGTATCCCCGTTGCCTTTTCTTTTATTTGAAACAACCAAAATAATAGTAATAACAAGCGAGCATAAGGAATGCTCGAAGAAAGACAACGAAAATAGAAATACAAAGCACGAGGTTCCTAACCGATAGCTATTACACCTTGCCAAAGCAAAACTGCTCGTCCGAAGCTAGATGAAACAAAGAGCAACACAAACAAGGATAAAGAGTGTTCAAGTCAACAACCAACTCTACTAGACTAAACAAAACATGCCTTGAGAGGTAGTAACAACCAGTGGAGATATCAAGAACCCATGTTGGCCGCGAGCAACAGTGGAGTAGATAAACTTCACGCACCAAGGATCAACACTAATTAAGCCACAGAGGAGTCGACTACACAAGCAACGATTGAGAGCAAGTAGTTTAAAATAATTTCCCTATATTCCATCCAAACGACGGTTTCCTTATCGCGATGGCAATTATCACTCTATGTTCGAACTCCTCCACCCAAAGTCGAAAATCGAGGGTACGACAAGTAGTTTAAAATAATTTACCTATACTCCATCCAACAACTGTCGTTGCCTAATGATTTAATTGCTAATGGTTCTACAGATCTGGGTTCTTGGATTGTAGCAGTACACACATGGGCCGGGCAAGGGTTTGATGCGCAGAAATCCTTTTCTTTCATTCGCAGTTACATTAGGCGGTATCAGGAAGCTAAAGTGTGTATTCTTAGACATGACAACCTGATCCTGAAGCTCAGTGGACACCTCCAATTACGGGACACATCAAAATCAATTTATAAACGAATAAAATTCTTTATGAAATAATGAAAAGAGCATAAAAAAGAGCTTTGATAGTAAACGTCAAATAAGCTAAATGTGGCTTGTTTTAGATCACATTGGTATATATCATTCTCAATGGAAGATTGAATCAAGATTCACTTAATTACTAACAGTAACTTGTTAATTATTGGTTTCTGAGTACATGTGTTCAACAAATTTGATTTTCTTCAATTTTTCATCGTTGTCATTGTTGCAAATAATCACAATACAGCAACGTATCGACTACAATTCCCAAATCTATCAACGTATGAACCCTAGAATTTGGTAACCAACAATCTCGAACAAAAAACAAGCAAAACAGAGAACACAAGCACGATTTACATGGTTTGGTAATGGCCTACTACCATGCAATTCAAGGCGAACATCTAGCCGGAATGGAGTACTCGCGAGAACATTTAAGTGGGGGTTTGTAATAACTTGTGAGTAAAAATGCACCTGGGAGGTGAATTAGGTGTATAAAAAATTTATTCCTTTAGTTATGTTTGAATGATGCAAGTTTCAACTATATTTCATAAACCATTCAAACCAACGACGATGTAACTCAATGTACTTATGAATTACAAACAAATGAATTTTCTTTTAGGTAAACTTAATATGCAAAAATTACTAGTGATAAAATGCATAAAATAAATAAGCACACGAGAATTATAGTGGTTCGACTCAAATGAGTCTACGTCCACTCCCCAAGCGTCCACCTCCTATTGGCCTTCATACAGGGAGAGGATTTGGATGAACAGTTTCAACACATGTTAGTTTTTAGTTTTTAGGTGGGTGGACTGGGTCGAATTACGTATTAAATTCGAATAATTCGAAACTTTGATTCACGGCTAAATTAAGTATTTTGTGTACTCCTAGTGCATTAGGGAGACAATTTATATGTAATGTTGTAGCCACTGAACGATTGATCGAGATACAACTATTTGGGTCAGGGATAGATGAAAATTTAATGTTTCGAGTGGCGAACGCCCTACAATGTTCCCTCTGGTTCTCCTCTCATTTGGATTAACATGATCACAATATTACGCATTCATAGACTGCTTCAGCACACTTTGTTATCACTTATACACAAAAACTTTTAGTGAATTGCTAGACTAACAAAGCTTTTTGGGTGTCCGTAAACTCCATAGCCGTGGAAACGTTGAAATCGAAATTTTACCGCAAGGAATTTTGCTTTATATATAAAAAAATTATTACAGATTAAATTAATTAAATCTTCTAACATCAAATTCAATTAATTAATTAATTACGTGAGTACATGAGAAACAAAAAAGCTTTGATGGTAGAAGTCAATCAAACAAGCAAACATGTCTCCTTCGACTATTTAGCTCACATGGGTATATATCATTCTCAAGGAAAGATTGCATCAAGATTCACTTAATTAATTACGAAGGAAAAAGATGTCACGATGCAGCGGGATGGAGGCAAAATACACCCGACGCCGTGGCATCGTGTGGCACGAATACAGGTGGTTTTAGGCCCTTTTAACTGGTTTTTCTTGAACAAGTTCATGATAAATTTTACTATAATTAAAAGGTAAAGCATCGAAAGAGATGTAGTATATGATGGGAGCAAGGGTGGACCTAGGGGGCTAGCAGGGGCAAAAGAAATTATAGGTAGAATTTACGATTTTTTAAGTTTTGACCCTCGAACTTTTCAAAAATCATGCATATATAATTTACTCCCTCTCCCACCTCAAATCTTGGATCCGCCCCCTAATTGGTAGTAATAAATGCGTACCTTATAAATAAAATAAATGGTTTGGGACCAAGTATTTACATAATTATAAATAAAGGGTTTGGGACCAAATATTTACCTTATAATAAATGCGTACCCAGGGTACAAGGTTACTTAATCTTGTCGATCAGCGACGTGCACCACAACCATGTAGGCTTAACCGTAGCCGTCGAGGGTTGCCATGTTTATCAAGTCGGGTAAGTGTTGAGTGTATGGTTGTGTCGAGGTAAAATGGTCGAGGCGACGCATTATAGCTCGAGGCTAGCTCAACTCGATGGGAGATATATAGATGTAATCCATAAGCATGAAACTTCAACTCAGGGGCAGAACCAGAAATTATGGTTAGGGGGGCGAACTTACATATACATCATTTTTCGACAGTTCAGGGGGGTGAAAAATCGTGAAAATTCCCTTTAAAATTTTTTAAAAATCGTATATTCTCCCTAAAACGTTTCAACCTGTAGAATACTTAGTATCTGGGCCGGTAAGTCCTCATCGACCCCTGTTTTACTAAAAACTGCTGCAGATTTTGAAAAGTTTATCTCTTGCCCAGATGCTTTGTTGTAACTTGTAAGTAAGAAGTATTTCCTTAATTTTCAATGCTGCCCGAAATGTGGCTCTAGACTAGAGCAAACATATGTATCGTCAACAAATAATAGATGAGAAATCTTAGGCAAACATAAACACCATGGATAGCTAGCTTTTTGGGAGCTTCACGTTTTGTTTCCTGTTGTAAGTTTTTCTCGACCATCACTTATGCTCTATTACTATTAATATAATTTGGCCGTTTCAGAAAAAATAAACACAATGGATAGAAATTGAACTTCTTAATATATCATGACTTTGAGAGAATTTTTTTAATGGACTAAAAAGCATGTTGTCTGACTTTGTTCAAGTCTAATGGGCCAGTTACATGGGCTACCCAATTGAACGAGGCCATTGATAAAACGGAAAATTACGGAGCAGATTTAGGGCCGGTACCGAGCTGGAAATATTATTGCAACCTGCACCCTTTTCGCTTTCACGCTCCGTGGGAGGCGAATTAACGGTCTGAATGGACCATTATACCCCCACTTTTTGCCATCATTATTGTATCTTAATGAGGATGATTATAAGGAGACTAATCACCACCACCATCTCCATGCACCTCCGCCACCACCATCTCCTCCACCACCACCACGCTATCTCCACCACCTCCCCCACGACGACCACAGTCGATATCTCCGATTTGAAGTCGGGATCTGGGGATCTGATCCATCTCCGCCTGAGCAGATCGGTTGCAGAAGGCTCTGTCTATGGCGGAGCTCGGATAGAGGCCATGGATATTCCGATCTGTATCGCCATGGCAGCAAAAATAAAAAATTTGTCACCATGAAGACGTGATCACACAAGAAAGCTTTCATAAACAACCACCCGCTCAAGTAACCAAGGACCTCAACACTAGAAAGGCTACGTCTCAAGGCACAAAGACGGATTCCGATGTTGTTCAGATTATAAATCTATGGACATTTCGGATCCGGTTACATTTGGATCAGATCAATTCGGATTCAGTATTAAATTATTTGATCGCAAAATGATTCTTATAATGAAACTTTATAAATTATTAGAACTTCTTTAAAATCATAATTATGAATAGTTATAGTTGAAATATTTATTATTAATGAAATTAGTTATATTTTCTTTACAAATTTAATTCGGGTTAGATAAGGTTGGGTCATATTTAATTCGTGCCGAATGAACACCATATTAAATTTATTCTGGTGATTTCGGATGGAATGCGGATCAAATTGATTTAGAGTGATTTCAGATCGAATTTCGAGTCAAAGTTTTGACAGTTGACCAAAGTATTTCGAGTGAAATTTCAAATTTCAAATCGGTTAGGATCGAAATTTTAGATTCGAATAGAGTTTGCCAGGTATAGGGTGTCGGGGCGAGGATATATATGGTCAAGGCGTAGGTAACTTTTTGCAACTCTATAGACCATTTTACAAAAATTAAACTGTATTTTGATATATAATACTTGAAACATCAACGTTTTACTTAAACTGTATATCTAATTTGAATATAAATTTCACTTTTATATAGGCAAACAAACTCACTACGGACTACTAAATTAATTTGTTGAGGAAACGACAAAGTATCCACATGTATTAGGTAGCCATAGGTGATTCTTCAACGACATGTATCACCAAGAAATCATTTCAAAGATTAAGCATTCGTACTAAACAATTTAAAGAAATTGCTAAAATCGTATTTAAATCCTTTCTAAACCATTAGGTATATTTTGAGTTTTTGACTACTGATTAGGATTAGTATGTGCCAAGAACGAAATGATGGGGTTTAGGGCGACATGATTATCCATAATAATCACATTGTCTATGAGATTATTAGATTCTCATCTTAGTCAATACTCGATTAGATCTTTGGCTTAGTTCCTGCATAAAGTAGTATATATGAACTTTTGGCTCTTTAATCATTGTTGGATCTTATAAAATGTGTTGTTCTCTAAGCTAAAGCGCTCCCATTCTCATCTTTTGATATGGAAATGGTATAAAATATACTCTAGATGTTATGAATCTCCTAAAGCGTAATAATTAGAGATTATAATTAAGAATATTTTAATTTAAGTAGCCCCATCATTATCTTTAATTTTTCTTTATTTCAATTCCAATGGGTATAATAAACAAGAGCGAAGTCAGGATTTTTAAATACGTACGGCTCAATTTATATTTAAAAAGAGTTTTATGTAATGACTAATGATCGTACATGGTGATATCTTGGAGCTCCGTGGTGAAAAAAGTGGCCATGTGGGGACCTTTTAGAGAGTAATTATTCATAACATAACTGTTTATTAATAAAAAGATGGGGGATTTATATATCGAGAAAATGGTTCACACCTATTAGCAAGATACGTACTAAGTACATGATAGATAAACATACAAGTTGTTATAACATAAATTAAGAGTCATACCCCTGTGTGACCGTATCGTCAGATTTATTCTCAACATACTCTAAAATCGTTAGCGCGTAGTTAATAATAAAAATTCAACTCTCCCAAAAGTTCAAACTAATAAAGAGGATGTGGAGCTAATCCACTTATTTAAATTTGTCTAAAACTCTCATGCGAGCATTGGTGGGATCATTTAACCTCTTTGGGGGACCTAACGAGTGAAGAATATAATATGGACGGAGACGCATGTGGTGAAATTAGACCCTAAACCTGGCTTTGCTAAGGTTCTTAATTAAATGAATAGATTCCACACATTCTCAACGGTTAAGTAATCCGTCAATTATTATACCTTCTCTATAGTTGTTATTTTAACCTTTTAAAAGAAAGAAAAAACACATACTCCCTTCGATCCCTCTAAAGTTTCATGTTTACTATTTTCAAAACATTTTAAAAGAAATTAAAAATAAAAATAAGCTAAAAAAAGTTTGTGAGAGTCACAAACTTGAACTTTAAGTTATTGTGCACATAAATTATTGTAAGAGAATTACATTAACCTTTTTTCATTTCTAATTAATTTTTAAAATTATTCTGAAAAAGTGAAATAGAAAGATTTAGAAGGAACTAGGGAGCATTACATACTCCATGTGAAGCCTATGCCTATTGATTACCATGTGAACCCTATGACTTTTGTGAGACGTACATTCATTGATACACACACAAGGTCAAGAAGAGTTCAATTTATGAACTTTTTTATATATATAATGTTACAAATATATTGCTGGAATAAGTTGAAGTAACAAATTATTCAATTGAACGTGTAAACCTCTTGGTTACAGTCTTACTAATTGTGTCAATTAACCAAATAAACCACGCGCGAACGCTTTGATATTTAGCATATATTTTGATCCATCTAACACATCTCATTGCTGCTTTTCATTAGAAGCTTGAACATTCTCTCAATGGGTAAGGTATGATACATGATTAATTGTGATCATGAACCCAACCCATGGAGACAGAAGTAAAAAATTTGAACACTTTCTGCACAATTTCACACCAAACCATTTTTCACTAATGTATATTAATTAATTAATGAAACTACAACAAAAGATGAGCAACTTCATTGTATCTTCTCTCTTGTCTTTGTCTTCCTTTGATCTCTTCAGCACATCTTAAAGCCTTCTCAATTTGGTAGCCTCCACCAATACTCACTTCCCTCTCTAAATGGGAGCAATAGCTTTCATAAACACTCACATTCACATGTAATTTGAATTTCATCATGAATAGAAGTTCAAATTCCAAATTGTTCAAGTCCCTTGTTGTCAATCCTCCAACTTTAGCAAAGTATGAATTTCTGTGGTTCCTGTCGGCAAAATTAGAAACATCACATTTAGTATCACAATCAAATGAATTCACTATAATTTGATCAAAATGAGTTGATTTAACAGATAAGGCGATGTTTAGAAAATAAGGTGATTTCCATCAACTAGACAGTAAATTTATCAGATATTAATCACTTTTAAGTTTGTTTTGGTAAACATACCGTATATCAGACATGCCACGACCCACAAATATTAGTCTCACATGAAATAGAAAAGGACAAATGATAGAAATGTTAATTTATGTTGCTTGTCTTTACCTAACTCCATTTTTATTCTGTCCATACAAAATTATTTCAAGAAAGTCTTTCCCAAACGCTCCGCATAATTAAGTGGCCGTGAAATATGCCTATCAACTCAGTCCCACCATTTATAAACAATAAAGCATGTCACCACAAAAACATTCCCACTTTATTTACTTTTTCCAATTTGAAAAACAGTAAATAAAATGTATTTTTCGTCTTATTCATCTCGTTGCATTTTTATATTCCTTATGATAAAACGTATAAGAATGAAAAATAAACTAATGGTAAAGGTAGAGAATGACAACTTACAAGTCCTCAACATATTTAGATGCCACCATAATTGTAGTAATGAGCAGCCTATGCACATTCCTTGCTCCAATGCGAAACTCCGGATATAACAGGCAAAACCTATCAATATACACATACGCGACCACAAAGACCGAAGGTCCGGCTTTAGTATACTTGAAAATCCTCTCCAAATAGGATTGAACCGTCATATCGGGCGTCTCGGTACAATCGAAAACTCGTGTTTTGGACGAGGAATGCGAAAGCCATCTGCAGTTCTTGGATATCCTCTCATTCCTAGCCAATGTCCTCTCAATGAGAGAAGCAAGAACCGAAATGACTAAAGGAGCCTTTGAGTCTTGTTGGTATGAATATGAGTAGAGATCATACCTAAGCTTTCTTGGGGATATTAGCTCCATTTTGCTACTAGAACTTTTTGAATGTAGAAATTGGAATGGAATTTTGAAATGGAATGGAATGAGTGTTTGATTTAGCTAGTTATATATGGGGAGTAAGGTGCATTAAAAGTTGGTATAATGTGGGGCATGTTTATAATTTACAGAAATTGAATGTAGCCATTTGGAAAGTGGTGGGAAAGAAGAGGAATATCAAATTAAAAGATATTTGCCTGCTCATTGAAAAGGCAATCTCAAGACAATACAGCTAGGAGTATGCTCCAAATCAATGCTGAGATCAATTATAATAAGCAACATTGGATTTTACTATGGAATTTGTCATCATATAGAACTTTACAATTTTAATAATAATAATAATAATAATAATAATAATAATAATAATAATAATAATATATTGTTATTATTATTATTATTATTATTATTATTATTATTATTATTATTATTATTATTATAATATTACAATAATATTATGTAAACATTCGTTGTTTTTGGTTATTTAGTTCCACTTTTGTAATAATAATAATAATAATAATAATAATAATAATAATAATAATAATTATTATTATTATTATTATTATTATTATTATTTTATTTTTTTTAACAATGAAAGTTTACACAAAATTAGAGGGCAGCCGATAAACAAGCTGTGCCCCCACTCCCTTAGCAATAACAAAACTAATCCTAGGAAAAATATGATAAGCAGCACGTGCCCCAGCATCCTGAACCAAAGCAAAACCCCGGGTTCTAACAAACAAATCCACAGCCTCAGCATCCAACTCCCCAAGTGTCGAGAAAGAGAAAAGAAGAAAAAATCCATATCCCTTAGCCGCACACAAGTCCCGATACTTCGCACATGCACTTGCGCTTGGCAGCATCAACAACCGTATGTCCAGGCACAAAGTCCACCAACCCAGACCAGGTCAAGGGGGAAGACCCGGTCAGATCCACACAGACATCCCGACCTCTATCCCAAGAGTAAAGGAGCAAGTCTGCAGGACGAAGGGACCTATCACTCCCGCCACTCAAACCAATAGCCACCTCCTTACCCGCAGAGATGCCAGATCGATAACAGACATCCAAGAGAGTGTCGCGAACAAGGTTATGTCGATGCTTGATACCCACCACCCTAGCACACGACACCGCATGATCACCAAACAAATCCTCGTCAAAAACCCGAGAGCAAGCAGAGTAGGGCGCGAACACCGAAAACAAAGCAACACCAAGCCGATAAACCAGAACACACATGTACGTCCTCCCGTTCATAGTCTTCCCCATACCCGAAATAGGAACAACCCGCAACAAATCAGAAGAATGAGCACCTCGTTGAGACGTCCAAAGAGCTACCTAACGGGGAGATAAGGAGAAAACAGATTCTGCAGAAGCAGCAACCTTCGTGAAATATATATCTGCCAGTCTCTTCATAAGTCCGGGGGCAGCGATCTCACTGGGGTTACTCAAAATATCAGAACTTGTGGTCTCAGCAAACAAATACAGGGCACCATCAAAAGCAGGTCCAAGAGAAGTGATACCAGAAGGACACAAGAGCTTAGCCTGCAAACCAGCAGATTGAAGGCGAGAAGCAACGAAGGCATAATGGCGAACATCCGCAGCAGTATAAACACCGAGCCCCCCAAAATAAAACGGCAAGGTAGTTATTATTATTATTATTATTATTATTTTATTATTATTATTATAAAAACAAAGAAAGTTTACACAAAATTGGAGGACAGCCGAGAAACAAGCCGTGTCCCCACTCCCTTAGCACTAGCAAAACTAATCCTAGGAAAAATATGATGAGCAGCACGTGCCCAAAATAAAAGGGCAAAGTAGTTATTATTATTATTATTATTATTATTATTATTATTATTATTATTATTATTATTATTATTATTTCCCGACTTCGGTCGTTGGTCGGACCTACTCTCTTAAGCTGAGGTCTCCTTTATTATTATTATTATTATTATTATTATTATTATTATTATTAATAAAACTAATAACACTAATAAAGAATAATACAATATTTATTGTCATATACATGTTCATAACTTGAAAAATAATTATTTAATTAATAGTTTAGACATAAATATATTATTTATTTTTATGTTAAAATAATAATAATAATAATTATTATTATTATAATTATTATTATAATTATTATTATTATAATTGTTATTATTGTAATAATAACAATAATAATTTTAATTATAATTATTATTGTTATTAATAATTATTATTATTATAATTATAATTATAATAATTATTATAATTATAATTATATTTATTATTATGATAAAATATGAAAAAATGAATGAAAAATATAACAATATAATATGAATACACTTTTATGTCATTTTGTCATTTAGCTTATAAGCTCATTCGCTAAACACGTAAATCAAAATCAACTAACTTATCAGCTCATTCGCTAAACACGTACACTAAAATCAACTAGTTTATCAGCTAACTTATCAGTTAGCTTTATTGGTTAGCTTAGTAGCCATCAGCTAGCTTATCAGCTCCAGCTATCTTATCAGCTAGTTTTGCTAAACAGAGCCGTAAAATGTACAATTTTAATTTTAGATGATTTATATATGTACTTAGCATAATAATGGAACACATTCATTTATTGGTGTTTTACAGTATGCATGATGTTTTAAATGTGACATATAACAGTTATATATTATGTTTTATATGTTACACAACATCATATGGCAATTTTGTGATGGCAGGAGCAGTTTTCCTAGGCAGATCCTCACCAGCATTAGCTGAGTTTCAAGCATTAAAACTAATTATGTGCAAGAATAGGGGCTACGAAAGCTGTGATTAAAACTGACTCTAAAGTTCTTATATCTTCTTTCAACAGGGGGCGACATTGACATCTCTAGATACCCTCAGACTAGATGCATGTAGATGGATGGATGACATGGAAAGTGTTCGGATCCTTTTTGAGTATCGGGAAACAAACCAAGTAGCAAATCTACTTGCCAATGAAGGAAAAAGACGTAGTTTTGGATCTGCAACTATTTTGAATTCGGTTATGTCAGATATGTATATTTGGGATATTTGTCCTAGTTGGTTAGTGGATGTACTAAAATTAGATGATGTAGTTTCATTTCGGTATGTAAAAATTCCTCATATGGTCTAATTAATGAAAAGTTGCTTCGAAAAAAAAGTATTATATTGTTGTACAATATGTTGTGAAGAGTAAATCGATAAACGTTCTTTTCAGTTACTTTTATTGATCCAGTCGAGTAACAATCTGTGCATATCTCTCTAGGTGTATAATATGGGCTTGGATCTACATCTGATGTGCTTTATGCTTGCGTATCTACTTATATATACATAATACAATATGTATTTTCATATGTTAGTGATGTGGGACTTTGATTGCATTCCTTACAATACTCCCCTCAAATAAAGGACATGTGAACATATCCTTCAAACGAACCCTTCTATCCTCATCGATGTTGAATTATCACAACTTCTACAAAAACATGAACCTTTCGTTTACTACCAGAGTTCACCGCTTTTTCACTTGACATTGTAAGATCACCAAACTCCCCACCCCCACGCAAACAAGTGTGTCTAGTACATTAGAAGATCTCGACTAAACTATTCATTATATGCAAAGAGAGCTTTTTATGTGAAGCACTTGCGGTCTTGCTCTACGTCCAGAAATCATTTCGTCCAAATTTCCCGACTCAATTGTCCCACGTACGATCGACGTAGTTATTATAAAAGGCACTATTCGATAGACAGATCCATTGCTAACCCGATAGAATATTCAAATATCTCGCCTATATTGATTCTTGAAGGTATCCCTGATGGGTTAAAACATATCCCAGTGAAACGAGCAAGCAAAAATTGAGTAGGTGCGGTTAAAAGTGAAACGGAGTTGCCAACCGACAGTGGGTTGATAGCTAGCTAGCGAAGCATGGCCATGGGGACTGTAGTATTTAATAATGGTAGGTCAGAGATTGGGTCCAGAATGAAAGACGGCATTAAATGAAGTGGTATCTACTTAAAACCATAATTAGTTGAAGTTGTAGTAGGGTACCATAAATGGAGTACTAAAACTTATATGATAATCCAATCGAGATTTGTTCTTACTCCATATTAATTTCACTTGTACTACTTACACGTGCAATCACACAACCATCCAAATCTTCCTTGTGTGTTTCTTTCTTGACTTGCCTCTTTTCCACGAAATTAAACACCTACTTGCTCTTCCATGCCATGTGATTTTTTTTTCACCTGATATCGAATATTATCAAGTGAGTCGAGCTAAAAATCTTAACAGGCTTGTTAAGTCGCTAACCAAATTAGTTCAGCCCACATAAGTAACAACTTTAAGCAGATTTATTAAAGTGCTAGCTTGAACGTGCGTGTTAAAAAACCAAAATGTTATAAGCGTACGCTTTGAATATCAAAGATAAACTTTCAATGTGTAGATCGTTGTCGAGTAAACTTTACCTAGTAGTATCGTAGGGTTATGTTCATTTTGTACATTGAATTGATGAATGAATAAAGATGACTTTATGAATCTCTATGTATGTATGTCTGAATCTGATCTCCCTTATTTGATGACGAACATTTGTCATTTCCAAATGGTAAATAGGTAAACTATCTACAAGGTAGCTGGACTAGTGGTCAAATCCTAACCTATTTTAATAAGGTGATCTTGCTTGGGTTACAATTAAAATGGAAGTTTGTAGCTAACAAGTGCTGTACTTTGTGATTTCAGCTTGGGATCGATGTCGACACAGCTTGCTTTAGTTGCGTGTAATGACTTTTGGGAGTAAATTTTAGACAATTCTATCAGCATTTTTTTTAATATTTCTATTTTCTAATTTATCAAAGTCAAATAGTTTGTTCGACTATATACAGGTGTGTAGTATAAACTTTCAGGTTACCAAATTTAATCTAAACCGAACTAACTGTTAAATATTTAAGATTAACAAAAAATATTCAAATGGTACTGCCGCGCGAGCTAGATTAGTGCGGTTTATGACCCAATTTTCATAACCTCCATTCTGTAAAAAAAATTAAATAATAATAATAATAATAATAATAATAATAATAATAATAATAATAATAGGTGTCCATTCTTCTGATTGGTTGCGTGTAGTTCCTATTTATGGTTTGGGACAAACTATGAACGGGAGGTCTTACAGGTGTGTTCTGGGTTATCGGCTTGTGTTGCCTTGTTTCCGGTGTCTTTGCCCTGCTCTGCTTGCTCTCGGGTTTTTGTTGGAGATGTGTTTGGTGATCATGCAGTGTCGTGTGCTGGGGTGGTGGGTATCAAGCACCGACATAACCTCATTCGTGACACTCTCTTGGATGTCTGTTTCCGATCTGGCATTTCTGCTGGTAAGGAAATGGATATTGGTTTGAGTACTGGCGGGAGTGACAGGTCCCTCCGTCCTGCAGACATGCTCCTTTATGCTTGGGTTAGGGGGCGAGATGTATGTGTGGATCTGACCGGGTCTTCCCCTTTGACTCGGTCTGGGATGGTGGACTTTGTGCCCGAACATGCGGTTGTTGATGCTGCCAAACGCAAGTGTGCGAAGTATCGGGACTTGTGTGCAGCTAAGGGGTATGGATTCCTTCCTTTCTCTTTCTCGACACTTGGGGAGTTGGGTGTTGATGCTGTTGAGTTGTTTGTCAGAGTCCGGGGTTTCGCTTTGACTTAGGATACTGGAGCGCGTGCTGCTCATCATATTTTCCCTAGGATTAGTTTTGTTATTGCTAAGGGAGTGGGGGCAGAGCTTGTTTCTTGGTTGCCCTCTAATTTCGTGTAAACTTTCATTGTTTGTTTTTATTTATTTAAAAAATAAATAAATAAATAAATATATAATAATAATAATAATAATAATAATAATAATAATAACAATAATAATAATAATAATAATAACATGACATTTTATAACAGATTATAAAATTATTAATAATAAATTTTTTTTTTAAGAAATGAAACCCGCAAGGAGTATACTTATCAATCATGCTCATGACATTGTAACTGGAACGTGAATGTCCTAATCACTTGTACATTCCGGTGACGCGGTCCATTCATTCGGGTCGATATCATACTTGCAAATGTACTCACTTGTATTCACGCGGTCAATAAAGATATCACTCTGTACTCACGCACATCGTAAATAGAATTAATGGCCATCTCAATTTACAATTTGGGTTTATTTATAATGTGAATTGTATTATCAATCATTTTAAGTATCCTTAGATTAGTTAGTGTCCCAAGTTAACTCTCCTATATTTTACTATCTTTACCATTTTAGTTGACATTTAAGGCCGTTGGTTTTTCACCTGATGAGTACTACTAGTACTTTTGACCAAGAGAGTAAAACTTTCTGAATTAATTATAGAAATTGAAATAAATGCCAACAAAAATGCAAATCCACTAGGTCTAGTCTAGAATATATCAAAAGATTTCGTGTCCACTCAGGTACGATCTTGTACAATATCATTTGTACCATACAATTGAAGTGAAAAAACGTTTGGGCCATAACTCCAGGCTGTATGTGTATGGCCCATATTATAAATTGGCCCAACTACTGCTGTCGTCTTGCCTCTTCTTCTGTTTAGTCAACACTCAACAGGTTCTGTCATCGCTTATCAACGATGATAATAAAAATAATAATAATAATAATAATAATAATTTAGCATTATACTCTCTACGGCTTACATTAAATTTAAATAATCCATTTAAAGCTTTTCAATCATCATATTTTAAATTTAATTATAAATTATTTCTGAACTATAATGAAACAATATTTAATAAAATTATGTTGTAAAAATTTATGGAATAAATCTATCGAGAAAAGTTAGATGGAATAATTTATACTTCGCCAGTGAAGTCTGGAGTGGGGGTATATATAATAAAATTAATAATGATTCCAAACACCGTTTTTTTCTTTGTTCACCTTTCAGAATCTCTTTATAGGTTCAAGTTCAATGCACGAGCACACACCAGTCCAATGTCGGTTCATAGATAATTGTCGACCAAATTAAATGATTCTGATAAATGTTACGACCTTGTACTATTGCATACTCTTACATAAAAACAAAAATTAATAAAATTAAAAGATTATTCAACCTCGACCAATTATTGATTGATGTGTTTTAAACGTATTACTGAAAGAGAAGTTGTTTGATATTCGTCCCTTAACACTTACACAAGTGGAAAATGATCATGAATGCTGTGATGGATTTAGTATTGGTGTTGTTGTATTGATTTGTCTCTGAAGTGGTAGGTGTGGAGTTGTTTTTTTAAGGAAACATTTTATTACTAAGGATAGGTTACAAAGTGCCTAGGTCTTTCTGACGAATAGACCGATAATAAACATTGTTTAAATCCGATATGAGCAGAGTGTTGAGCCAACTTGGGCAGACATTCTGATCATAAATATCCGGAGAAAGCATAGAAAGAAATCTGAGTTATTACAAATATTAAGATCAACTATCGAACATTGAAAATTAGTTGAACTCCGACCCATTCTTCTTTTTTGACTTCCATTTTTTGCTAATGTATCTGCTACGTTGTTTCCTTCCCGATAGGTAAATTTGTTTCCACTGTTCTTCCTTCCATCAATTCTTCAATGTCCCTTAGTAGCTTTGTGCTGCCATGCTGCTTGACTCTCCCTGTTTAAACATTTAAACGCATATTGTGAGTCAGTTTGTAAAATAATTTTTGTTAAATTAATTGCATGACAAAGGATCAAGCCAACTTTGATTGCTAAGAGTTCTGCTATATTATTGGTTGTTTTTCCAATAGAGGCCGAGAGTGCTAATATGAGATGACCTTGAGTGTCCCTAATGACACATCCTATTCCTGCATTACCATTTTCCAACCTTACTGAACCATCAGTATTCAAATATGCATAGTGTTGAGGTGGTTTCTGCCAAGTGCAGGGTATTTTAATGCTTACCATGTCCTCTTGCTGAACCTTACCTGCAAAAAAAGTGTCCGTGGAAAGCTTTTGCAATTCTCTTGTCAGTAGATTACAGGAGATTGGTTTCTGAGCAAACAGAAATGCATTTCTTGCATTCCAAATAATCCAAAAGTAGTTTAGTAAAATTAATTGTGTCGGACTATTTGTGTTTTCCTGGAAAATAAGAGATATAATAGAGTGCTGCAAGTGTGCCGGGAGGACAGTTTTCCTCAGGTCAGAAAACCTTGAGCAAGTGAAAAAGAGGTGCTCCAAGGTTTCTACCTCATGATTACAAAGGGAACAGACTGGGCTTTCTATAATATGTTGCTTATGAAGTATTTGAGCTGTAGGCAATCTATCATAAATTGCTGTCCAAAGAAAAAATTTTATTCTTGGAAAAAGCTTAAGATTCCAGAGTTTATGCCAAGGCAAATGGGAAGGGTTGGTTTTGTTATCATATTGTAGGCACTTTTTATAGAAAAAACTCCATTGTTACTTTTATTCGAAATTATGTTATCTTGAAGATTTCCTTGGGGGGGTGGCCAGGCTATAATTTCATCAACTAGATCTTGGTGAAGCACTTGTTGAAGTTTAATAATATTCCAAGTACCATTATGTGCATAATCAGCCACTTTTTCATCTTTGTTGCAAGAAATGACATAGTCCTCCAATTTTTTATTATTTAGCCATTTATCTGTCCAGAAATTTGTTAGAGTTCCTGAACCTAAATCCCAGGAAATTCCCTCTTTAAGAGTATCTCTATGTTTTAGAAGGGTTTTCCAAAGCCAGCTATGATTTGATCTGCTATCAGCTTCTAAAAAGGAAGAGTTAGGGTAGTATTTATTTTTAAGGACTTGCTCCCAAAGGCTATTTTCTTTTGTTAGAAGTTTCCAAGCTAATTTCTATTCAAAGGTTTTGTTCATATTTTCTAAATTCCTTATACCCAACCCTCCTTGTTTTTTAGGTAAACAAACAGTATTCCAATTTATTCTTGCTTTTTTCTTTGAATCCTTAGTAGCATTCCATAAGAACTGTTTATTGCAGGTGTTTATCTTCTCAATACAGGTTGTTGGTACTTTTGCTATTTGCATACAATAGGCAGGAATGGTATTTGTGACAGCTGAGATTAGAGTAGCTCTTCCAGCATATGAGAGATACTTTGAGTACCAATTGTCTATTTTTCCAATAACCCTATCCACCACATGATCAAATAAGTCAGTTTTTTTCTTGCCAAACAGGAAAGGGAGCCCTAGATATCTATCAAGCCTTTTATTTCCAGTGACCCCCAAGGTCTGAAGGATTTTTTGTTTTCTATTTGTTGAAGAATTTGGGGAGAATAAGATTCTAGATTTTTCCCAACAGATTTTCTGGCCAGAAGCAACATCATAAGTATTTAAGGCATGTTGTATGCCTTTCACAGAGTTTTTTGTTGCTTTACAGAAGATCATGCAATCATCTGCAAAGCAAAGAATGGGAATTTTTGGACCATTTTGACTTGATTTGAGGCCTTTGAACTCTCCTGCTCTCTCTTGATTTATGATGTAGTGAATGAAGAGTTCTTGAGCTAGGATGAACAGATAAGGGGATAGAGGATCCCCTTGTCTTATACCTCTAGAGCGTTTCCAGCCTTGAGAGGTATTATTGTTAACTATCACTTGATAAGAACTGATTGGATACATTCTTGAATCCACTCAATTAATTTAGGAGGGAAGTTGAATTTCCTCAAGGCAATAAGAATAAAATCCCATTCTAGTCTGTCATATGCCTTTTCAACATCTAATTTCAGGGCCATGTAAAATTGTTTGGATTTAGTTTTCCTGTTCATAGTATGTAAAAGTTCATGTGCAAGCAGAACACTATCAGAAATTTGTCTTCCTGGCACAAAAGCATTTTGGTAGGGAGAAATAATCTTGCTGAGAAAAGGTCTAAGTCTATTTACTAAAATTTTAGAGATTATTTTATAAACCACATTACAAAGACTTATTGGTCTAAAATGAGAAACTAGTTTGGGGTTAGGTCTTTTAGGGATCAAAACTATTAAAGTCTGGTTAATGTTTTCAGGCATGGATCCTGAGATAAAAAAGTCTTTGATCATCTTTCTAATTTGATCTCCAATTAGGTTCCAGTTATTTTGGTAGAAAAAGGCATTTAGTCCATCAGGGCCTGGGGCCTTATCAGGGCCAATTCCTTTTAGAGCAAACCAGATTTCTTCAGCATCAACTTCTTTTATTAGAGTTTGATGATCTGAGTCATTAATAGTTGGCAAATCCAGATTAAGGAAGGGGTCCATGGTAGTATTCTGCTTAGTACTTTGATTTTTAAAGAAGTGGTTAAAAGTATCAGTTAAAGCATCCCTATCTGTGATCCAGTTATTATTATCATCCATGATGCCATGAATGAAGTTTTTCCTTTTTTGATTGGTAGCATAGGCATGGAAATACTTTGTGTTAGCATCTCCATGTTTTATCCAATTATTTTTAGATCTTTGGGCCCAGTAAATTGTTTTTTGAGTTCTAAGTTTATTGATATAGTTTCTTAGGTTAGTTTCCATTTGACCATATAAGTCTGGGTTATGGGGTACTTTAAGGTTAATGTTCAAAAGATTTTTACTTTTTTTTTGTTTCATCTTTTAGGTCTTTTAGAGTGGCCAGTGGCCACTTAGGAGCAAGATCAACCAAAGAGTTGCAAAAATGAGAGAAGGAATTTCCATTTATGATTATTTCTTTTGTCCAAAGAGTTTGAAGGTTTTCTTTAAAAACTTCATTATGTTGCCAAGCATTCTCAAATCTAAAACGCCTTTTAGGGTTGTGGCAATTGATTCTAGTATCTATCAGTAAAAGAGTGTGATCATAAGTAGTAGTAGGGATATTTCTAACTATTGTATTCGGGTAACTAGTAAGCCATTTGTTATTAGCACAAGCTCTATCTAACCTTTCACATATAAAAGAGGGGCCAAACTGTCTATTTGACCAAGTATATAAAGGTCCACAAAAACCTAAATCATCTAAACCACAATTCATTATGCAATTTCTAAACTTATTCATACGATTCCAGTCAGGTCTTCTCCCTCCTAGTTTTTCATACGGATGTAGGTACGAATTAAAATCACCACATACTATCCATTCAGTATTAATTTGCGTGGAAAGAAGTTGTAAATCATTCCATACCTGGTTTTGTCTAGCCACTTGTGGGGGGTTATAAACCGTTGTAACATTCAGCTCCCTGTTGAACGTGTTGACTAAGACCTTGGCATTGACAATTCGATCTGACACCTGTGTTGAACACATCTTCAACTGCCTGTGATCCCAGAGCATCCAGAAGCCTCCTGACTGGGGGTTCTCTTGCGGCGGTGGAATAATTTTGTAAGTCTCCACCTTAAGATGTTTGATCATTGGTTCCGAGATCCTGGCGCTTGCTCTTGTATCAAACAGAAGTGTTAACATTGGGCGTAGTTCACCCAATAATTCTTCTAACTCTCTGAGAAATTCTGGTTTTCCAACTCCTCTAACGTTCCATGCAAGTATCTTCATTGATCCAAAATCAATTTCTGGGTGTGGCTTCCATTTGTGTTTGGTCTCCCTGTCTTCTTCTTTTCTTTGTATCTTGAGTGGTGTCACTGGTGGTATTATCCCGCTTGAGATTGGCTCGATCTTGATCCTGTGAGACGCATGGACTCTCAGAATGTTCTCCACTTTGCAGATCTCGTAGCTCATCGATACTGAAGTCGTCGTTTTCAACAACGGAAAGATGAATGGATCCGTACATAAGTCCGGAATGTTGTATTCGTTTGCGCTCATCTTCTCTATCTTTTTTAGGATCCCTTCTGTCTGGTTCAAGATTATTCCTGAAAAAACTGACTGGAGTTGGAGCTCCGCATTCGTGTGTTGCGGGATTTGAATCTCTGGGTTGAGGGGTGGTGGAGCTTGAATGGCCTGAGGTGGTGGTAGGATGGGAATCGGGATGAATGTTATGGTTGGCGGCGGTATGTGCCACGGCTGAGGGTACGGGTGAGGTGGTGGTAGCGGTGATAAGATTGGTGGTGGCAGATGGGTGAGGGTTTGGAAGTGATGAATTGGGAATTGATTGAACTGGGGCTGATAGATCGGAGTCGACGATAAGATTGGGCTTGGAATATGGGTCTGATTTTGGGGCAAAGGCATTGGGCCTAGTTGGTGGACTTGGGTTATGTTCTGGGCCAGGAACGGGTTTGACGATTGGGCCGGTTGCTGATGGTTCAAATGCTGATTTATGGCCAGATCTGGCCAGTTGTTTGAGTCGAGTTTTTGGGTTTGGTTGGTCGAGGTTTGGGGCCCTGGTTGGCTGTTGCTGGGTCGGACCGGTGCATGGTTCGGGTTCCAATTCAAAATTGGATCCTGATGAAATTGATGAGTAAGTGGAACCTGATCCATCTGCATGGCCTCTTGATCGGATTGAGAGCTTCTTATTTGAGACTGGGAAGCCTCTCCTTGATGATAATTTCTTCTTTCCTCTCTGATTAGTGGTGCGTTTTCTTGCGCTTGTATCTGGGTCGGGTTCGCTGCCTTCCACGGGTGAAAAGCTATCCTCTGAGTCCGTCTCATTTCGCCCGGTGAGTTCCTTATTGCAAACGACCCTGATGGTGGGTGAGGTGGGAAGCTGGGGGTTTGGATTTGAGGTAGAAAGGGTCTCCTGTGGTAGAGGGGTTGAGGTCTCAGTGCTTCCATCGCATTGTAGTTGTGGAGAAAGCGGCCGTTGAGATTGGGGTTTAGGGTTTGATTTCTTTGCTGCTGATCGGATATGTGAGCTTGCTGGTAAATTGCTGGTCTCGGTGCATTCTGGGAGCGGAGAATAGCGGTTGCGGACTGGAGTACATTGCTCTGAATCTGAGGGTGGTTTCCTTGGTGATTTGGATGCTGGGAATTTTGGGCTGGTTGGTTGAGATTTGGGTAAAGGGTACTGATGGGAGATGGTGATCTGCTGCTGTTGAGACTGTGAGGTGATCCTCCGTCCGGTGAGAATAGATGTTCTGGTAAGTTGGTCATTTTCTTTTTCTTCACTATTTTCCTCTCTGTGCTTACCAGTGTTTTTAGTTTTAGGGTTTATAAGGTTGGAGTTTTCTTTTCTATTTAACTCAGAGTGTAAGTTTTCTATTAAATTAGTGGGAGTGTTGGTGCTAGAATTCCAAACGTCTGTGTTAATTAAGCTAGTGTCAGTGTTGTCTGTCAGAGAAAGTCGGCATTCATTCTCTGTATCTATTAGTGGAGTGTTTAGAGTAAATGTAGAAGTTGCAGAGTTGGTAATAGGTATAGGCTGCTGCTTGCTTGTATTTGGCTGCATGGTTGTATTTGAATGTGTACGTGCCAAGTGTAGTGTTGGTATAGAGTTAGCTTCCAAGTGTAGTGTTGGTATAGAGTTAGCTTCCGCCGGTTTGTTTATGGTGTAGGGGATTTTTTGCGTGTCAGCAGCATGCTTGGTTGGGGACGATGAAGGATTTAATGCAGCCTCCTCCGTGTGGCTTTGGGGATTATTATATAATATATTTTGTTGAGAAAGTGGAGTTTTGGTGGCATTGGTAGATGTGCTTGCAGTATTTAATTCTTGGTGTGCAGTTGTTTGAGAATTTTTTGTTTTATTTGTGTTTTCAGGGGGAATGTTTTCTTCATCTTGGCTGTTTGGTGTCTGGTAATTTTTTGAGGTGGTATGTCCCTGAGTTTCTCTATTTTTCTTCTGCCGATCTTTATTTCTCTCTAATCTTTTGTCTATGATCGACCAAAACCTGAACTGAGAATCAATTTCTGAGTTATGCATGTAAGGATTTGGGCATGAGGGAACCTTTTGCCCTATGTAACCACAAGATTGGCAAAAATCTACACTTAATTCATAGGTTATAAGTTGTCTAATGGTCCCCAAGTGAATGGCTTTGAGTAACGGTTTGCTAGTCTCTATTTCCACACAAATCCTAGCAAATTTTCCTCTAACAAGGTTTAACGTGTTGGCATCTACTTTAATAGGCCTGCCAATTAATAACCCCATTTTGAAGAGAACATCAAATTCATAGTACCCTAGAGGTAGTTCTATGAGTTGAATCCAAATGACCATTTTACTAGGCAAGCCTAAGGATATTCTGAAGCCTGGGTACCATTGTTGTACAGAAAGGTAATATGTAAAAAGGTTCCAAGGGCCCCTGATAGGGCTTTAACATAATCTTCTTCGCTAAAGGTTTTGATAACATAGAATCCGCCTCCAAGGTCAGTGGTTCCAATCGAATTATCCGTTCTCCAGATACCTTTTAAATGTTTTTCAATGTTAACTATTGGTCTCTCACATCCTATGGTTTGGATAATCAGAGATTTCTCCCATTTTTGCTGAATTTTGCTAAGTTCTCCCTTGGATAGAATGAGGGGTGTTTCATGGACCGGGTAGTCTATTTGAGATGGCGGGGTTTGTGAGTTTGATGTTTCCTGAGCTTTGTTTAGCCAAGTAGGGAAAAGGTCTGTTTATTTTGGTTTGTGGTTTTATTTTTATAAGAGTCTTTTTTGTTTTTTCCAGGGCTTGAAGGGTTTTGATCGCTTGGATCTCGATCTGGTGGATTTTCTGGTTGGCTCTGGGGTTCCTGATGATTATCCAAATCCTCCATTAGGATCTCATTCAAGTCATCATCAGTTTCCGACCGTGTCGAAGATCTGAAAGCTTCTAAGTCTTTTTCATGTGTTACTGTGTTTTTGGTTGGGATATTTGGGTTGTGGTACTTTCCGTATTTCCTAAAATTCGATCTTTGTTCTAACTGGATGGAAAGAATATATTCGCTCCTTTTCCTGGGATCCATTGCCTGGTTAAACTACTAAAGGCTAATGGAGAAACTAAACTCTTTCCGAAGAAACTGTAATTAAACTAGCTCTCAGAGGCTTCACTTCTTTTTTTCTCTTTTTTTTTTCCTCTTCTATTTTTTTTTGTTTTTTGTTTTTTTTTTTTATGATGATTCTTCTTCTTTTTTTTACTTTTTCCTTCTTTTTTTTAAAAATAAACTTAAACTGAAATTCGAGGAAGAACAAATTATGTACCTTAAACGAAAGGAGAGTAAGTCCGTCCTTCGTTTTAACGAACTCGCAATAATCTCCACCTGGGGTCAAGATTCGAGTGCTTGTGGACTTAGTAATCTATGAGCAAATTTGAGGACGATTAGGCGGTATACGTATGTTTCATGGATGGATTGTAAATTGCTTTCAAGCTCGATCGGTAATCCTGTGAATTTTGAGGTGATAACAGGAGTACAAATTGTGGAACTAGATGATGAGAACAGATGTGATATATGGCTAAGGGTGGTGGCGGCTGTAGTAGGGTTTATGTTGATGAAATAAGATTTGCTAGGTTTTTTCTAGAGAGAACATTTTCTCTCTGAACTTTGTCATTGACAAACTTCTGTGGAGTTGTTGAGTAAACTATAAGATCGACAAAGATCGTGTTTAATATTAACTCGACTTCTATGAGATGATCATGTGTTCGATAAGATCTATACTCGGCTCGTTAATTAGCACCCCTCAATGTGCCAAGCCGGAGCATTTGGTTGCAAAACATACATCCAAAAATCCTTGTGTAAATTTGTACTATTATTTTTTAAATTGAAAATAAAGTAGAAAGTTTTTTTTTTTTTAAATGGTAAATATTACAACTAGTAGTACACTAATTCTATACAAATATTCTACACCACCTTATAACTCCACGCTTAAACGACTTTATGTCTCCGTTAGGGATTGAAACCACACCTAATTAAACTAATTTATGTTTCCACCAAGGATCGAAACATGCACCTCTCCTACACAACTCCAACTCTCTTCCACTGCACCACCTTATAACTCGATAAAGTTGCACTTTTAACCATTCATTCACTTAAATTAGGATTGTCGACCCTCTGTAGATGTATTATCCCTACCACCCACACTATCCTCCCCCTCAGTTCGGCACTTGTTTTTGATTGGGCTGTTTTTCATTTCTATTCGCTATATAAAATCACGGTTTTGTATTTCAATAATCTCAGTTCTAGTTTAAGTATAATTCTCTCTTGTTCTTCTTAAAATTCTTCTTCCAACTCTTTCATATCTATTTTTATTGAATAATAATGGGAATAGAATGCATTATTCTTCCTTAATCAATATGACAGTACATGGAGAGTATATATACAAGTAGTAAAGTATCTCTAAAGTTTATCTGATAATAACAGACTAGAGAGATATACATAACAAACTAGAGAGATAAGTAAACTCTTGTTACATTCCAATAATTATCCATAACACTCCCCTTGAATGAAACATGCGTTGAAGATCTCGAATACGCTTGTGAGAGTACTGCCTCGTTAAAAACCTTGCTAAGAAAACCCAGTGGGATAAAAACTTAGTCAAGGGAAAAAGAGTGCAGTGCGTATCCGTCTCCCCTGATTGTAACATCATTTCAAATCTTTGAATCTTCATAGTGCAATCTTCTCGATGAATCGCCGAACTGATGATTGTGGAACAAGTATGCAAAATCTTCAATAGAGTGAATATGGTGTACTTGGATGGAACCTTCATCTTGTAGCCCATAGCTGAAAACCTCAATGGTATGTGCTTTGACTCCATGTGAAAACTTCTTGAACACTAGAAGCATTGATTTCTTCAATGTGTATTTTATGTTGATCCAACAAAATATGTCACTTGGACAATTCAACATAACAATCTCGTAATATTGAAATGAGTTCAATATTCATATATCTCCGTCATATTTGTAAAATAGCAAACAAGGGTATATAATACTTCCCTTTTGCAAATATATTATCACAATGGAGATTTGTAGATAGTTATACACATATATGCGCTAATAATGCTACCTCGTTAAAAACCTTGCTAGGAAAAACCATTGGGATAAAAACCTAGTCGAAGGGAAAAAGAGTGTAGCAGCTTGTATGGTGCGCAATATTCTCACTGTTGCTTGATCATCATCTCCATTCATATACCTTCTTCAGGAGGTCAAAAACATTTATCTCTTTCATAACATAACCAAACTTCATGTATGGTTATTCATACTTTGCCATACTCAAACATTAGGTTGAGTTTACATTTTCTTAGGCAATAATATTTGTAGGAATCTCGAGAATATTATTCATAATTCTCTTGTTTCACTTGATAGTGAATACACTCGATATACTTATCAATTTTGTGATGCCATGTATGGATAGATAAGTATAGAGACTCAATAGTACCAAAATTGAGTTCTTCAAGAACTTTTCTCATCGATTGATTCATGTTTGTCAACATGATATCTCTATCCACTTGTCCTTCCGAGACTAATTTCCAGTAGAGAGTAAAATCATTATCTCTCATAATTGTTCTTGGAACATATAAATCTCATTGTCAATTCAATGAATATTCATGTTTTATAACATGATAACTCTAGTCTCTTCCAGGACGAGTTCTCAATTGATATTGATCATCATATATTCATGTTTTATAACATGATAACTCTAGTCTCTTCTAGGACGAGTTCTCAATTGATAATGATCATCATAGATCATATATATAGAAATTTCAATGTGTCAATTAAATGACAATTCATGTGCACCACAAATAATCAAAGGTGGTCACTTTAGAGTAAGATCATATGATAAATAATATGTATGCATGCATTACGAAACTTAAAAACTAGCATAGATGATGTAACAATAATATGACTGATGCATGACTTAGTATTTAGATGCACATGAAATTTGACTCGATAATGCAACGGTACCGTAGGGAATTTCGAATTCATCAAATAAATGGACTTCAGGTCCATGAGCTCATTTTCTATAATCACTTTGCCGACATTAAATGGATTTTCATGTAAGATTCCCTTTACATGTTTAATCATCCATATCCATTGAATTTCGCATATGCTTTTCAATTTCTCGGTTCCATGTATACCGGTATATTGAATAATCAAATCTCTTTATTTGATTCAGTACTGATTGTGGATATCTGAATATATTATATGGAGGTACCATTTCCATGTTTATAGGCCATCTATTATTTTTCAGATATCTCAATATATGGGCATCATTTGTATATGCCAATTTTACTCTTGAGAGTACCAACTGCATCTCTTGCCATTATTTTTTGTAATGATGGAACCACATGATTTAAGTGTTACACTTCTGGTGCATGAATCATCGACGAGATATTCAATTCTCAACACATGTCATATATATAACTGATATGTAGCTCGGTATGCCACAAATAGGGTCATAGTTGTCCACATTCAAATTATATAATTTCATGTTTGAAATAGTAACATGAAGCTGAAAATTGCATTTCGTATTTTAGTTCAAGTTTGAACTCTTAGATATATGGGGATCAATTCACTCTATGAATTTGTTTTTATCAGCTTATCATGTACTTCCTCCCCTAAGCTGGGAAAAACTAATTCAGAGAACTAGCATTATTGGGGGCACATAATATAAATGATCATGCCCAGCTTAGATATTGATATACTCACACTTTTGTTTAAATAGGCTTCATGTATGAGTTCTCTTCAGAAGATGCATATGGGAGTGTATGACTCTAGCAGTTGGGTTTTCGATGTGCTGAAACATAAATTTACCCCAAATAAGAGATCAAATTATTTGAGTAATATACTCAATTCTCAAATTATTTAGTGGACGTCTAGCCACATATATTCATTCTCATAAATGCATGAGTGCAACATTGCTCATTTGATCTCCATTAGCATGCTTAATCTCGATATTGTGTCTTGCCATTCAGATTATATTATTACAACACGAGAAAACTTTCAGCACATTTCACGCAAGGAAACTTCAAGTTTCTCATAAACGGGTAATTTTGTACCCGGATGGCCATATTTGTCACATCTATGTTATTTTTCATGTCTTTATATGCGATATAGTCGCTTGTGCATGCATGCCCAACTTATAGTTTGCTCCAATTTGCAAATGGTTAATTTCAATACAATGCTCGTACACAATATATGTTTGAATTTGGCCATAATGATGTGACATTATACGAGTCATTGTCTATGACATATTGGCAAGACAATATCCAACTTCTTTAGGAAGTGGGTCAAATTTGTGATCTTCTTGGCACAATTTTTCCAAGTAATTTATTGTGCTCTTCACAATGATTACTCCCCTGGAACCTTTAATTATTCTCACAAGAATATTGGAATGAGTGGATACTTTCAAACTTTAGGAATATTGAAATCAGTATACTCATGGATTTCTCTTTCACTTGAGGTGAAAATAGCATCAATGACACTGGTGAATTACTTGTTGCACCATGTATAAAATCTAAAAACTCACATTTCACTTCAGGGAATGGAGATTGGATAAATTTGATATCAACCAATATGATAACTATGTGAATTCCTTTCTCAATATCGAGAGTATATGAGTGTCATCTTTCTTTCATTTTGAGAATATGATACTCAATGATTTTCATTCATAAGAGATGCTCAATATTCAATAGCCTCATCAATTTATTTCTTGTATCACCAAAATAATACTTTCTCCCAACTTCAAGTTGACGAGATTGTTTATGATGTGCACATATCATGACATCACATTTCGTGCGCAATATTATTTACGCATAGTGATGCAATCCAGGGGCTAATCACAAATATTTTCTTCATCACATGAAGTGCATATTAACACTGTGATATTTTCAAATCACTTATGGTACATGGAATGTCTATAGTATGTAGCAACCATTTTCTTTCGAGATATAATATAGTGATCATGGCTATTTGCATAAACTCTAATAGCAATTCAGATGCCTCAATTTGAAAAAATCGTTGATGTACATGAGGTACATTTAAAATCATCGTTGTACATAAAGTACATATTTGCCAAATGATCAATGATGGTTGGTGTCAAATCTTTTCGATGATCACAAGTCACAACCATTCATAATGTATGTACAATCATTTCAGGAGTCTGATTTGTCAAATCAACTTGACATAAGCTGGGCTAAAGCTCCAGAGATACACATCTTTTGTGATATATACACATGCGTAGCAACTTCAGGTGCTAGCTTTATTTGATGTGATAAAACTCCTTCCAGGAGTGGTTCATATATAATATATGAACTCATTGTAAGACATCCAATAGATATACTTTCAATATTGACTTCTGGTCCAATATCATGTTTAAGGTATACTTAAACTGGTCATATATGAAAAAATAATAGTCAGACACCAATAATATAACCACCATGTCATATATGGTTTGGATGACTCGTAGGTCCTGAATTCTTTAATTTGAGCATTGTGGTGCTCCTGAATTCTTGTGGTGCTGCTAAGTTTGGGATTCACATCCTTTATACCCATTGTTTCCTTGGTGGATGTTTACAAATAAGATCCACACCTTTAAGAGATCTCAAATTATTTATTGTGCTATAAGAGATTTAAATCTCATATGATCCTCTCAATTTTAACATGATGAGGAACCCATCTTGAGGATGGTTAAATTGGCATCATATATAGCACCATTTGGGGCTATTAGCTCCACAAATATGAATCATATCTACATGCCATAGCAAATTTACATATTTCTTTAATGTCTCATTTCAAAGAATGGACTAAATTTACACCATTATTAAAAGTGTATCTTGCAACTCTTTTGATGGTTAAGTATACCCAATCACTTCAGGGATTGGAGTACCATAACTTTATAGCTAACAATCAAAGGAACCCAAATGGTGCAACTTACATTGTCAACATATAAAATTGTACCATCGCTGTCATGCTATACATCAAGTAAAACCATATATCTCACTACTTTCAAGGCAAATATTAGGCATCATCATCATCAACTTAACATATTTCAGAGAATTAAAGAATAACTAAGTGACCACACCTTACAAGCAGCAAAAGTAACACAAAAATTACTTGCTGGAACTGGAGCATATAAAATTCATATACGTACCCGTGAATCGTCTTGACAGAAGTTCAAAAGCCCCGGCATCGAGCACAGCCTTCGGCCCCAAATTCAATCAACACGCAAAAGTTTCATCTAGATCAAGAACAATCGTTAGCTTCTCTAAAGCTGGAGCAGCATCATCAATAGGCTTATCCCCGTCAACAGCTGCTAAAGGAACATCCTGATGCTCCTCCGCGAACTCGGTCAACTCCACGGCCGGTAGAGGCTTGAATTGCAGCGGTATGTGAGGCTTTGCTCCTGATTGGCTCCACCCCTGACTGCGGCGAGTATGGAGGAGAGACAGGTTCCACAGTTTCATGACCCGAACCAAGGAAGTATCGCGTGCCATGCATGAAGCAAGATTCCAACTTTTCCGGATCGATCAGTTGTCACTTACATACATGCATCATCAAATAAAATTTAATAACATATAGTATAAAATTTAATTTATGAATAAGAGTATATAGTTAAAAATTAAGAGGGAGACAAGGAAAGGAGAAAGAGTATAGATAATTAATCTGTAGACCGTAATTGAGGCCATCACCATTAAGATTAATAGGATCAACGTCGGCACGGAAGTTTAGAGGCGGTGGGAGTGGCGGAGATCGCAAGCAAAAATAGTGTCCGTGAACGATCCCGATCACTCTATGCCTCCTAACAAAACATTATGTTATCAAACAACTGAGTCACGGCAAGAGGGTAATTAAGGATCTAGCCAGCATCCGGCTAATTAAATGGTGTATTACTGTACCACCATGAACTATATATGTGATAGTAGTAATGTCGTAGTTAGGATCTTGGGTAGATTTTATAAAATAACAGGATCTTTGACTTTGATGTTGATTGAATAATATTGATCGGTTGTGGAGTTGATAAGTGGTGGCGATAGAATTTTAACTCAACAGGTAGAGTCGTGCTGATAACGTATTGAATAATAATGGGAATAGAATGTATTATTCTTCCTTAATCAATATGACAGTACATGGAGAGTATATATACAAGTAGTAAAGTATTTTTAAAGTTTATCTGATAATAACATACTAGAGAGATATACATAACAAACTAGAGAGATAAGTAAACTCTTGTTACATTCCAATAATTATCCATAACAATTTTTTAATTCTTCTATTTCTAGTTTCAGTAAAATATTTTTTTTTTGTAAATAATAATTCTGGTCATCCTTTAAGCGGTGCTCAATTCTAGTGATTAAATTATAGTTGAAAATTGAAATTGAAGCTACCAAATGGGTGCGATGGCTGCAACAGCTCGAACAAATTCTCCGGCTACTTTCTCTACCTGTCCTCCATCTCCGAAGGAGGATCGGGTGAGCATTTTATCCTCTCTTTTGCTGTTATTATGTAGTGTTCTTTCTGCTTTTCCTTATATACTAGAAATCGCGTATTCTTTAAATGGAGAGGTGTTGCACAATTTAAGAGACACTCAAATAGAGACACATTATTAGCACTGAGACAATCCATATTGGAATTCCGAATGCGGCCTGAACAATTATCTTCTTTTGATCTCAAGTATATCTATGAAAATGGCTAAAAATATCGGAAGCTATATGGGAATTCCAAATGCGTCATGAACAATTATCTTCTTTTTAAATGTCGGAAGCTATATGGGAGCCCCGTCCCGCTAGCTCAAGGATCTTGAGCTCCGATCTAGTTCATTCTGTCCAGACCAGGTTATTATGTTCATCATCTTTCTACCTTTCATATATGCTCATGTAGTACAAGTTGTAACTTCCATAAAACCAAAGGATGGATATCAAGTTCTTCTAATCAGTTGTAATATTATGGAAGCAACTATACATATATATATATATTATATATTAATTCCAGACGAACAACTACTAACCAATATAATGATGTTATAACACTTCCGGAACAATAAGAAATCTCAAACGTTAAGATTATATATAGCTTCGATCTTTGAGATCAATTATCAAGCCAAATTCTCCTTTCAAAGCATTGTTTACTCTGGATTGATTGAGGAGTGGAATATAAGATCTCCATGTGGCACGACAGATATTTTTTGCAGAGCAATCTCTTTATAAGCACGTGGCGGGACTATATGGAAATTAATTGCCATTCCAAATCTGCAAACTGTACATAGAGTATTCATAAGACTGTCTTGTGCATATTAAACAGGTAGGTTGTTTCTCAACATGCATCATCCACAACAACTACCTAATGCCCAAAATCAAGCTTATTCAAGTCGATGTCAATGTAAGGAGATAAAGCAACCTGAAGCTTCTCTTTCGACCTCTTTTCCTCTTGCAGCTTAGCTTCGAGCCCACCAGAAAGTTGGGATCTCTTGGCAAGCCGACCATCCAAGTTCTTCGACACCGTGAGAAGCTGCAAAATGATTTGTTAAAAAAAAAAAAAAAAAAAAAAAAACACAAGGAAAATGCTTCGAAAAAAGGGTATAGGTTTTCGAACCTGCATTTGAAGCAAAGCAGCCTTAGCCCGAATTTCTCCATCCGACAAACGGTCCAAATCAGCTTGATCACTCTTCGACACAATCAAGTCTCTCCACTTTAAACCAGCCTCGACCCCGCCCTTCATGAATGACACCTCCGTTCGATCCTCACCCCCATCGAAAGCCTTTGTGGGAGAGCCTTTCGAACCACCTGGAGAATCCAAGTTGATCAAAGTTTTCCCCATTCGAGACCTTATGCGATTCGCACCCGAAGCCGAAGTTTGGGCCCCTTCGACGGGGTAAGATTCGCGAGCTAATTCAACCCGGGTACGCTCAGAAGAGTTATCACCAGACCCTTCCGCGTAACTCTGAGTGACAACAAGAGTCGGAGGACGGTTAACCAAGGGGACCGATTCGGTAGCCCCCACGACGGGCGTCGAACCCTCACCGCCACCTTTTGGAGTAATGTGAGGGGCGGTATTAGGATCAATAATCTCAGCAATGTTGTGGGGTCCTTGCTCCGTGTACTTAGCAGTCCCTTTCTTGTTTGTCAAGGCCAACGCCTTCTTGGCCAAAAAGTATTGGGAGAGCTTCATCCAATATTCTGCAAAGGAAAGTGGAAACCGGTCAGAAACAAGGAAGAGTCGAAACCTACATCGAAAATAACACTCGAAAGAAAACAAAACACGTTCGAAAAAACATACCCAAGTCACGGACACCCCGCATCTCCGGCTTCACCGTCGAAACCTTCCCAAGGTAAAGAATCGGCTCAACCAGGAGACTATACGGGTTGATCCGATCCTCGGGGCCAATTCCCTTGTACTCATCCGCCCACCCCATCCTCTTCGAAAGTTCCGGCACTATGCCATGTCGACGCCAAAGACGAAGAGTAGGTACAACCCCCGGAGTACCATCCTCGTTTCGAGGCATACGAACAAAGACATAGCGTTTTTTGTACCCTGCCCCATGGGACGACTGAAATTTTGAGAAAATCTCATAATTCTTCACGGGAGTAAAATAATAGAAACACCCCCCGTCGAATTCTCACAAACATTGAAAAAATGTAAGAAGTTCGAAGCGGTTACTTTCCGCCCAATATATTCACACCAAACACAGAAAACAACGATATCCCCCATAGCATTCGGAAGCACTTGCGTAGGACACAATTCGAGACCCTCCAGAATGCTAAGTATCCCATCACATACAGGAAACCGAAAACCATGCTCCAGCGACTGAATATGGATAGCAAAACAATCTGTCGGGGGAGAATACATCTTGTCGTCAACCCCAGGAAGAACAACTTCATAATCCCCAGAAATCCCAAACTTATGATACAAAGTTTCGGCATCCTTCATTCGAACCGAACTAGGGTCCGTCAGAAGCTTCAAGTCTTGATTATCCTCGGTTGGTATCTCTGTTTCTTTCGAGCCTGTACCCATTTCGACATCTTTAGCAAGAGCCATATTGCGGCTATGGCTCCTCAGTACACGATTCGAGCGCAGAGGACGAGCAACATCCTTGAAAGGATTAAGAGAAGACGGCACCAACTTACCACCAACAACCTGATCCGAGGGTAAAAAGGATGTCGAAACAGAAGGGGGTAAGGGGTCAGTATCTCGGCCTAAAGAGTTCGACCTCCTATGTACACTAAAAGAATTTGAATTTTCATGTATCGAGTCACCGCCGGCACCGGGTTGGTCAACGAGTTGTTTCGACATACTCAGATTGCCTCTACCAAATACGAAAGAAACAAGTTCAGTAGAAACCCCAACCCGGAGCCTACAACCAAATTTAGGCTTCGAATACACACATATTTCGACCAAATGCGTCTAGGGCAAAGTCAAACAATCAAAGAAAAGCATAAGCCAAGAATCAACCCAAAATTCCCTTTTCCCCCGACTCAAAAAGCAGACGAAGAAAACCCAGCCAAGGAAGAAAAACGGCGAGAAGATTATGCACCAGAAGAATTTTTGGAGGATAAATAGATACACAGAAGAAAGAAAAGCAACGAAAATCAACAAAGAGAACTAGAATAAAGAAACATACCTGAAAAATCGACGTCGATAAAGATCCCGGAGCAAAATCCGGCGGCAAACAAGGAGTACGGCAAGAATCCCGGCGGAAAAAGGGAGAGAGCGAAAAAAGCGAATAAAAGAAGAAGAAGAATGAGAAAGGAAAAGGAGAAGAGGTTTTTATCCAAGAGCCTTTACTGTTGCCATTATTGCAAAACACGAAGACCGAGACGCGTGGACCACACGCTCCCACCGATAATCTAACGCGTGTAAAGGACGGCCCTCGATTTACCATCATCATTCGGCAGTACCGTCGAACCTACCACCACCCATCCTCCGGATAGTATTGAACTTTCGACAGATATCTACGACATCTCTCGAAACTTGGGGGACTCATGTTAAGGGAATAAGGGTCACTACCCTCGAACCCTTTCTACCGTTTGGGCCCATGCTTTCGACAGCTGAAAGACCAGATCGATCGCCTAAGTTTACTATCGAACGGACTCAATAAGGTCGAAACCATGATACCTTGACCCTCCTTGCCTCGAAAGGAACAAGCCAAGTACCCACTTGACTGACAGATTCCCTTATGTCCGGATAAAGGAGACAAAAGAGAGATGGGTCCCAACAAGTGTATCCTCTATATATATCCTCTTCATTTCACTTGCATACACACTTTATATACATATAACATTATGCTGTCCATTTATCCCCTCCACATTGATTTGTGATCGGTCTACCTGAGGTAGGCCGATCACCCTTACCACTCCTTCTAACTCCCCTTGGCAGGTATACCTAGGTCTCATCCCTCTTAACGAAACTCAAACCATCGGCTCCCATGGATTGAGAGATGACGTCGTGATTCCTTAGACCGGAATTGTCCTCATCACTCTACAAATTCAACAAGTACAATTTACTCATGTGAAAAGGAAGTGAATGTACTACCAATGGCAATGGGTTGGCCTAATGTTATAGTTGAAGCAGATTGTCTTATTATGGTAATAGCATCGCAAAAAGACCAAAAGTAATTTTTAGTCTAAAAGTAATTTATTCATGCCAGACTGAGGTCTAGCTCAATTGGTTAGACTGAGGTGTCATGACACTAGAGGTCATAGGTTCAATTCTCGTCAAGTGCGAGATTATTTATAGTTTATTACTAGCTTTGTAATGCGATTATTAAAAAAATGCCAGACTTAATTCAACCGTAGTGGTTGTGAATACATGTGTTATTAATTAATTTCATCAAGTACTAAAAGTAAGCAATATAATAATAAAAAAATGGTTTAAGAACCAAGTCATTGGGTTTGAAGGTAGTGATCAGGCGTGAATAATAATTGAAGCATTTGAAGTAATGCGTCTGCAGCAGATTGTAGAGACAATATTGATAAGTACCTCCTAAACCTGGTTTGCCTTTCTCGAATTTGAATTTGTACGTCGGGGAAAAGCAGATTAGTGCCTCTCGCATTCCTTGGAAGTTGGAAGAGTTACCTACTTTCATTTATGCCGTCCGCTAATCCTTTTCTCGAAGCCAGACAAAGCTTCAGACAAAGCTTCTTTGAGAAATGAAATCCCTTAATTGCTTGGGCCATCTCCAGCGGTGTTCTGTTGGGGTTTTGTTGGCCTCAACAGAACACGAACATAACTCCAGCAGTGTTATGTTGGGTTTAATGACAAAACCCGTTTTGTTCTATAGAACCGGTTTTGTTGGATTCTGTTGCTTTTTTATTTTCTTTATCTTTTTTTTATAACTTTTTTATTTTTTCATTTTGATTTATATCATTCAATTTCATTTATTCTTTTGTTTTATTTATTTTTCTTTTATATTCGCATTTTATTTTTTCTATTTAAAAGTTGATCTTCAATTTTACGTTTTAAAATTATATACCAATGTTATTTCAAATTTAAACTTTGATACTAAAACGAAATATTTACAACGGAATTTAAAATCGGAATATATGATAACTTTATAAATAATAACACATGAGAATTTAAAACTCACTTTTCTAAAAATTAAAATTACAAATTCCTAATAAAAAAGACCATACACTTACTTTGAAACTAATTCTACCATGAAGTTGAGGTGATCGAGTACAATGAACCACGTGAATTTTTAGGCCTTAAAGAAAAGGAGTTATATTTTTATGTTATCGTGGTAGTTTTAGTTTCTACTAGTATGTTTTTAATTTTAAATTATGTTTGTAATTATTATTTATCAAGTATTTTAATTTTTAAAATTATGTAATATTATTATTATTATTTAGTGGTGTTAAAATGAAATGAAGAATGAGTTTTAAAAAGAATTGAAAAATGAATGAAATAAAAATGAGTTTAAAAAATAAATGGAAAAAGAAATTAATTGTGGGTTATGTTGCGTTCTAACTGCTGGAGAGGGTTGGTGGTGTTTGTGTTCTATTGAGTGGAAATTTAATGTGGCAGGAGAAATAGTGTATTTTTGGTTCTGTTGGATTCTAACGGCTGAAATCACCACATAAGAGGACCACATCAACATCAGCAAGATCAGGCTCCCACTCATCAGGATTAAACTACTTCAGCCTGCCATGAACACAAAAGACAACCACTATTTCTTAAATTAGGAATTGGCAGATAACAAAAGATTAAGATTTAAGACAAGACAGTTGTTAAAAACAGATCCTACATTTGGGCCACAAAGCAATGGTAAAATCAAATCTTAAATTTGGATCACGAAGCATTTGAGCAGCAGATGACACATCAGCTGCAATACAGAGGATCTACGGGAAGCCAAAAGAGTAAAGCGGCTAGTATAAATATGTGAACAAGACATGAGAACAAGACAAAAGTACCATTGTAGCATACCAGCATCATTGTTCCCTAGATTTGATGAATGGGTGTAAGTCATTGATCAAAAGACGTGGTCAAAATCAGCATTCTGACGATTAATTGCTTCCAAATGCGCAACTAAATGAAAATTCACAAAGCAAACTATTCGGTCATATACACTTAACCTCAAACTTACACCTCCATGCAAATGCAAGTCAGGAAAATATTTGTTGTTTAATCAGAAAAATTAATGGACTAATTACGAAACAAATAGTTACCTTATTACCAATTGCACGGCCTAAACCACATGCAGCAGCTCTAACATCAAGATCCCCAACATACATCCGAATACCCTTTCTCACCCTGGAAAGAAAAAAAGAAAAAAGAGCGGCATAACTATGTACTATGTAAGGTGCAACCAGGCCCTCACATTTCATAGCATGATGTAGTGATGTAGTATAATACAAGTATCATGAGCTATCGCTACATTCAACATGCTCTGGTGACTTGCTCATTAATTAATAATTATGTAACTAATTTGAATTTGAATGTGTTAGGCCGACTCCAATGGAGTCTCATCTCAGGAGTTGATCCCGAGATGCGACTCCATCAGAATCTCATCTCGCCACGTAGTTGAGCTTGGACTCAACTAATGAGCCCAAGCTCATCTATATTATATTATTTGTTTTCCTTTTTGCTTTTTTTTCCCTTTCTTTGCCTTTGATTATATTTATACTACTAGTACTACCATGGAGTTGATGATATTTACACTACTACTAGTACTACCAGGTGTCTTTTTGTGTTTTTTTTATTTTTTTATGTTTTTTTCTTCTTTTATTTTTTATGTTTATTATTTTATTTCTATATTTAATAATGCATAAAAAATAATAAAATAAAATTTATAAAATAAGCCATTACATTACAACTTTTGGAATATTTTATGTTTATTGTTTAACTTATAATTTTTCACGAGTCTATTTTTTTAATTTGATAGTCTATTGTACTATTGTTATTTTATAATTTTTTTAATATTTATTGCATTTTGAAGTAAGTGAAATGAAGAATTGATTAAAAAAAATTAATGGAAAAAAAGAAGATGAAATAAAAATAATAAAATTAATGAAAAATAGGGGATCATTGGGGATCAACTGTTGGAGCGTGTTGGAAGAGTTGTATATTAAGTTAGTGGAATGCTGACGTGTGGCGCAGTTGAGCTCCACTTTTGGGATCAAGAAGAAAGCCTTATAAAGTCATTTTGATATTTTAATCATCTTTTGTTCATTTTGACATGTGATTGTTCTTTATATTTTTCAAAATCACCCAAAAACATTTGTACTAATTGTGTTAGTAATCTCTAGATCCACTTAGGGGAAAGTCAAAATTATTTTTTCTTTTAGGTGCTTGCTTCAGAAGTACTACCTCATAGGCTGGTGTAATATGAACACCTTTACCTCTTTTTACGGCAAAATGTACGTAAATTATAAGAAACTTGAAGACGAATCTAGCGAGTGCAAATGTAGTGTGGTTTGGAACAAAGACAAAGGAACCATTGCATTCGTATGCACTTACTACTCTCATATCCTGATGTTAAACTTGTCCAGTCAGGTGTATAGTAGCCAAAAACCATGCTCAGGGTAATAGGCGCTGATACACATGCAAACTTTTTTAAAGACAAAATCCCTAGTTTTCTACTGAATTAATAGTCCATTAAGAAACAAGCTATAATCTGGTGCCACTCCCTGGAACTTAACAAATGCCTAAACTTGAAAACATCAACATAAAAGCAACTAATTGATAATTATATTTACCTTTCTTTTTTTTTTTTCTTTCTTTTTTCTTCTAATTTGTGTTTTTCTAGTCGATGTAACCTAGCCCCTATTTACATACAAAACATTCTCTATCTCAGAGGACCAGTTATATCATTGCAAACTTTATAGTAAAGCATTTGTTAGTAGTTAGTACTGCTGGGTAACACGGCTATAAAATCTGGAAGCATACAGTTGCAAAATTTATGACCAATGAATGTATAGTCCCACTTGGATAAAATAAAACGTGTCATTCTTCCCGATCACCCTGTTCAGCCTCATTAAACTGATAAAGATCGTCCAAGTAATATATTAAACATGTCAGCAACAACTTAGGCCACCAAATCACCAAGTCCCAAAATAAAAAAAAAATAAAAAACAAAAAATATGAGAGCTACTAATAACGTCGTAATAATAGTAACCTGCCGGTGAAAGGATGATCACCGTAAAAACAGTAGATGATAATGCCAACAGAGAGATTCTGGCAGACTTTTTTGATCTCAGGGTGGTCCTACAGTCTGGATATTTCATGAGGCAACAACTTGATCTTGTTCATGAAGGACCCTGTTAACAGAAGGAATTCATTAATCATTAAAATCACAATTTTAGATGCTAGTTCTTATTTCTATAGCATATCAACTCTCATTACAACATTCAAAACTTCTTTCCAATAAGAACTAATACCTCCATAATGATCAAATGTTGCACCATTCTGATAATTTACACCCACAAAATTCTCAAATTGACATGCATGTTCGGAACTGGAAATAACAAATCATAACAAAAATATTATCTAATCAGTAAAAAAGCATGCATAATCAGTACTTAATTAATTAGTAGACACAATAAATAAATAAGACCCACTAATCCCTTGCTAGTACACAAATATGTCACCTTATACATGCATGTTACTACAAACAACAACTTCGTAAGATATACAATGGTTGATTTTTTTTCTCACAAAGTAGTAGAATAAGGTCAGCCAAATAATTAACAAGATCGCCACAGAAATCCCCACAAACTTTCTGAACTAACTACATCAGATACAATTAATTAATGTAAGATTGCATATGCCATAGGTCTAATGGATTGAACATGCATGACAACAATTTGAATAAGCTGCCAGAATATCAGCAAGGTTGGCAAGACAGACATTCACATCTCTAAATAAATTCAAGAACCAGAAACAGTACCGTAGAGTAGGTCGCCTCCAGGTGTTAATCATGCTGCTAATTAAATTGGTAAACATTTGAGCTAAAGCAATAACAAGGCGAAACAAAAATCAAGAAATCCACTAATACAATAAGGCTAATCACTTTTGTTCACAGACGTCCACTAATACATATCAAGTTCAAGTATAATATCAAGATGGACTCGGTCAAGCACTATATCAAACACCTGAAAGTTTCATCAATTCAACTTATAAAGTAGGAGAGACAGAAAATTGACCGGATGAGCGATTCAGCAGTGGAATACAAGACATTGATTAGTTCCAATATGATCTTCAATCTTCTGCTCCATCAATTTCGTCCAGGTCAAGGGCTGGGGCGGCGTCAACCTGGAGAATTATAATTGCCCAAATTGAGGAAGAAACGAAAGAAGATGAGAACGATAGACAAAGAAGATGAGAACGATAGACAAAAAGAATGATGCAGGGAGATATATAGAGTTTGAAGGACAGATGGAAACCCTCAAAGTATGAATCTATCAGAAGTCTGTTGTTGGAAGGAGATGCGAGAGGCCGGAGAGGGAAGATCGATGAGAAGAAAGCTGGTGAAGACACGGGAAAATTGAGAAAAAATCGGCACATTGGCGTGCGTTTTGTTCACTTATTAAGTAGAGGTTAGTAATAAACATGGAGACTACAGAAAGTTAATCAAACACCTCTTATTCTTCTTTTTCGTTCATTCGTAAACTTCATTTCTAAAGATGAGCTCTGGAAAGGTTGAAGAAGCTGGACGTGCAATTGGAATCGACTTGGGCACGTAACGTACTCTTGTTTCGGAGTTTGGAATGGTAATGATGTTGACATAATTCCCAATGATCAAGGCAACCGTACTACACCATCTTTTGTGGCATTCACCAAATTGGACCAATTGGTTGGTGATGCAGCAAAGAACCATGCTTTGAACCCTACCAACACAATCTCTGGTGAGCTTACCAGTTTCTTTTCTTTTTTTGTTTTTAAAATAATTTTTCTGCAAATGCAATTCATATTTAGCATATATGCTTTTGTTTGCTAACTTGATTACTTAACTGGTTTTACTTCGATATATTCTTTGTAATGGCTAGCATAGTGATGTCTGTATGAGGGATCGACTTCACTTGTTGACTTTCGTACTCTCCAACATTAGCTAAAACTACATATTCACTTAGGCCTTGCAATAATATAGCTTCAGTTACAATGTTATTCTCCTCTGCAATCATGTAAAACGAAAAACTCTTACAGTTAGGGTACATTAAATACCTGTATTAGTAAGCAGCAGTTTGTTAGGAATGCGATACAATCTGCTATTACCTGAGGTAATAAGTATCCGCAAATTTTTGTCATACATTGGAGCAGTTCTCCCGATTATAGTTCGGTTGTTTTTTGGTTCGTACATGATATACACACCTGTTGAGAGTTGTTTGTATATCTTAATCCATTGGAGTGAAAATGCTAACTGTTGTTCCAAATGGTTATGAAACATTTACTAGTAGCTTATATGTTGCTACTCCAGTACTCGATAACACTGTTTTGATTGTTAGACTTTGATGTAGTTGATTTTAAAACGGTGTCAACTGTGGCTAATTCTGTTGACTTTCGTTTTATTTACGATGATGCAGATACAAAGCGACTGATAGGACGAAGATTCAGTGATCCGGACATCCAGAGGGACATCAAACTGTGGCCTTTCAAGGTCATTGCTGGGCCAATTGATGAGAAACCGATGTTAGTGGTATCTTACAAAGGTGAGGAGAGACAGTTTTCTCCTCACCTTGGTGTTCAAACTATGGGACATGCAGGACATGAGCGTTGTAGTTCCACGAAACACACCAATTCCAACAAGTATGGAGAGAAGTTTGTTTACTAGTGTTGATAATCAGACTTCTACGAGCATCAAGGTTTATGAAGGTGAAAGAGCAAGGAGCATAGATAACAATTTACTTGGTAGTTTCGAGCTGTTTGGAATCCTTGCAGCTCCAAGGGGTGTTTCTGAAGTTAAAGTCTGTTTCTGAAGTTGCAACCATGAGTGTTTGAATTCATTCTAGCACTATGAGGAGTCATTAGAACAACATTTTGATACTGGTTGTTGAGGAAAAGATGTTTGTAATTCGTATATGTTTTGCAAAAAAATGCAGAGTGCAGCTGAATATGGTCCTTGAAGCAGAATGCTTTGAATTTTTTTGGAACCGGCTCGCTTCATCCAGGATCACTGGAGCATATATATCAAATCTCCGTGGTGGCTAATTACTGGAGTTCCCGATCTATTACCATTGAAGCTGTGAACTTACTGGATGCCAATCCATACTGTAAGTAATAAGTTTGTAAAAATTCCCAGAGATGCTCATGAGATGGTTCAGTTCGGGAGTCTTATGAGTTATAGTAATTGTCAGCTGTTAGAGCACTAGTTAGGAGTCCTAAAACCTCCCTCAATCCTATATTTATGACGAAATTGATAAAATTGTGTTAGCAACCAATAATCTCAGGACCCCTAAATTCATTGGGCCATATAAATGTAATCATAAATTTGGAATTTACTAAAATACTTATTACATTTAAGTATTCATTTGACCCTCCCTATTTATTCCCTATCTATGTGGCACCACATATATACTCTATGGGTACTTTTTCATCACTAAACTCTTTCATGTGTCCTTTTTCATCACTAAAACATGAATAATAGGAGACTTCTAATTATCATCCATAAAATTGATATCCTAAATAATTATAATAAACTACTTAGGAGTAATATTTGTGAAAATATTATAGGTATCCTGTAAGAAGTGCTCTGTTGCAAAATTTTAATTTCCATGAACAATCAATGTCAAAAATATTATAGGTATCTTGTAAGGAGTTATCAAATATCATATGGAGAATTAGAGAAACTAATTACTTAGCTTTTCTAATTTCTCTATGATTAATTTATTTCATAATCCCTCTTGATGAAGGTAATTCCGGTCTAAGGAGCTATGTCATCATCTCTCAATCCATAGGAGCTGATGGCTTGAGTTTAAATTGAAGGGATGAACCGAGGTGTCCTGCAAAGGGGGAGTTTGAGGGGAGGGTAAGGGTGATCGACCTACCTAAGTTAGGTCGAACACAATTTAATGTTGAGATGACAAATGGGCAGCATAATATTAAGAGTGTGAATAATATATGTCCATGCAAATAGAGCAAAGAGGATATATATAGAGGATACGTTTATGGGGTCCATCTTTCACTTTGTCTTCTTCTTCCGGTCAAAGGGGAGACCTGTCAGTACAAGTGGGTACTTGGTTGGCTCCTTTCGAGACATATACCATTCGGGTGTCTCGGTTTCGACCCTAGTAAGACCGTTCGAAGGTCGAGTTAGAGGGTCTGGCCCTTCTTGTATAACTTTGGTTTCAAGGGTATCGGCCTGAGTGGGGAGAGGCTTCGAGGGTAGTGACCCTTATTCCCATAACACCTCTGGCTAGAAATGTTTTTCCTTCCCATGCTTGGGGAACTCAATGTAGCTCATCATATGAATTTTGTGTGAAGTATCCCTTAAAATGTGTACCGAAACAATTTCCGTGCATAAAAAAGTTATTATTGGCTCCTAAAGTTGGCATGTACTCTGAAGAGCTCAATGATAGAACTCCATCGTTCACCCCTGGCTTCTAACTTGCATCATCCACACACTGAATTGATAAATGTGAATTGATCAACTCTATAGGGACAGACAGTACGAGATGAACTAGGTTCTAATTTTGTTTTTTATTTCTTTTCACCAACTTTTTTTTTCCTATACACTCCCTTCATATCAATTAATAATAATAATAATAATAATAATAATAATAATAATAATAACATGTCACCAACTATTGTCGACTCAAGTGGTAAGGTACTTGAGTTCACTTTACACAAGGTCTCAGGTTTCACTTACGCAAGGTCACTTAACAAGTAACAATCAAACATAAGACTCCTAAAATTTAAAAAATTTGTCCGCAAGAATTGGCTCAATTGGTTAAAGAGATGTGTATCTTACTTTTAATTACAGGTTATTACACGATTCTGTGGGTATACCCAATGCGCACGTGAAGGATAACAGTTACGGATTCCCATGTTATTGTTTTTTTTGTTTTTTTTTTTAAATCACAAGGTTTTATGCTTCATTGACCCACGTCAATGTCATCCTAACAAGTAACAATAAAATAGATCCTACGTGTCACTATATTAGTGACTAGAGAGCACCAATACGAATACACGCGAATGCAAATACAAAATGAATTAAAAAAATGTAAAAATTTAAAATATCAAGATACAAATACCTTAAGAAAAAGTTGTCGTGGTCATGCTACCTAGATTACTGGCCAATGATTTTCAATTATACCCCCTTCAAGTGTAGGACGTTCTCGTTAGGATCAATTATTTTCACCCCCTTATGAATTTGGTGGTGACATGGGTATAATAGCAGCTGTAACGCCCTCTAGCACTTATAGATCGAATTCCAAGTCTTAGTGTAGACACGATTACCCATGAACTGCTATGCTATTTGATTAATCCATAGAAATGTTTATTATAATTCTCTCCATCTTTCTCATCCCATTTTAGACTTTGAGATGTTACATTTAAGATTATAAATAACATTAATCACGAAACTTTAACAACAATATGTAACACAGATTTCAAATATAATTAATACTCCATATAAATGCAAAAATTAATGATCAAAACTTTCATAATTCCTCTTTTTGTATTTTAGTAGTAGTACCCCTTTTTGTCTCTTACAGTCAGTTAAATTTACTTTTTCACAAACAATCAAACATAAGAGTCCTAAATTTCACAAGATTTCCTCCACCACTGACCCACGTCCATATCACCCTAACAACAAAACATATCCTACGTGTCACCACATTACTGGCCAGTCACGTAATGTCAACATGGTAAAACATCGTGCACCCCACAAATCTCATCTGCTTCACAATTTCCACGAACACAAAAAATAAAAAATTTACAGACAGAGTGAATGACACGACGCCGTTTTATGCTCTCTTTCCCAATCTTATAGATGCCTTCTTCTTGTTCGAGAACCCCAAACCCTAACCCTAAATCGCACAAATGCCTTCTTCACTTGACAAGACCAAGTCGAGCAGTAGGAGGCGCCATTACAGCTGGTCCGAGCCGTATTCGGGCGAGCGGGTCGACCCGAACGAAGTACTGAGACATGTAATCCTCAAAATGCGACTCCGGTCCATTTCCAACTCCGGTTCGGCTACTCCTCCGTCCGAGTCGGAGCCGGAATCGGAAACCTCGACCTCTAACCAGCAGGTGGTTTTGCCCGATTTGATTTCAGTGTTATCCGATGAGTTGCTGATGAGAGTTTTCAGTAAGATTTCGGAGTCGAAACAGCATGTTTCGAATGCGTTGGTTTGTAGGAGGTGGAGTGTGTTGTGTGGGAGGCTGGTGTACTCGATTAAGGTGCTGGATTGGGAGTTTTTGGAGTCTGGGAGGTTGAGTTTTCGGTTTCCGAATTTGGTAGATGTTAACGTTGCGTCGTGCTGCGTTAAATCGGAGAGGAATTCGGGGATTTTGTTGAGTAATAGGCTGGTGGAGGTGCATTTGAGTAATGAGGGGGGTTTAGTTAGGAAGGAGGATGTTTTGGATCCGAAACGGGTCGATAGAGGGGTGAGGATACTGGCTGAGGGGTGTAGGAACTTGAGGAGGATAGTTTTGATGAATGTTAGTGAGGTAGGGCTGGGGTGTTTGGCTGAGGAGTGTGAGATGTTGCAGGAAATGGAGTTGCATTACTGTAGTGACGTTGTGTTGACTGGTTTGCATAGTTGCAGGAACTTGCAGATTTTGAAACTGGTTGGGGATGTGAGTGGGGTTTATGAGACGGTGGTTTCGGATATTGGATTGACGATAGTGGCGCAGGGGTGTAGGAGATTGGTGAAGCTTGAGTTAGTGGGGTGTGAGGGGAGTTACGATGGGATTAAGGCCATTGGGCAGTGCTGTCAAATGTTGGAAGAGTTGACTATTTGTAATCATAAGATGGAAGGTGGTTGGTTAGCGGGTTTGTCGTACTGTGGGAATTTGAAGGATTTAAGGATCCAGTCGTGTAAGGATATGGATAGAGATCCGGGACCTGATGAGCATTTAGGGTCGTGTCCGATGCTAGAGGAGTTGCATCTGACGCGGTGCCAGATGCGGAACAAGCAGAGTGTAAGGGCATTGTTTTTAGTATGTCGAAGTATTAGGAGACTAGTTCTTGAAGATTGCTGGGGATTGGACAACAGTGCGTTCGGTGCTGCGACAATTTTTAGGTATAACATAGTATACTTCACTATAGCCTTGCCATTTTTGTATCACTTGATTGTGTTTGTTCTTTCTGTCATAGAAACATGCACATGCAAAGAGGTAGAGGTATATTTTGTGTTTGCTCGTGAAATTTTGTGACAACTGACAAGTATGCTTTATCTAGTGTTGATTCTACCATAAAGATATTTGGTTTAATGGTATAGGATAGAGTAGTCAAAGTTACGCAACACCCATTGTTATCATTCAAAAAAAAAGAAATTTTTGATTACATAGTTGCAGCTATATGCAAATAAATATGCAATTAGGACCCTTGAGATGAAAATCTAGTGTTTCATTACAAGTTTCCTATTGTCGATTAGAAGTTCATGGTATTCTCTTTGAAACATCAGCAAGTGTACTGGAATTTTTTTACTGGACAGATAATCTTTTATTTTCTCCACAGTTCTTTAAGTCTCGTCCTCGTTTGGTTTCTCTGCATAGTGCGATGTAAAATGACTTGATTAATGAAGTATTGATTTAACATGGTGCCATTTCTCGGTTTGTAAAATTCTGGTATCTCGCCACAACTAGCTTTCATTTATAATACTCCTATGAACATTAGTTTTTTGTTTTTAACATAATGCGTACTACAAAATAGTAATGCCATCTCTGCTCGGGTTGATTTATTCAGCTGAAATGACAAAAGTACGAGTGAAAATCTGTGTGGTTTCTTAATGAAATCATCTCTAGTTGATGAGATTATTTGTCCTGGAAAAAATGCTGTATAGAACTTATCTTGTGATTGATTGAAAGTAAAAAACCTGATGGCTGTTTATTCGCGTAGGAATATAATATCTCTCTCACTGGAAGGATGCTCCATACTGACGACAGAAGGATTAGAGTCTGTAGTTCTTTCGTGGAAGAAGCTCCATAGGCTTAGTGTAATTTCTTGTAAAAATGTAAAGGACAGCGAAATAACACCTGAACTAGCAACCCTATTCTCTGTTCTTAAAGAATTGACGTGGCGACCAGACTCCAGGTCGCTGCTATCAGCTGGCCTTACTGGAACAGGAATCGGACAAATGGGGGGAAGATCTTTGAGGATATAACTTTGGAGAGCACTGACCTATACAGGAGAACTACAGTCAGATATAGTGTTTAACCAACACTCGGTACTTCTTGCCTTCGCTGTCTCTTTTTTTACTTCTTCCTCTTCTTATAATATCCTTAGTGAATCAGATTCCGTTTTGATTAGAGTTTTTAGAGTCATTACACGTTCTGAAACTGTTTGTACTTGTGTTAACATAGTTGTTGAGGATACAAAGGATCTTAGCAGCATTAAATTTAGGAGAAATGGGTTTTTGTTACTATTATAGTTGTAACTTTGTTTTAGATAAGAAAATCCAACTTTCAGTTTATACTGCTTCTTCATGCTAGACATTGTAGTTATCTTGTTACTGGCAGCTCATGTTATGCAAGTGCAAGTATCATGATAGTTCAGTTAGATTTGTACAGAGCGTGGATGCTTGCTGGATTGCAGGATGACATTGTTATCAGGCACGTGTAGGAACTGCTGGATGATATTGATACTGGAAGCTAGACTGAACATGAAATTGAGCTGGTTTGTGTAACAACAGAGATGAAATAAGAGGTTTGTGTATTGTCCTTTTTTTTCCTGACTGCACACTCTTGGCGAACTTGGAAGGCTGTGCGAAGTCTTTGATGATGCATTGTTGATTGATAGAGATAAATGCAAGTCTATGTATGTTATGCTTGTATGTTGTAACACAGAAACATTTATATATTTGAGACTTTGAGTTGTTACCTTGTATCTTGCATGATTTCATGGCCGTGAAGCAAGAAACATCTCATGTTCTAGAGCATGTTGAGACAAAATCTTGCTAATCAGATGCAATATACGATACTGCCATGGAAATGATAGATTTTGCTCTGATTATTTTCTTCCACAATCATGTTGAAAATCAATCTTGTTGTGGATGATGGGTACAGGAACTTATGATCTATTTGAAGGGCTTTATTTAGCTGGGTAGGGGTCAAGTTGTGTTTCTGGCAAACCAAGCATGTGCATAAAATGTGGTAGGTTTACTGTTAAGTTCCATCATGTATATGATATAGTATTTGCTTTACTTTTGTAAAAGATACATTTCCAATTCCATATACAACAAAACAAGAGTTGAAGTTAAAAACCAGAAAACAAGAAGTCAATAACTTGTGGGGGAAAAAAAGACAAGATAAAAATGAAATACTGGAGTTTTAATTTTTAACCCCTTTTTTCTTTGCAAGGACCGATAAAGTACTCCAGTTTTTCATTATTGCCGAAATTAAATATGAGAAATATACGTGATGTCTTACCCTAAATGTTATTTGGGGTTTAACTTGCTCCTAAATTTTAGTACTACATAAGTCGCTTCGGTAGACGGATATTCGTACAACCTATATTTTCCATGTAAACACATAATTTGTCCAATATCGAAAACAGTTGCAAATTCAGTTAAAAAAGGACAAAACACCTTCTTGGATCAAACTATAGCAGCATGTTTTGCTCTAAACTTGGCTTTGGATTTTGCAAGATAATTGACATATTTTCGGGTTTTGAAGATGTTTTTGGAACAATTATCTTGTAAAAATCACAATTATATCATGTTTCATTGCAGTCCCTTATAATTATAAAGTCCATCATATCTCTCCAATCTTTACTTATGACACAATGACTTCTCTACTACTACTATGTTCATACAACTTGAAACATATAGGAAGTATAGAAAAAGATTGCTAAAGTATGAAACATTATGTTTGACCTGCCCAAGCAAATTATCAATTAATGTTTTATTCGCTTGAGAAACTGAACTAAACTTATTTGAAGTAGCTAAACTAACTGTTAAGTTTAATAGAGCTTAACTTGGGGAAGTGAACAAAGTCTACATACATGATAAAGTACAACCATATGTGTAAAATAATTTTCTTAATAAAAAGTGGGATTGGCGCAAATTTCCCGAAGGCAGGTACTAACATTTTGTTTTGGGCCAAGTTGAGGCTGGACCGGTGACCGTCTTAAGATTTAAGACATCCATATCCAATCCTGAATCCAGTACAAGTACAACTCTCCATCAACCTCTCCACAGTTAAAAACCCCAATTAAATCGTACGCCACTTCTATCTTGTTCCCCAATTAAAAATATCAGGTCCATAAACCCTAACTAGGGTTTATCATTTCTCTCCGATCAAGCCTTCTCCAAAATCAACCACTACTACAATGGGAACCCTCCTCCTTCTCCGGCGATCCTCTTCCTCATCTCTATCTCTCTGCAAGAGGCTGGCCGCTCTATCTATCGTCCCCTCCAAATCTCTAGCTCCTTCAACTACTCATCATATACACACCTGTGTTTCTGATTATCCAGCTAAGCTGCTGCTTCCATTTACACAGCCGTCCTTGTCGAGGGGGTTCAATTCGGGCCATACATTGAGGGCCGGATTCGCGGCGGCAGCTGATTCTGATGAGAGAAGATCAGATGAGGAGGGGCTTGAGATATCTAAGCTCGGTATTTCGCAGGATATCGTGGCTGCTTTGTCTCGGAGGGGTATTTCTAAACTTTTTCCTATTCAGGTATTATGGTGTTTTATTTTCAGAATGTTTATATTTTCATAATATTAAGTTTTTAATTATTTTAGCCCATTATTTTATTTGGTATTAATTTCAGTTTCAAACTTTACACTATGAAAATATAAACATTCTAGTAGTAACATAATATAAAGTTTTTAGTTATTTTTATCCTATGATGTGGGAGTAATTTGAGGTCAAACCGACCCTTGAAAAAGTCCATAGGACAAAGTGTTAAACTAATTTTGGGACGGAGGAAGTAGTATCTGCTAGAGAATTCTTCTTTAAGTGAGATTCTTATGTAAATCGTTGAGTTGCAGAATGTTTGACTAGGCTTTTTATGTTATGAATTATGATAGTAGCTATTGGGAGTTCCTTGTTTTGTTTTTCTTGTGTGATTCTTGTATAAACCTTTACTTGCAGAATTTAACTGATCTTTTTAAGTTTTGATAGTAGCTATTAAGAGACAAAACACTGTGCATTGATGTAAACTACCACCACCCCCAAGTGTTGATTGAAAAATGGTAGTTTAGCTTTGACATGTTTCTTGAGGATGTGAGATATACTGGAGTTTTAGGGACAATTGACCTTATATGCTTCTAAAGCGAATTAATTTGTGAATTGATGAGTTGACAAACGTTGTGTGAAATTGCAGAGGGCTGTACTGGAGCCTGCTATGCAAGGCCGTGACATGATTGGTCGAGCAAGAACAGGAACTGGGAAGACCTTAGCTTTTGGGATCCCAATCATGGACAAGATCATTCAGTTCAATGCAAAACACGGGTTTGTTACATTTAATTTATTCTCATTGCCTTTATATATGATTATATATAACTTTATGATAGAGAATTTCAGTCATAACATATAAATCCTGTATAAGTATGTTTAATCTTTACGATGCAGGCAGGGGAGGAACCCATTAGCGCTTATAATGGCTCCAACGAGAGAACTTGCTAAACAAGTTGACAAAGAGTTTGCCGAGTCAGCCCCCAAGTTGGACACCTTGTGTGTCTATGGTGGAGTTCCAATATCACGTCAAATGAGCACTCTGGACCATGGCGTTGATGTAGTTGTTGGAACTCCTGGACGTCTCATTGATTTGATAAAACGCGGTTCCTTAAACTTGTCCGAAGTGCAATTTGTTGTTTTAGATGAAGCTGACCAGATGCTTAATGTTGGATTCGCTGAAGATGTTGAGGTTATATTGGGATATATAACACAAAAACATCAAACCATGATGTTTTCGGCTACCATGCCAAGGTGGATAGTTAACCTCACACGGAAGTTTTTAAAGAATCCTGTAACTGTTGATCTGGTGAGATAGCTAATTCTGTTCTTTAATTTTTTATTTTTTTTCCATTCAAGCAAGGATTAAACCCTTTTAAGAATTGATACTTAATCATTGAAGTCAAATATTTGCTTTAGGTAGGAGACTCAGACCAGAAATTAGCGGATGGGATTTCCTTATATTCAATCTCAGCAGACTCAAGGGAGAAAGCTGCAATCATTGCTCCTCTGTTTACGGTATGAACATAGCTCAACTTTTTTATGATTTTCAATGAATTAGTGTGGAAGTGGTCTTATTTTTGTATAAACACAGATCGTTAATACTGATTTGTTTGTCATTCTTATAGTTATTGCTTTGACTAGTGTTTATTTTCATCAAACTCACTGTTAGTATTTGCTTGTAGGAGCATGCAAAGGGAGGAAAATGTATTGTTTTTACTCAAACAAAGCGAGATGCAGATCGATTGGCATATGTTATGCAACGGAGCTTCAAGTGTGAAGCACTTCATGGTGATATCTCCCAGAATCAAAGGGAAAGAACTCTATCTTCTTTCCGTGAGGGATACATCAATATTTTAGTGGCGACTGATGTTGCTGCACGCGGCCTTGATGTACCGAATGTGGATCTGGTAAATTGTTATTCATTTTTTTCTATTTGAGAGACGTGGAACTTGCATTCTTTGTTCTGTTTGATTTCTGTTAATTGGTATGTGTTCCTCAGGTCATACATTATGAACTTCCGAATAATTCAGAGACATTTGTTCACCGAACTGGGCGAACTGGTCGTGCCGGGAAGAAAGGGAATGCGATCCTTATACATTCATATCACGAACAAAGAGAAGTCAGAAATATTGAGCGCGAAGTTGGCTGCAAATTCCAAGAAGTGAGTTTTCAGTTATTCTCCTCTTCATTTCTAAGTCTCTTTTATGATTAAAAATCAGCAAGAAGCCCTCTGATGTTAACCTTTGTTTTTCTTTTAATCAGCTTCCAAGAATAGCTGTGGACCCTTCAACAGTGGACACGTATGCAGCTTCCGGACGTTCGGGATTTGGTGGAAGCAGCATGGGTGGTAGGTTTAATGATGGCGGGTATGGGCGTTCAGGTGGATATGGTTCTGGGGGTGGACGCTCAGGTGGTGGTCGTTTTGGTGGGTCCTCCGGGGGTGGGTTTGGTGGCTCAGGTTTTGGGTCTGGGCGTTCTGGTGGGTTTGGGTCTGGTCGTTCAGGTGGGTATGGTAGTTCAGATCGCAGCGATGGGTTCGGAAACTTTGGCAAGTCGAGTGGATCGAGTGGGTTTGGCGATTTCGGTTCACAGTCTGGGCGTAGTACTCGTTCAAGCAGCTTTGGTGATTTTTCTGATGACAGAACTTTTGGCAGCCAGAATAAAGGAAGGAGATCTTTCTGAAGATATCAGGTATGTGATAAATTCTTTTGATTGTTTTCTTAAGTATGTCACAATGTTTTCGAAACGGCAAATCTCACGCACCCTACTCCTACTCCTACACTAATCCCAAACCACCTGAAGTGTTATGATAACACTCTGGATATATTTGTTATCGTAACATGAATTGAGTAGCCTGTAATTGAGCTTTTCTATTAGCCTTTGAATCACTAGTGTTATCATCTTTCTGAGTTCTGACCAAGGCCTCTATTACTTGTATGTTTCAGGCTTTCAGCATGAGGTGACATTCTCTGTACATGTAATATAACTAAGGATGGTATTATGATGCAGCAATCCCTGCTGATTTTTGAAGCCATGCTTCTCAGATCAAAGACCTGACAAGCCTGACGATATCATTCGTGTCAGTTTTGCCAAGTTATCCTTTATAAACTTCCTTATATGTAACATCTTATGTGGTCTTAGAATATTTATTAGTGTCCAGAAGTAGTCCTTTCAAGATTGCAGTGATATCTAGAAACTGGGTAAATTCTTTTTGTTTGAACTATGCACCTGTTTGTTGCTGAGTGCCATACTTCTAATAATATACACGATAATCCGAATTGTGTGTGACAATTTATTTCTTAGTTTAGCTTTCCATGTTGTGCCCCATTTGTTTTGGGATGAGGCGGTGGAATGTAACTTGTAAGTACATGCTGTGACATCTTAATTGTTACGTGAGCCGAGACTTATAGAGTACTCGGCTCGTCTTGATAAGCTTAACGAGCCGAGCTCGAACTTACTTTTATACTCGTTTTGCTAACGAGCTCGGCTCGACTCGTTAGGCTCGGTTCAAACAAACACAAATACTAAATAGCCACATATTATCAAGTCCATTAAACAATTTTGCAAGCCCAATAGTCCACCCCAATAATAATTATCCCATCCAAAATACAAAAACCTAACCAAATTTGAGATGATTTGTAATGTGTAATATTGAATTCTCTAATATTAACATCTTATTTGAAATTTGAAATTTGAAATTTTTTTTTTTTTTATTTCACGAGCTTTTTTTTATTTTACGAGCTTTGCTCGAGCTCGACTCGTTAAGGCTCGAGGCTTAACCAAATATGGCTCGAGCTCGAGCTTTATATTTTACTCGTTTCCGTAACGAGCATAGCTCGTCAATACTAGGCTCGGTTCGGCTCGAAAAACAGCACTACACCTAAGTATGTTTGCTTTCTTGAATGGGATTACACTGTTTTATCTAGTAGTACAATGGATGTTTCTTGCTTGTGACACTGGCTGGTGGTTGTCCCTCATCGTGTCTAAACACGTGCTACATAGCACACGGTGAATCTCTACGAGTTACACCCGATTCTATACTTGGGTCAGCTATGGAGTTTTTTACGCTAGGAGATTAGCTGGTGATGCTCTTAGGAAGAATTGGCGCTATAGCATCGTAATAAAATATTATTGATGATGATAAGAACTCTAATTAAAATGGCATCGTAGTAAAATATTATTGATATGATAAGAAATTAAAATGTGAGCCGAAAAACATGGAGAGGGGAGAATCCTGCATAACCGAATTGGCACGTACTACCGGTCAGACCAATTAAGCTAACAAATATGGTCTTTCCGATGTCTTGGGAAATACCGGCTTCCTTCAAGGCTTCTGAATTTATCAGAGAAGTGAGTAACTAATGCTTCGGAGTTTTGGACGGTGGCAATGAAAGAAAGAATGTTCAAGGATATGTTGGGAACAAGGTGAGTGGAATGGCAAGATTTTCCTCAACCTCTTCTTTTGGTATATTCCAGAAATATAAAACGTTACTTTTAAAAAAGAGAAATCTATGTTTTTAATATATGGTATTTTTAAAACTAATTAATTAATTAAGCTTACATCAACTCCAGAATTTTTATATACAGGAAGGCTGTGGTTTGCTTGTAATATATGCATCTTTGTTTAGAAAAAAAAAACTCCAGAATTTTCATATATAATCCTATATACAGTAGTTTTTATTGGTCTATGTAGTGGATGAAATTGTAAGAAACTGTTATTTTCGTCTGAACAGATTTGAACGGAACTGAACAGAATTGAACTGAACTGACAACAGAACTGAATGAAGTTGAACTGAACTGAACTGAACTAAATTTATTTGTAGTATAAAATACAACTAAACAAGACTGAACAGAACTGAACTGAATAGAACTGAAAACAGAACTGAAAATAATGAGTTTTCATACGAAGAGAACAGAGCCTAAAGAGAATCGAAGTTCCTGGTGTACTATATTATTAACTTCTGGACCCTTGGTATTAATGAATTGAGCAACACTAATACGTGTACGTAGACATTATTAATCCCTATTATTACTCTCTCCGTCCTACTAAATTCTTTGTTCGTTTTGTTAACTTTTTTGTAACTTTGTTTGATCTCTAATAAATTTTAAATTTTATAAAAAAGATAATTAATAAAATTATATAATGAAAGTAGATACGTTATATTTTCATATATACTTTTATAAATTAATTTTTTATTATAGTTTAGTAGTAAATAGAGGTTAAATGGAGAAAAAAAGTGAAAGAAAAATAAATGTAAAGAAATGGTAAGAGATAGTATATAATACTGTAATATATACTCCATGTCACTATTCTTCTTTAATCTCATGATGAGGTCAACTTGACGTACGTAAGTAAGGTAACGTACTCGATCATTAGCTAGCTAGTATTAGTAATTTCTTCTTGTTTTCGGCTATTCACTAAATTGGGGTGTGACAAATTTCTAAATCATCAAGTTTTGTAGCACTGTGTCGTAGTTAATGCAGGATATGTCTTGAAAGTTGATGATGCACTTAACAAGTATACGAATTATTAACAAGTCTATAAGTACAATATGAGGATTGAGGGAGTTAATCCGTTTGAACGCCTGCCTTGGTAGACCATCTGACCATGCGTGAATTAATCGAAAATTAAGACTTACGGTGACCGATGCATGAATCATGGACCAATTATGTAAAACCCGAAATATTATGCCTTTATAGGGAGTTCGTGCCACATGTCATCTTTGGGATCATTCCAAAACATCTCTAATTTTGACTCACGACATCGATCATCCAAAAGATCTCTAATCTCGACTCACACCATGTTATTTGATTATTGTTTTAGTCTTAGTGGTGGTGATCATCATATTCATGATATTCGTATACTTGGGTCAACAGATAATTTGGAGTGTTGGTGAAGGGATAATTTATTTCAATGCATTACGTATTTTAAGGAGTTAGCTTAATTCATAAAGGTCTATTTTTTTACATGTCTATGAGAGCGTTTGGAGCTCTTTTCATTTTGGCAATCTACGTTCCAAAAATATGGTCCAGCTTTGGGACTTTTTAGGCTTGCCCTTGACATTGTTCACTCAAAAAACATTATGGAGTTTTTTTTTCATTTTTAACACCAAAACAACTCCTCAAACTCTGATTTCATGCATTCACAGGGATGAAGCAGCAGGAATACAACAACAACAATTGCTGGAGGAAAATCAAGGGTGCCTTCGAAGAATTCAGGATGTGAAGCTAGAGTTTGTCTACATGCAATGTAATGGAGTAGCAGACTATCTAGCAAATGAAGGACGAAAACAGACTTTTGGATCAAACAACTTTCATGATTCTACTTGTACTTTTGTTTGGGACGTATGCCCAATTTGGTTATGTAATATTCTAAACTTAGACGCTACTACTTCTGTTCGTTTGTAAGGAACTATTCAGTTTAATCTAATGCATGAACTATTTCGGAAAAAAAAAAAAAAAAAAACAAAACTATCTCTCACTTCTATAATTTTTGCTACATAACGTTTCATATTCACCTTCTCAACCCCCATCCTAAACAAAATTCCCCAAAATGGCTCCAAACACTTCGTATATCTTGCAAAAACAATAGTCCATCCCGGAGGAAGAATGGAGAAGGTAGGTTGTGGGAAAAATAGCAAGAGATGATTGTTGATATGTGGTGCTTCGAAAAGGAGAGGAAGAAAAGAAAAAAAAAAAAACAGATCTGCCAAATAAACGTATTGTTGAAGGGGGCTCATGTCATGTTGAAGAGACACAATTATTTGGATTTTTTGTGGATAAAAGGGAAACAAATTTAAATTAGAAGCACAAAACCAAAGCACAACTTGGAACTTATATTATTGTTTAATAATTTGTATGTTGCGCGGAAGCGTCCGAAATAGAAAGTATACATTACGGTAATTTAAACAGACACAAGGTTTACGTGACTCGGCAATTGCCTACATCCACGGGAGAGCACTCTACTGATTTGGAGAAATATTACAAACACTCGGATGATCACCTCACAGAAACAGAAACATAAACAAATACTGAACAGAACAGAAAAGATATGTAACCGAAGAGAAGGTTGTGAATGAGAGCTTGAGGGGTGATATTGAAGGTAAATACCCATCTCTATTTATAGGTAAATTCTTCAACATCCCAATTGCACCATTTATGTGCATTTTCAACTTGCAACTACATTCTCCCTTCAGATTAATGAAGATAGCCACAATCAATTTGCCAACTTGTTTTAGCAAATGGGAACTCATAATTCAACATGTATACTTTTTTTATGAATATATACAAATTATGTAGATTTCTGTACCAATTATGATGTTGTTAGGTTAATGTACCATCAAAGTTTCCGATTATAGCATTTCCATAACTCCCTATCGGACTCATAGGTTGATGGATGTATTTATTTTGCCCATAATCATCCATTTTTTATTCTTTTTTCAAAGTGATGTATATACTACTAAAGTATACGTTGTCCTTATTTCATCCCTAGCCAAGCTTTCAATTTAGTTTAAAACTTTTTCATATATTATATTACGGAGGAAGTCTTTATTATGTATACTTTTCAATTAGTGAAATACAAATTACTACCCCTCTTGTCTCCATATTGTAGGTTATCGACCACACTATATATGAAGCAGTGACATATGCCTACTTTTCAATTTAACCAATGACCATATATGAACTAAACGGAACATGCACGTTTATTGTTCACACTTGCTTTTACTTTCTAGGCGTAATTTACTTGGCTAAGATTTTACAACTCATAGATGGTAAAAGACAATGGATGCGATACAATTCCAACTCTCCTAACACGGACCAATAGCATCGATGTATATTTTTCGTAGTTTCTTTCTTATTAATGTACCATACACCAAACCGATTAATCAAACTTCAATTTTCAAGTCAGAACATTTGTAACACATCACACACGTACATACAATAATGAAGAGAACAATAACCAGTAGGTGCATGGTGTTACGAACGGATTCTATTGTTCATGGCTGATTAATTAAGTCCTTCTTAAGATGTTTATTCCGTTAACACAACCACGAGAATGGATCCAGGTGAACTATATATTGATTATCACGCGATATATATCCAGTTGATCAATGTTCTTTATGTATGTCTTTGCATGTTTGTTTAATTTGCATATAACAAACGGGGCATTAGCTACCTCACAAACCTACCAGGAGCATCTGAAAGGCTTCAACGCAGATCTGGACAAACCTGAGACCTTCTCTGAAGCTGTACAGGAAAGGTGAAGGCTAAAAGAGTCGTTACTGGACTACAAGGTATACTTCAGGCATCCGTTGATTACAAGACAGTGAGACGGGTCGTATTCACTTCTAGTCTGTCCACTGCCTTGTTCAGTGGTTCAGAACATATAGACGAAAGCTCCTGGATTGATTTCGATGTTGTGAGAAGGATATGGGTAGGGGCGGAGCCAGGATTATAAACTAGGTAGTGCGCAATTAGATATATAACAATATAAGAGTAATATCAACCATAACACAGAAACCATTGGAACATATGAAAAAGAAAATCAACTCATAAACAGTGCATAAAACATAAAAGAACATTCCAAGTCCATCAAAAACTAACATACCTATTAGCAATGAGTATCTGGAAATAAGGAGAACATACTACTGAAGCTGAACTCTACGATGCTTTAACTTGTTGAACTCATCAATTACCAAATCACAGTCAATGTCTTGAGCTAACTCACGTTCAACATATATGGACATAAAATTCGCTAAGTACTCATTCTCCATCTTGACAAGTTTCATAGTCGAAAATGAGCGCTCTGTTGTTGCTGTTGATACTGGAAGAGTTAAAATTAATCAGATCAACCTGAAAATATTATTGATGAGTAACCAAATAAAAGGGGAAAATAAAAAGAAAGAAAAAAGATAAACAAAAGGAAAGAACTAACTTGTGAATCAAATTGTAAAGTGTGGATTTGTGTGTATGGACTAATCATCTACATAACTCAGAAAGAGCTTCACATATGTACAATTCACATCCACAAGGAAGAGTAGAATAGAGAATTAGAGATTAATATCAAGCAAATCTTAAACAAGGGCAGAATTTGAAAGATGTTGCGACCAAACAAGACTTCTTCTTCACGCTTGAGCAGCAAGTAACGTAGTTGAATTCTCATGTAAGCTTAATATTGTTTGCTAATTTTTATAGCTAGGCCAGTGAACATGAATAACTTGATGGATTAATTATGGCCGCAGATTAATTCTAAGTTCCTTTTGTGATACTTGGTTGAGGCCAAGACTCAGTTTGATTTTGCCTCACCCAACGCCAAACACCTTAGGAAGCAACTAATGATGTAGTAATAAAAATTAATGTTGATGCGTAATCTAAACATGGTTGATGTCTTTAGATTAGGGAGTGGTGGCACAAAACTCTATCGGGGACATTCTAATAATGGAGCGTCTCGACGGGTGTGGGTTATTGTTGGTCGAGAAACCGAAGAAGCTATGGACAACAACTACAGGCATCCAGTTGGCTATTGGGTGGAAAAACTTGATTCTTGAAGTTGAGGGGGTTGTGTGACTGTGATGTGATGATCAATTTACAAGTTTCAGCAATGTGTCTCTCTGCCATTGGAAATTTCATTGATGAAAATAGACGGAAGTTAGGTGAATTTGAGGAAATTATATTACATTGACTGGAGGGTAATGTTCATGTCATTCAACTTTGTAATATTACAAACCAAACCTCGCCACATCATCCATTGGGGGTGTTATGTAATAACATGAAACATATGGTAGTAATCAAATTCAGTCTTCTTCCCCATTTCATTCCTTCACTCCCCTAATAATTCTTACCAGACTTCTTCTACTCCTTTTTATTTTTCATTTTTTTCTAAATCATCATGCTTCCATTGAAGCTCCAATCGGAGCTTCCAGATCTAAACCGGAGCTTCCATGGAAGCTCCAATCAGAGCCTAGAGACTCGGATCGAAGCTTACTGGGCTGGGAGGCTCTTCAATTTTTTTTTTTCTTTCCATAACAACAACTTTTTGTTTTGGACGTTAGACATGGTTTCAAGGCCAATATCAGTGTCCATGCTATGGAAATTCATATCCGAACCATGAAAAATAGGCGTCCCACATGATAAGTTTTAGATTTCGGTGTCTAGCACATTAAAAAACCATGTCCAACATAATTCCTGGAAAAAAAAAACCATGTCTAACCATTCAAAATTGAGATTGACCTTTTCAGTTTTTTTTTGCAATATGGAAGCTTGACCCGCCAGTCTGACACCTTGCCATGGATTGAAGATAAAGTGGAGGGCATAATCATCTTTTTCATATAGACATTAGACTCAAAGGTAAGATTAAAATGTTTCAAGATTGGACAGTAAATTGGAGGGTAAGACATTAAGCTAATATGAACCTTTTTTTTTAAGTTGAGAATTCCACTAGAACACACAAGCTAAAAAATGTTGAAGTTTTGGAGAAAAGAAAAATTGGAATTAATGTTTTCCGTGTGAAAAGAACAAAAATATGTGTACATTGACGGTATGAGAAATTAAACAAATAAAACTACATTGGGGTAATAACTTATCACACACTACCTTTTGGAGTGAAACATCTTTTCATGTTCCCTATACCATATAGGCACCCATATCCCTACGATATTCAATTACATATAACATTAAAACTTTAAAAGATTAGAATAGGGGTTCTGTGTAGAAAAAAATAAAACTTAAAAAAACAAATCTTATTTTAATGAATAGTTAATGACAATTACTTAAAATATCCTAAAAACGTGAAATAGGAGTTCTATGTAGACAAAAGAACAGGCATTGATGTATAAAACGTTTTACTGGACTAGGATGCACCTGGGGGTGAATTCGGTGTATAAAATATTTCTTCCTTTAGCTTATGTTTGACTGATGCAATTTTCAACTATGTTTCATAAACGTTTCAAACCAACGACGATGTAACTCGATGTATTTATGAATTATGAACAAAGTAATTTTCTTTTTGATAAACTTAATATGCAGAATTAACTAGTGATGCAATGCATAAAATAAATAAGCACACGAGAATTATAGTGGTTCGACTCAAATGAGTCTACGTCCACTCCCCAAGCGTCCGCCTCCAATTCACCTCCTTCTAAGAGAAAGCAAACTCCTGAAGACCAACAAGTCAAGGGGAAGGGGAAGAAGAAGAAGAAAAAATCCGACCCGTAATCTCTTCCACCTGAGCCCATGGATACTCCCAAGAGTTCTGTACTCTTCGTTCTCGTTCATCTAGTGAAGCTTCTTCCCTCTCCCATGGATGTAGGTCAATGACCGAACCACGTAAATCGTCCTTGTTGATTCTCTGTTTTGCTTGTTTTTTGTTCGAGATTGTTGGTTATCAAATTCTAGAGTTCATACATTGATAGATTTGGGAATTGCAGTCGATACATTGTCATATTGTTATTGTAATTATTTTGCAATGACAACGATGAAAAATGAAGAAAATCAAATTTTGTTGAACATCTGTACTCAGAAACCAATAATTAACAAGTTACTGTTCGTAATTAAATGAATCTTGATGCAATCTTCCATTGAGAATGATATATACCCATGTGAGCTAAAACAAGCCACATTTTGCTTATTTGACATTTAATATCAAAGCTCTTTTTATGCTCTTTTCATTACTTCATAATGAATTTTATTCGTTTAAAAATTGATTTTGATGCGTCCCGCAACTGGAGGTGTCCACAGAGCTTCAAGATCATGTTTTCATGTCTAAGAATACACATGCATTTTAACTTTCTGATACCGCCTAATGTAACTGCGAATGAAAGAAATGGATTTTTGCGCATCAAACCCTTGCCCGGCACATGTGCGTACTATTGCAATCCAAGAACCCAGATCTGTAGAACCATTAGCAATTAAATCATTAGGCAACGGGGATACGACTAACACTACAAGAAAACAGCCAAATAGAGACGGATGAAGATCCGTCGCAAAATAGCGACGGATCGGTAATTTTAGCGACAGATACAAATCTGACTGGTATTTAGCAACGGATGAGTTCCATCCGTCGCTAAGTAAAAAAAATTAATAAAAAAAATACAAAGACCCAGATCGAATCTTCTTCCCCACTCCCCCAAATCAATTAAACCTCATCCGCCATCATCTTTCTCATCGCCTCCACCACCATCGCCTCCACCATCATCTTTCTCATCTCCACCAGCGGGCGCCGCCACCACCCAGATTGGACGGCGCCTTTGCCGCCGGTATGTCTACTTCTCTCTTCTGAGCTCTCTTCTATCTCTCTCTTCTTTGTCTCTTCGTCACTCTCTCATCTTCTATCATTCTTCCCCCAGATGATCTGTTGCTTCCATTCCGCTGCTCATCCTCTCTACTCCGATCTATCTTGTTAATCCTCCGTTCAAAGGTAAAGTTTCGATTTACTCTTCGTATTGTTTGAATTCTGGATAGTTTTACTCTTATATTTTGAATCTGGCCCAAACCCTTGAACCCTAGCTCGAGTTTGGGACCGTGTATGGACTGTATATTAGATTTGATTAATGTTATGTTTATTGTTATTGAATTGCAGTTGATTTTTCTAACCCTAAAATTTGGGTTCTTAATTTTTTTGTAAAATGCATATCAAGTAGCTTCAATTTCTAAACTATGGTGTTGTCATTTTAGTCTGGTAATGTTAATTATCTTCAATATTTTTAGTGTCTTTTTGGGTTTATTGTTTATCAAATTTTCATAAACATGTTTTTGATCCTTTTGTTGGTACTGGAAGCATTCTGATTGGGGCTGCTCATTTTGGAGCAATGGCAATGGTTAGTGATTTGTTGTTTATGAGGAACTAATTCATTGTTGTGTTCTATCAGTACCAGTTTACTCGAGTAGTACATGTTATATTGTTTTTCTCTGACTTTGATAAGAATAATTCATGGTGCAGATATTGATATACGGGCAGTGTGTGATGGTCGTTGCCCTGATTGTAATGTCTGGAGTATTTTTAAGCTGTTATTTTGGGCTTCCCCCTTTCAAGCTCTCTGAAAGTTTTAATTCTACGGAAGTTCAAATGTTTAGTTTCATGGACAAGAGATAAAGTGAAAATTGCTGCCTGTTTATATCGATACTTGAGAAATTTGATAAGAATTCATTCGGAATGTGATACTTATATACCTTTTTATAGCACAAACACTATCAGTAACTCACTTGCTATTCTGTCGGTGTATTGTTACTACTTTTGAGGCATAAAACTTGTAGAGATTGGCCATCGTTTAAATAAATATTCCATTTGTGTGACATGCTTTATAAGAGGTTTTTCTTTTTTTATAACGGTAACAACTTGTTATTTCCAGATTCCCGTGGTATTGCTTATTTTTCAGTTGCAAAAGGAAGGGGATGGGAATCCAGGACTATTAAGATTCCCACGGCATTGTTTATTTTCCATGTGGTACATGTTGTTTTTCATTGAATTTGTGTAATAAACTCCATGAATTGAAACACTTCTGCTTGCACATGAGGTAAAATGATGTGCATTTGATATAAATATGGTACTAATAGCATTAAGTTTCAATGTCCTTTTCCTTAAATTATGTTTTAAAACTGTAGTATTGACTGCTGCAATGTTAGAGTTTGCATGATCTTGGTGTTAGTGGCATATTAAGTATGATAATTTTTGTTACGCTTCTCGATCTCTACGACTTTAATTATGTGCCCAGTTCTATTTGTTCTTAGGTGATTGTTTCAGTACCTTAAGTTGAAACAGAGAGTCTTAGGTGATTGTTCTTATGGGCGTTTGGTGTAGTGGTATGATTCTCGCTATGCGAGAAGTCGCGAGTTCGATTCTCGCAACACCATTATTGCATTAAAAAAAAAATATATTTTAATATTTTTTTATATTGTAGTTGAATTAAAGAAATTTAAAGAAACATAATTTAAAAAAAAAATCAGATTTAGAGACGGATGAGCTTATCCGTCTCTAAATTTAGAGACGGATGATCTTATCAGTCTCTAAATTGGTCAACGCTAATTTAGCGACGGATGAGCTAATCCGTCGCTATATTTAGCGACGGATTAGCCCGATCCGTCGCTTTTTGGATTAGCGACGCCACTTTTCGCGACGTCCTATTTAGCGACGGGGCATCCGTCGCTAAACCCAAATAGCGACGGATCGGACTCTTTTAGCGACGGATGCGATCCGTCGCTAAAAAGCTGTTTTCTTGTAGTGTAATGGGGGCAGTCGATTTGGGCGAGGTAATAATGGAGTTCAGTCGAGAGAGGGGGTGGTGGCAAAGGAGAGAAAAGAACTGATAAATTACATCGGTGCACCTAACAGAAAATTTAACGATGTTAAATGTTTGTACAAGTTGAACACTTTGATGAAAGGTTCGTGTGTAATTTAGAATAAAACATAGTTTCAAGTACATTATAAAAAACATGAAAAAGGTTTGTGTAAAAAAAAAAAATTCAAACAAAAAAAAACTATGAAAGCTCTTTTGTTTCTTCTGTACTTCACGTAATTAATTAATTGGATTTGATGTTAGAAGATTTAATTAATTTAATCTTTAATAATTTTATATATAAAACAAAATTCTATGGGGTAAAATTTCGCTTTCAACTTTTCTCATGGCTATAGTTTTTGCTTGTTTCATCGTCAGAGTGCTTCAGAGAGTTTAAAAAGTTCCCAAAGTGTGATTTGATTGTTCTAAATAAATATTAGAATTGAATGTGTTACTATGAAAGTTTTAAGGTGTGCGTACAAGGAACACCAAAGTGTGAAGATTGTACTTGCAACGTAACATATTATTTAGATAGTAACCTATAATTGGATGAGTAACCGTGTAACCAGCCCATCTAAATAGCTAATTCTCAATCAATCAGTTTAGTTTATTAGTACACAAAATACTTAATTTAGCATGTGCATCCATCTACCAACCAAAGTTTCGAATTATTCGAGTCTAACACGTTTCGATCCAATCCGGCCACGTAAAAATAACATGTGTGTTGAAACTGCATATCCAAATCCTCTTCCGGTATAAAGGTCAATTCGCAATTTGTCAAGGGGAGAGAGAGGGACAGCCACATGGGTAGTTTGTAGCATGAGTTTAATCTGTAACTGTCAATTAGTCTCATGTGAAAGAAGCTTCAACGGCCAACCGTCATTAGCGCCAATTTCACGGCCGGTTTTTTTTTCTTAACCGAAAATCACTCCCAGTTAACTGAAATTAATTACTAATTAGGTCGTTAATTAAACACTTGAAAACTTCATTCTTGATTTTAGGTCCCACAGATCGATGACTAAATACACAGTTACAATAGAACCTGCTTCACTCAATCGCCCGGAAAAGAAATTTAGTAGTCCCATATATCCCTCTCTTCCATAATAAGCTTCTTATGATTGACTTTTTTTTTTAACTTTGACCACAAATTAATTCTACATTACACACCCAAAAAATATAATAAAATTATAATATTAAAGAAAATCAAGTATATTATTCTAATATAACTCTATTATATACTAATCATATGTAATATATGAGCAATTTGCGTTCAATGTTCGAAAAAAAATCAACCTAATCAACCTTAGAAAACTTATTATGGAAGAGACGGAATATTGTATATGTTCAAAACCTTAAATTTGGCCCATGCAAGGTTCAGTTACTTACTGATATTTAATTTATCATTCAATTATTATGTACATGATATAATTATGATCGTGCATTAATATAAACTTGTGGTGTAGTGGAAGGGATCATCGGTATCTGTAGTGGTGAAGTAGAGATGCACGGTTCGATCCCAGACGGAGACATCGGAGACATAATAATTTAGTTGTGAAGATATTGTAGGAATGTAGGGTCGTTTTGCTCTAAGCATACGCAGCGGAATTTCGAAAATTTTACGACCTATCTTGATAACGATTATTTAACATGTGATACGTAGAGGAGAAAATCTTACAGATTAAGCAATTCCTTCTCCTCGTCAATTTGTTCAGCAAAATCCAATTGTTGCTCCTCGATCTCCTCTTCTTCGAACTCACGATCGTAGGCTTCGTATTCCTCTTCAGTGAGCTCCAAGTCTTCAAGCTCTGCTCCAAGCAAATCCCAATCCTCGGTATTCTCCAGCTTGAACTCCTTAACCTCGGTATCCACAGATTTTCTTCTACCGTAGAGTGCTAGGAAACTCTTTGAACAAGGTTGGGATATATGTGTATTATATGGAGTATTAATTTTATCCTTTTCAAAAGAGGATAAAATATATTTTATGTGTAGTATTTGTTCTTTTGCTTTTAAAGAGAAGATGAAGAAGAATGCATGCAAAACAATTCACATGTACAAAATCAAATTCTTCTTCAGCATTTAAAGCACTCAAAACAAACTAACTACTAGCCAAAAATACATGGGACCCGGATGAAAAGAAACAAAGTGAAGAGAGAGAGCAAGTGGTGGGGACCAAGTCCCCACCCAACATAAACCACCCGGGCGCGTGCTCAACACGCACCCATGTCTCTTTCTCGGGCGCACGCGCCCGAGAGATGAGTAATATGCTGGGCCTTTTGGCCCAGCTTCTCCCTCTCCCTTCATTTCTTCTTTGGGCCCAACCAAATCAAATTTGGTCCAATTCATGCACTCCATTTTAATTGTTCAAGTCCAATTTGACCCAATTAAATTATTCACACTCAATAATAAATAATGTTAATCTAATTAACATTTATTTGTTTAATAATAAATAATATTAATCCAATTAATATCTATTTATTAGTAATCCCGATTTGGTAGAGTACTAATCATGTAGTGTGATCCGTAGGGCCTTTATATATTAATCACTAATCTAATTAGGTTCACGGTGAAACTCCTAGACGGTTTACCGGACAACATTAATATACAAGGACGTTTGTAAGGATATACAAATCACCTTTAGTGTAAGGCTAATATAGTCCCTTCATTCTCGAATACTCGAATAAGTCTAGAACTTGATATCGTGTCCGTTCCAATAACTTATTCATTTCTTTCTCATTCTTGTTAGTTGATCTTCGATCATATCCAAACACCATTTTGAATATATCGTAATGCATTGGCCAATCACTAGCGATCAACCTAACTATGAGATGTAAAGTATTCTCTCCAATGTCTATTGCGAGGAATGAATTCTATCTTGGTTCAACTACTACTCCCATGTGCTTCATAATATATCCAACGCATGCCGTATCTACTCCAAGTGGAGTGCAAGCATTGGTCATGGTCAAGATGTATTATTCCACACATGTAGTCAGTATTGACCTCAAGTCAAAGGACTGTTAATTACCTTACACACCGATACTTCCGTAGACACATTAATAGAATTAATCAAATGGTTTATCGGTGGGTCAGTCAACACCCTCTAAGGTGTACCATGCATCCATCATAAATGACCAAGTCATTCGTAGTTGTGAGAGTCACTACATTCCTCTAAGAATATGATGCAGATCGCATGCCAATCTTTAACGTGCGTCATTGATATCCCAAATCTCAATGACCTCGATTGGGACTATTTTAGGACTTATGTTCTGTCATCCAAGTTCTCACACATTTGGTAATAACATATAGTCCATGGGAACATCTTATAGAATTATCTTAAAACAACCAAATAAATAATCCAAAGATGTAGAGTCAATTAATATGCAATATAAATAATAATAAACTGATTATGATCTAAGTACATATCATCTTGCAAATGGTTGTCTCTAGGACATACATACTTTCAATCTCCCACTTGGCCTAGAGCCAATCACCCATTTGTCTAACACCTATGTTCTCGTAATGTCTAACATGTTTCTCCGAGCTCAAGGGTTTGGTGAAAGGGTCAGCCACATTATCTTCAGTGGGGACACGTTCTATAGATACTTCTCCTCTAGCTACCAGTTCCCTAATTACATGGTATTTCCTAGGTACATGCTTGTTCCTGTTGGTGGATCTTGGTTCCTTTGCCTGTGCAACAGCCCCAGTGTTGTCACAGTAAACTTTTATCGGTCCAACATCTGGAACTACCCCTAGTTCCTTGAGGAACTCAGACATCCAGACGGCTTCTTTCGCAGCCTCTGATGCAGCAATGTACTCGGATTCGGTCGCAGAATCAGCAATAGTTGCTTGCTTGCAACTTTTCCAGCTAACAGCCCCACCATTGAGTACAAACACATACCTAGTTTGTGATTTGTAATTATCCGGATCAGATTGGAAACCGGCATCAGCATACCCAGATGCTATCAACTCCGGTTTCCCACCAAACACCAAAAATTGATCTTTAGTTCGTCTAAGATACTTGAGGATCGTCTTAACAGCAGTCCAATGCTTAAGACCTGGATTCTTTTGGTGACGACAAGTGACACTTAATGCAAAGGCCACATCTGGCCTGGTGCAATTCATGACATACATGATAGATCCAATTGCAGATGCATATGGGATTCTTTTCATGTGTTCCATTTCTTCTTCAGTCGAAGGACTATCACTCGACGAAAGAATAACACCATGACTTGCTGGTAAGAAACCCCTCTTGGATTCTTCCATTCGAAAGCGTTTAATCACTTTGTCAATATAGGTGGATTGTGACAACCCTAACATCTTGTTGGCTCTATTCCTATGGATTTTGATGCCAAGAATGTAACAGGCTTCACCCAGATCCTTCATTGAGAAGATTCTGGACGACCAATCTTTTACTGACTGTAGGAGGGGAATATTGTTTCCCATGATCAGAATGTCATCGACATATACGACCATGAAAACAATTCCTTCATTGCAGCGTTTTATATATACGCAAGGATCTTCCATACTTCTGACAAAGTCAAACGATTTGACAGCTTCGTCAAAGCGGATATTCCAGCTTCTAGAGGCTTGCTTCAGTCCATATATGGACCTCTGCAGCTTGCATACTGATTTGGGAGATGACTTGGATGTGAATCCTTCAGGTTGTATCATATACACCTCTTCTTCCAAATTTCCATTAAGGAAAGCGGTTTTCACATCCATTTGCCAACTCTCGTAATCATGATATGCAGCTATAGCAAGTAGAATCCGAATAGACTTAATTTTAGCTACTGGCGAAAAGGTCTCATCATAATCAATACCTTGTCTTTGATTATAACCCTTTGCCACTAACCTAGCCTTGTAGGTTTGTATCTTGCCATCGGCATCGGTTTTTCTCTTGAAAACCCATTTGCATCCAATAGGTCTAACCCCATCTGGCAATTCAACCAAGTTCCAAATTTGATTTTGATACATCGAGTCTATTTCGGATTTCATGGCTTCTTGCCACCTCTCCGAGTCAATGTCCGACATTGCCTCGGTGTAAGTCTTAGGGTCATCCAAATCAGGTGAATTTACAACATCATCTTCATGAGTCTCTAAGAGTAAACTCATCTTTTTCTTTGGAACTCTTTCCCTTTCCGACCTACGTACTGCAATTACTTGTTCGGGTATAACCCTTCCCTTCCTTACTCTTTGTGGTATAACTATTGTCGTTTGTTCTTGCTCTACATTCTGATTGCGTTGAGGTTCTTGATTGTCAGGTTGTCCTACAACCTGAGCTATCTCAGGAATATTGTCCGTGACAGTTTCCTGGTGTGGGGGCAAGTCAGTTTCCACAACTGGTATTGCCGGTGAAGTAGGAGAATTTAGTGGTTGTGACACATTCACTGTTGTGCTCCCACTGGATGCAAGAAGCTTACCTAGTATTTCGCTTCTAGCATTTGTATCTCCTACTGCTCCCACTGAATTTTTATCAACTCCATTTGACAACTCTTCAACCTCATTGTTATTTCGCGGTTCTTGAATTTCTTCCAATTCTATTCTACTACGATCTTGTTCTTTGAAGACATAGTCGTCTTCCAGAAAAGTCGCATTCCTAGAAACGATGATCTTGAAATCATCGCGAGAATAGAAAAAGTAACATCTGGTTTCCCTAGGATAACCGATGAAATAACACTTTACACTTTTTGTTTCCAATTTGCCAGTGAGCATCTTCTTCACATATGCTGGACAACCCCAGGTTCGCATGTGTGAGAGAACAGGCTTCTTACCATGCCATAACTCATATGGTGTCTTTTCGACTGACTTAGATGGAACACGATTCAGAATGTATATTGAGTTTTGTAATGCATATCCCCATAAGAATGTCGGAAGAGTAGAGAAGCTCATCATGGATCTCACCATGTCTAACAAAGTTCGATTTCTCCTTTCGGAAACACCGTTTAATTGTGATGTTCCAGGAGGTGTCCATTGAGGTCTAATCCCATTTTCTTTTAAGTAATCTGTGAATTCTCTACTCAAGTATTCGCCTCCACGATCAGATCGAAGAGACTTAATGCTCGTTTCGAGTTGTTTTTCTACTTCTTTTCTATACTCCTTAAACTTCTCAAAGGCTTCGGATTTGTGCTTCATAAGATACACATGTCCAAATCTAGAGAAGTCGTCAGTAAAGGTTATGAAGTATGAATAACCTCCCCTAGCTTGAGTTGCGAAAGGTCCGCACACATCGTTATGGATCAACTCAAGTACCTTCTCGGCTCGTACTCCCTTTCCTAGAAAGGGTTTGTTGGTCATCTTTCCTTTGAGACATGATTCACATTGTCCATATGATTCGAAATCAAATGAAGTTAAATAGTCCAACTTATTTAATCGTGCAATTCTCGTCTCATTTATATGGCCAAGTCTACAATGCCACAAGTAGGTAGGATTTTTCACATTACTTAATTTAGGCTTCTTGTTTTGTATATGAAACATATTATGTCTACAATCAAGTAAATATAAACCATTCACGAGTGGTGCAATCCCATAATTAACATCATTATGCAAAATGTAACAATTACTATTTGCAAAACGAAATGAGAAACCATCAATGTCTAACATAGGAATAGAAATAATATTTCTGATGATTGAAGGAACAAAATAACAATTACTTAGTTCTAAAATAAATCCCGAGGGCAAGTCTAGTCTATAAGTTCCTACACGCTCAGCAGCAACTCGTGCTCCATACCCACGCGTAGGTCGACTTCCCCTGGTCTAACCAGTCTGCTGTCACTTAGGCCCTGCACATTATTACAAATGTGTGAGCCACACGCTGTATCTAATACCCAGCAATTGGAATTATTTGTAGACATATTAATTTCAATGACAAATATACCTGTGTTGGAGCCAGATGCACCATGCAAAGCTCCATCGGCCTTAGCCTTCTCACAGTCTCTCTTCCAGTGCCCCTTTGCCTTGCAATAGAGGCAGGCATCCTTCGCAACCTTTGCCTGCTTCTGCACCCCTCCCTTGGGCTTGAGTGTTTGAGGCTTCGGTCCAACCTTAGCCTACTTCTTCTTTTTGAACCTGTTCTTGGAACCATTCCATGGACCGGTCTGTGAAGTAGATCCCACCATGAGAACACTCTTTCCTTTGCTTATGGTCTGACCATAAGTCTTCAGCATGTTGTGGAGCTCCGGCAGTGTCACCTCCTTGTCATTCATGTTGAAGTTCACAATGAACGTCGAGAACGAGTCAGGGAGTGACTGGAGAACAATCACAGCAGACACACTGTTCTCAAATGATATGCCAACAGATGCTAGCTTTTCAATCATACTTATCATTTTGAGAACGTGGTCTGATACGTTGCCTCCTTCCTGGAGCCTGGACCTTAAGAGCTCTTTCAACAAGTCAAACTTGAGGCTCTTAGGTTGAGAGTCAAAGAGACTCTTGAGATGCTCCAACATCTCATAGGGCATCATATGCTCGTGTTGCCTCTGCAGCTCCATGCTCATGGAAGCGAGCATGACAGACTGTACATTGGCAACATCATCAACATGCTTCTTGCGGGGAGCTGGATCATAGTCCTCAAGTGCAGCAGCTTCAGTCGGTGCGACTGGGATAGGTGTGTCCAACACATACTCAACTTTTTCTTGCCTGAGAACCAAACGCACATTCCGGATCCAATCCAGATAGTTCGGCCCAGTCAGAACATGCTTCTCCAAGATGCTTTTGATGGATAGGTTAGACATTTTGCTTGACCTAGAGAAGTAAATATAAAGAATGAAATTAAACTAAGGCAAATTTCATGATCATAATCAGCAACTAAATATACATGGACTTTAGCAATATTTAGCTCCCACTATTTTAGCATACTCAATCACCCCACATAAAAGAGTATGGAATTATATCAAATACAATCATAGTGGACAAGATCCGCATTAACTTTATTATAACCCCATCTAGGGATGAACCGCTATAATAAATAAACCGGTAGGTCTCTAAACCAATTACTCTAAGTAACTCTTGTTTGGTCAAACCAAGTTTGACCGACGTCCTTAAACTATTCCGACGCTAGGGCGACAAGACATAGATAAGTTAGTCATAACCATCACACAATGCTACCATGCATCTATAAATAGGACTTAGCCTCGTAGGGGGAGCAAACACTAGGGTGTAAATACTCTCAAACGAAAAAGATTAGTACACCATTTAATTATGATGGGTGACGTCGTTTAGACCTAGTCCAAGACATAAAATTTAACTTGGGGTACATTTAAATATTGGGGTAATTTTAACATATGACCAAGATCCTAAACATGCATTAAATAACTTGTGTCCTACACATGCAATACTTAAGGGCTTTATCCTATTCATGCATAAAATGGATAAGTAATAAAGTTACATAAATTAAATAACTTTAATAAACCCTTAACATGCAAGGTCAAACCTAATGTGAGTAAAAAATTATATCAAGTAATTATTACAACCTTCTAAAGGATTAAATAATAATATATTTCCAAAATATATTAATTTGTAAATCTCCAAAATTACAAATATTAATTTCTGGGTGAAAATGAGAGACTTCTAAAGTTTTCAGGGGCAAAGTGCAAAGAAGAACAAGTTCTGGGTGTTTTACAGTGCAATTAAACATTAAGGGGCATTGAGGTCATTTTACACTATGTAAATTGTTTCCAGCCCCTAGACTAAGTCTAATTCACCAACAATCTTGCCCCAAATTCTCTGCAAAAGTTCAAACAGGTCCCTTTAGTTTTATTTCGAATTTTAAACATCCAAATCACTTCTAAAGTTGATGAAACTCGAAATTAACCCCTTTGAAATATTCACGTATGAATGGGAGTAAGATGCACACGATTTTTGGCCGGGAAAAAGATGACCGTGAGAGTTCAAAAAAAAAAAAAATCCGGCGAGATTCCGGTGAGCTCCAAGCTTCACCAATCTCGTTTTCTTTCCCTCCAGTATGTTCGGTAGTTTCCATATAATCCAAATACATCAAATCTCAAAAAAAATTTGATAGGCCGAAGCCAGAAACCGAACAGAACAGTACTACCGTGAAGCCAAGCTTTGATACCACTGTAGGAATGTAGGGTCGTTTTGCTCTAAGCATACGCAGCGGAATTTCGAAAATTTTACGACCTATCTTGATAACGATTATTTAACATGTGATACGTAGAGGAGAAAATCTTACAGATTAAGCAATTCCTTCTCCTCGTCAGTTTGTTCAGCAAAATCCAATTGTTTCTCCTCGATCTCCTCTTCTTCGAAGTCACGATCGTAGGCTTCGTATTCCTCTTCAGTGAGCTCCAAGTCTTCAAGCTCTGCTCCAAGCAAATCCCAATCATCGGTATTCTCCAGCTTGAACTCCTTAACCTCGGTATCCACAGATTTTCTTCTACCGTAGAGTGCTAGGAAACTCTTTGAACAAGGTTGGGATATATGTGTATTATATGGAGTATTAATTTTATCTTTTTCAAAAGAGGATAAAATATATTTTATGTGTAGTATTTGTTCTTTTGCTTTTAAAGAGAAGATGAAGAAGAATGCATGCAAAACAATTCACACGTACAAAATCAAATTCTTCTTCAGCATTTAAAGCACTCAAAACAAACTAACTACTAGCCAAAAATACATGGGACCCGGATGAATAGAAACAAAGTGAAGAGAGAGAGCAAGTGGTGGGGACCAAGTCCCCACCCAACATAAACCACCCGGGCGCGTGCTCAGCACGCGCCCATGCCTCTTTCTCGGGCGCACGCGCCCGAGAGATGAGTAATATGCTGGGCCTTTTGGCCCAGCTTCTCCCTCTCCCTTCATTTCTTCTTTGGGCCCAACCAAATCAAATTTGGTCCAATTCATGCACTCCATTTTAATTGTTCAAGTCCAATTTGACCCAATTAAATTATTCACACTCAATAATAAATAATGTTAATCTAATTAACATTTATTTGTTTAATAATAAATAATATTAATCCAATTAATATCTATTTATTAGTAATCCCGATTTGGTAGAGTACTAATCATGTAGTGTGACCCGTAGAGCCTTATATATTAATCACTAATCTAATTAGGTTCACGGTGAAACTCCTAGACGGTTTACCGGACAACATTAATATACAAGGACGTTTGTAAGGATATACAAATCACCTTTAGTGTAAGGCTAATATAGTCCCTTCATTCTCGAATACTCGAATAAGTCTAGAACTTGATATCGTGTCCGTTCCAATAACTTATTCATTTCTTTCTGATTCTTGTTAGTTGATCTTCGATCATATCCAAACACCATTTTGAATATATCGTAATGCATTGGCCAATGACTAACGATCAACCTAACTATGAGATGTAAAGTATTTCTCCAATGTCTATTGCGAGGAATGAATTCTATCTTGGTTCAACTACTACTCACATGTGCTTCATAATATATCCAACGCATGCCGTATCTACTCCAAGTGGAGTGCAAGCATTGGTCATGGTCAAGATATATTATTCCACACATGTAGTCAGTATTGACCTCAAGTCAAAGGACTGTTAATTACCTTACACACCGATACTTCCGTAGACACATTAATAGAATTAATCAAATGGTTTATCGGTGGATCAGTCAACACCCTCTAAGGTGTACCATGCATCCATCATAAATGACCAAGTCATTCGTAGTTGTGAGAGTCACTACATTCCTCTAAGAATATGATGCAGATCGCATGCCAATCTTTAACGTGCGTCATTGATATCCCAAATCTCAATGACCTCGATTGGGATCATCCAAGTTCTCACACATTTGGTAATAACATATAGTCCATGGGAACATCTTATAGAATTATCTTAAAACAACCAAATAAATAATCCAAAGATGTAGAGCCAATTAATATGCAATATAAATAATAATAAACTGATTATGATCTAAGTACATATCATCTTGCAAATGGTTGTCTCTAGGACATAAATACTTTCAGATATAAGGTGATGTAGTAATAATGTCGAAGTAATTGTAATATTTGTTGTTTAAAAAAAATTAATATAAACTCATCAGTGCGTTTGAATGGTAAGAGAGGTATACTTGCAGACTAAAGATATCAGTCTCAAGGATGCTAGCTGCCTTTTGTTGTTGTAATTGTGCGTCTTTTAGTTTGTCTTTGGGCGGTAGGCTGTTGGTCTTCTGGTACGATGTGGATTACACTCGATTTGAGTGGCTTATTACAAGTATTTCTTATACTCGTAGTATTATTAATAAAATTTTAGCCGATTCTAAAAAAACACGATCGAATGATATGTGGTATCTCTAAGCTTTGTATGGAACTTATATATTGTTAGATTTTAGAAAAATATTTATCTCTTATAAAATCATTCATTTTTGCATAACAAATTTATTATTTTCTTTAAAGGATGTTACAGAAGTCGGGTCAATAGCAAACTCCGAGTTGCTCGTTGGTTCATGGGGTGTGCTGGAGTGTATGGTTGGCACGTAACGAGCGTATGTTTAGGGGTGTGATGGTAGAGCCGGAGGCGTTGATTGATAAAGTGAAGTTCTTGGTTTGGTATTGGGGGCGCCGCAAGGGGATGTTGGCAGCTCCTTATACCTTTACCTCGTGGTTGTTGGAGCCCCGCATGCGTTGGCGATAGGCACGGTTGAGTCAGGTTCGCGTGGGGTATGAGTTTTGTCGCTATCTCGGGTCCTGTGCAGGTTTGTTAAGCGTTCGGGGCGCCGTGCGACCGGTTGATGTTGCTGCCAGTATGCTATTTCTGCTGCTATCAGCCCCGTGGCTAGTCTGGTGTGTGTTTTGCCGGCGGTTTCTCCCGAGCCGACGCGGTTTCTGATCTTGTAGCTATCTGGCTACAGTGCGGGAGCTAACTGGCCAGCGTTGTTATCCTTTTCGGTGGTAGACTTGTGTGGCAGGTACGCTTTTTTGTTTTTTAATGACGTTAAGAGTTGTTCTTGCATGTCTGGTTTACTGCAGGCTAGGATGTTGCTGTCTGCTTGCTCCCGCTGTGTAATCTGGACTGTGTAGCTTGGAGACTGGCCTAGGCGTTCGTGGAGTTGGACGTGGTTTTTCTAATCTTGCATTATTCTCTTGTGTTATGTTGGCTGTTTGTTAGGGACGCACAGGTTGTTCGAGGTTGATCGCTAGGAGCCCCTTGGTGTTGGTGTAGTATTTTTTGTCTTCGTTTCATTTAAGCCGGAGGGTTGAGTTTCAAGTGGAAGCTGGAGTTTTTAACTATCGTTCTTATGAGTTGGAAGTGGGGTTGTGGTGCTGCATCATCGCCCTGGGAACTATGAGAACGCGGGCTCACTATCACTGGTCTCAAATCACAAATTTGTCTGGAGTTCGTGGAGCCTTTGCTATAGTTATTGCTTCAGTTTTAGACTTTATGTGGATCATCGCTTAGCTAGAGTCTTTCGGTGGTCGTGTCACTTTGTTTATTCTAGTAGCTTCTTTGGCTATTTGGACCCTCTCTTGTACTTGTTAGTAGTGATATATCTTGTGTCACGCTTGGGGTATGCCCCATGTATCTTGTACAACTGGGCTTAATGAAAGTTTTTACAGTTTCAAAAAAAATAACATCTTACGGATTAAAGATGTTATTAAGGTTAAGGGTTTAATTTGAACTCTCGAGTACTTCTAAAAGCTCCATCCCTAAGGCTTAACCGCTTGAGTGAGCTGATGAGTGAGATGCATGAGGTGAGGCCGGTCAATTAGCGTAAGTCTTTCGAACTTTAAGCGGTTTAAATATGTCTTGTAGCTCCCACAGATGTTTTGATCGATCGGTTCAATTTGTTTGTTTATGTGTGCTTGTAATTTTTGCTTTGACGATCTTGTAAGAGACGCCTAATTTATATGATGCGTATGTTTGGCCATGTTAGATGGATTGAACAATTGAGGAGGTGAGGATGGTGAGGATGAAAACTGCATGTTTTGAAGATTTCGTAGAACTTCGATATTCGCCTTTTACCCTTTTTCCTAAAGTTAATGTATTTTCTAGTCCTTTTGGTTTGGATACTCACACTATAGTTGTAGGAAACTATCCTTCGGGTTTCGGTGCTGCACCACAACTTGTTATTTTCTTTCCGGTTGTTGCTTCTTTATTTTTGTAACCAATCGAGCATTTCTTATGCTCAATTTTATAATAAAATGTTTTAGCAGATTTGTTTTTAAAAAAAAAAGTATTTTCTAGGCCTTTTTTACGTGGAGAGAGGATTTGAAGTTAATTGGATCGATTAAAATTATTTCTGGTTCCAAATTGTGGTCACCCAAGTGTTATATATAGGGACTTTTAAAACTAGTAGGACCTGGGAAGGAAAATAGAAAAATATATTTGACAATGATATCGTGCAATTTCTTCTTAATTTTACGTGCGTTAATATTATAATTTAAAAACAAAATCAAATATATAGATTGCAAGAATCGGGCCAAAGGAAATACAAAATCAAACTACAAAACAAGGTCAATTTCCATAGATTCAAGATTTCACGGAAGAATCAATTTTGACAATAGCACCAATTCTATACCATTTGCAAATAAAGTCATACTAATAATAACAATAATATAACTCCACATGTAAGCAAAGTGGATTTTATTTAAGTTATTTAAAAAAAAAAGAATTTATTTACCATTTGCTCACTATAAATACCCCTCATTTCTCTACTCTACTCACTACAAATCTTAACCATCCTCTCGAACTGTAAGCACCCTCTCTCAACTTGGCCATGGCAATTGCACCAAACCACCATTCTCTTTTGGCTTATGTAGCCCTTTTCTCTTTTCTTTCAAGCTATTGCTACGGTTTCAACCCAAAACTCTTTAGTGCATCAAGACTTCAATCTGGGGATGGCTGGTCCACGGCCCGAGCTAGTTGGTATGGAAACCCTCAGGGTGCCGGATCCGATGGTAATTTAATAATGCCCATTCGTACACAACGTGAAAATATTTATAACAAGAGTTATACGTTTGCTACATAATTTTCTATGCGTACTTACAAAGTGTGTGTACTCGATCATGTGAAATGTGCATGGTATATTTTTAAACATGCGCATGATGTTGGTGGTTGGTTTTTGAATGCATGCAGGAGGTGCATGTGGATATCAAAATGCAGTGGAGTCTGCGCCGTTTTCTTCATTGATAACCGCTGCGGCTTCCTCACTCTACAACGGAGGCAAGGGTTGCGGAGTTTGCTATCAAGTAAGCAAATCGCATGCACTCTGTCCCGACTTAAGTATGTTTTCTAAACATCGGTTTCTTTTTGTGTTTTAAAGGTGAAATGCACATCAAGTTCAGTTTGCTCCGGTGAACCGGTGACCGTAGTTGTAACAGATGAATGCCCTGGATGTGACTCACAGTCGATTTTATTCGACTTGAGTGGTACTTCTTTGGTACCATGGCTCATGCTGGCGAAGGAGAACAACTTAGGAATGTTGGAATTGAGCAAATTCAATATAGAAGGTAAATATTTATAAAAATGAAATACAATTACCATAAAATATCAATATTTTGTTTGGTAAAAAAGTAACTTTGAAAATGAATTTTCTCCTACAATAGAAAAGCTAGGAAAGAAGAACAGCAACAAACAATTACCAAATTAATAGTGAGACACATGATGTTAAAGTGTACACAGGGGCGGATGCTCTCAGAGGCAAGGTGGGGCAATTGCCCGGTTGCCCCACCTGGATGTTTGATATGAAGAAGCTATTATACCCCATTATGTTACGATAATATATACAAGCTTTCAGATATTTTTCAACTAAGGTTGTGTGTCCCAGTGGATTAGACAAGGTGCAAAGAACTTTATGTTTCTCATTAGATGTAGGATTCGAGTACCCCTTTGTCCCAATTTCTCATATAATTATATATCCTTATCATATTTAGTTTGACACTTTAGTTTCTTTTTCTTTTATAACATCATCATATAATTTTTTCTTTCACTTCCTATTCCTTATGTGAGATATATAAAGATAAAAAAATATTTGTTTAAATATGAAACTATTATGTGAACGGTTAGTTTTACAACTTTAGTTTCCTTTTATAACATCATCATATAATTTTTTCTTTCACTTCCTATTCCTTATGTGAGATATATAAAGATAAAAAAAATATTTCCTTATCATATTTAGTTTTACACTTTAGTTTCTTTTTATAACATCATCATATAATTTTTTCTTTCACTTCCTATTCCTTATGTGAGATATATAAAGATAAAAAAATATTTGTTTAATTATGAAACTATCATGTAAACAGTTAGTTTTACACTTTAGTTTCTTTTTATAACATCATCATATAATTTTTCTTTCACTTCCTATTCCTTATGTGAGATATATAAAGATAAAAAAAATATTTGTTTAATTATGTAACTATTATGTAAACAGTTGGTTATATATAATTTGTCAAAAAAAAAAAATTATATATTCAATTAAATTGTAATTCGGTCTCAAAATAATAATGTTTTTTTAAATCATCATCAATTGTGCCGCACCTGACCTAAAATCCTGGGTCTGCCACTATTTGTAAAACTAATTATTATAATTAAATATAATAATCCGTATAACAAGTCATAATCTTCATATTAACTTTTCAAACAAACAAATTTCTTGAATAAATAAAATAATTATCTAGACGCATGTAAATCAATGTCGCGAGTCAGAACATCATTTATTTATTTATTTTGGAACTCAGAACATCATTTATTTATACATTCCAATAGTACTCCATACTTAATAAATAATCATATTCTCTTTAACAATAAAATGCTCATTTTTCCAACAGTGTCGATTGCAACTTCCGTGGAGTACCGGTAACCTTCCGGGTCGACCCTGGCTCAAATGGAAACTATTTTGCTACAGCAATCGAGTACGAAAACGGAAAAGGCCTTGCTAAAGTTGAGCTGGTAGATGCGACTGGAGCACGGTACACAATGGGCGAGTCTTGGGGTGCGGTTTACAAGGTTGACGCTCCATCCGGCTTAAAACTGCCATATTCCATTAGCCTAACCGGTGTTGGAGGGGAGAATGTGTATGCCAAAAATGTTATACCGTCTAATTATAGTCCTGGTCAAACTTATAGATCTGTGGTCAACTTTAAATAACTGGTTAGTTTAATTGCCTTGGCAAGTTAATGTTTAAACTTACAGATCCTGTTTCCTGTAACGGGTGTACTTAGTCCGTTTACGGGATTATCATGTGATCAAGATGTTTTTATGTCTCTTCTCTATATTAAATAAAAGTTACTTGCATTTGATGTTTCTTAGTAATGTTTATTTATGCATGTGTAGGTCAGTAGGTGGTATAAAATTCACCCCAACTATGATAAAGAGACGCCATATATATCCACCACAATCTTAGGGGTCATAAGGTGGTGCAGTGGTAAGAAGTTCGGTTAGGGAAGAAGAGGTGTAGGGTTCGATCCCGGCGGTGGCGGAGTTATAAGGTTGGTTTAGGTGTGGAGAAATAAGGTGGTTTAATAAATTGCTAATAGCATTAGTGCAGGAGTAGCCGTAATATTTGCCGTTTAAAAAAAAAAATACACCCAATCTTGGGATGTACGGTACGACTATTAATCTCATGGTTTTATACTTCTAAAATGTGGGAATATGGTAGTAGATCAAGAGAAGCACAATAGCAGAAGAGTTTTTTAGTTGAAAGTAATCATGGTGTGTTTGAGTGCAAGAATGGAAACTAAGAAGATTATTAGTGCCCAGAGAATTTACAAGGTGTATATTGGAGTGAAGTTCTGATCCTTATATGATAGATGCACAACGAATGCTGCAAGTCTGCGACTAATAAAAAGACCAGAAATCAACCTCCTGACAGCGTACCGAGCAGCTCCACCATAGCAAAACCATCTCTCACTGCCTTTGTTAACATTCCATCGAACTCTATGCACCAAGTGTTTGAGGAAATTCCACAGTGAACTCAAGTATATTTAAATTTATCTAGCTAATATATACGTGTGTTTCATATGATCTTACAATAGTTTTTTTTTCAACTCAAATCAGTGGAAGATGGGATTATGTTTCTCAAATAATATTTTAACAAAAAGAGCTATCCATTAAGAACTGTCTAATTCAGAACTGTGTTACCTATGATCTTTTGCTAAACAGAATATAATGTATAGTCTTCGTTCTTTATTTTATATTGGAGATGCTCAAGAGTTCTGAAGTTAACTACTCCTGTGTTTCAGTTTTGTAAATGGTTGAGACCTCATGTTTATCTCTAAGATAGACGATTCCCAATATAACAGGCCTCTACTGGAGCGTGTCCAACAGCTCATGGACTTTGTTGGCTTATCAGTCATGAGCGATTTTCTAATGTGTGCACATTCTGCTTGTTACTTCAAAGAATCTATAACCAACCTGCTTATAATGTCTGTGTTAAGACATCCTAATTCTAACTCCTATCTATAGAGTATATACAATTCAGTGTGTACTTCTGTATATATGGCTTAAATTTGCTTTGACAACTTTCAACGTAGAAGACGGTGTATATATACTTATTTACTTGTAGAGATTGCTTTAAATCTCTATTATATTGTTTAGCCCCATCTAGTGTTGCTTCACTTGCATCATCATTCTTGATTGATTCTCTTTGCGATTTCCTATAGAATTTGGTTATAACTGTTTAAAGTTGCTTCAGAGTAGAAAAATATGCTTTTTGTTTTTTTTTTTTTTAAAAAAGAGGACTTTATATATCCTTGAATATTATAGCTTAACGGGGCTTAGCTCAGCCGCTCAAGGGGTATATAGTTTACCCAAGAGTAGTACAAATTTGGGATGAACCCACCTGATCTTAAAGTCGCAAAGCTTGTTTCAAACAAAATGTAACAAAGAGAGAACAAATACGGAGAACAAACACAAAACTGTACGTTGATGAAGATGCCGGTTTAATTTAATCACTTGTAGTGGCTTGCACCCTGCATTTGAGACTCAAGAAGTCTGTCTGCTGCTCCAACATATATATATGCAATCAGCTGTAGAGGTTTGCACTCTGCAGAAACATCATGCATGCATTCAAATTTGGGTGTTAATTTGCCAGAAGAATATATATAATACTATCAGCAATAATAGATCAACAAACAGTTCTATCTGAAACTTCTAGCAATCACCACTATGATGTCAGGTGGATCTGGACCAAAGGTTACTTGCAGGGGAACTTCCTCTTTCCCAGTATGTTAAGTTGCAGTGACAGATTCTATAGTATATGTTTGCACAATAAAAAGGCATGCATGCATGGAGTCCTGAAGCAAATATATATAACTTTCTCCACATCTGAATTACGAAACGTACTCTCTGAAGCCGCATGTCTTCAAGACCAGTTTTACTGATCCAGTTCCATGATAAGTTATATGATATATTGACAGACTGCAAAAAGCATGTATTCTTCGGGATGGAAGGCCTTAAAAACAAAATGGACCTGCTCAAGGAAGAATGTCAGGACATGAAGAGCTAGAAAGTCAAGCCATAGAGAATTGCCAAATTTCATGAAGAGCAATGTTAGTCACTGTAAAGATCGAAGCACAAGGAATGCAATAAGAAAGGTAGTTAAGCAATTAATGCAATAGGATATGGAAACAACTCAGGCTGTTGATGTAATGAAGCGCAATAAAGTCGAAGATGAAAAACTCATCTTTGAAACTCAGACATAGAGAAACAGTAGGCAGTGAGAAATTTGAGCAACTAAGGTGCCAAGATATCACGACTTCTCTGGTTATTGATATGATGAAGCGCAGACAAATTAATAGTGGAAATGTATATTATGGTGGAGCTGAGGTGCAGACAACTGAGAGAGAAAGAAAATGTTACAGACGGAGACCTAAAGAAGTTGAAGGCAACAATGGAGCCGAGCAACTAAAGGCACTGCATATGTTAACTTCAGGGGATGTTGATTGCTTTTGGAAAATTCTTGCACAGAATGTCACTAAGACTACAGAAAAACCACAAAGCCATGCGAGTCTAATGGAACAACAATGTATTTAAAGAACCATAATCCACGAAAAATTAACATAAAGAAATACTGATTAAAACTGACAAAAATAAAATAGAAACACTTAGTTATGAACTGGCCTATTTCCATGATAAAAAGAAATAGAATCTCGAGCTTGAGGTTGAGGCTCCATTCTGCTGAACCCGGTTCCAAATATCCTCGAGCTCCTTCTTCTTATCATTGCATTTATCAGCCCCAGCAAATTCATTCTCGTTCAGCCATTTGATAGTCGACTCAAACGCCTTCATGATTTTATTAATTCTTGTCAGATTGTGGAAGCTCAGAAGCGTTCTTCTGATCGTATGTGACTTTATTCCTTATTTCGTAAGCGAAATTTTCCAAAGCATTCCTAGCATCCACTCTTCTCTTTAACTCCTTATCCTTCTCTTTGTAGTTCTCAGCGTCTTGAATCATTTTATTTTTTATATAGCAATTCCCTTTTTCGACGACAGCGTACTCCTATCATTGGTGATTAATATTTTAACCTTGTTTCCCATTGTTTTATCCTCAGCAGAGACAACTAGGATACCGTTCGCATCAATGTCAAAACAGATATCAAATTATCAATCTCAGAAATGCCCCTTGGAGCTGCAGGGATTTCTGAGAACACATTTCACCAAGAAAGTTGCTTGTCTATGCTTCTTGCTGTCTCACCTTCATAAACCTTGATGCTCATAGAAGTCTGATTATCAACGGAAGTGGTTGCAAATGCTACCTTACGTGCAGGGATTGCTGTGCTACCTTCTGCACTTTCTCATTGCCTTGAGCACTCATCACTTGTACAGAAGCTCCATAAGCAACAGCTTCATCAGGATTAATGCTCTTGAATCTTGACAAGCTCTTTCCCATCGAAGAAATCATGTAATAGTTGCTGAACTTTATGGATCCTAGTCGACCCACCAACAAGAACAACCTCATGCATGTTGCAGTTATCCATCTTAGCATCCGTCAAACACTTGTCAACTAACTCCAAACACTTTTTGAACAAATCCATGTTAAGATCTTCAAATCTTGCCCATGTAATGGTCAAGTAAAAGTCATCATGTAACGAATCAATTTCAACCGCGGCTTGAGCAAGGGATGAAATTAAGCATCTTCTTTGCCGTCTCACAAGCCTTTCTCAATAGCCTTAATGCTTTTTTATTTCCACTAATTGACATAAAGATGGTGCTGCATGGATTAACTTTAATAATTAATGCACTCGACTCGAACTGACATAGTTGATATCACCGAATGATCAGTCTTTTCAACTTATTATTGTACAGTGGAAGAGCTACTGATGTTTCTGATTAATGTGCAATAGACTTGCCAATGATTCAAAGGGAAAAAAAAAAAAAAAAGTTAGCCCAAATATTTGACAGGCACAATATAAGAAACATATCCATTTCCAACTCCTCTAAATTTGAGAACCTGGAGATCAGGCATGTAAGTTGTAGCTTTCCCATTGTATACATATAGTTGCAGAAACAACAGTCGAAAAAGGTTGGATGGAGTAGTCTTTCATGCCCACCCAAACAACTATCAAGAATCTTAATCATGTACTCTCCTTACTGGTATCAGCATTGAAGAAGAGCAGTGGCCTAATCTCTATGAAAAAGTATAAAGAAAATTATGTAAACAACCAGAATTCTTATTCAAACTGGGTAAAGTGTGGAGTCCTTGAACACAAGTTGTCAAATATCTGAATACTAGAGCTCGAATTAACCAACAATGGTGAAAGCATAAGAGACTGATGACACAGAGAGTAAATAATATGTACTGTTTTTATTAACAAGTGAGTGAATAGTACAATGAGCTAATCTAGAGAGTTTATATACTGTAAAGTAGAGTAAGCTGTACAGTTACTACAATGCACACTATCCTAGAGAATTACAAGATATTTATGTGATGCCATAGTCTTCTAAAGTCAATATTAAAGAGTTGAGATAATTGCTCCTTTCTTCTCTTCTTATAATGTGTTGTTCTGTATCTGTATCTTCTTATGTGTGTGTTATTCTTCTACTTGCTTCTTTCCTGGCAAGGGATCGAGTCTCGTATAAACCTCTTCTCCTCTTCTTCTATATCATTATTCTGAGACAAGTCACTACCTGTGGTAATTGAAATTTCGATAAAGCAACCTGAATTCAGGTACAGAATGGTTATGATCCAAACTGAGAAGTTGAGAAGCCAAAAGCAACATGCATATAATTTTTCGTGTAGAAAGTTACACAAGAAAAAAGATTTCAGAAAATTCATTGATTTGCAGTCCACTGTATTGTATTCCCTAATTAATTAGCTGAAATATATGATAATTACAAAAAAAAAAAGAATACAATGCTTATTACCAAAAGAGTACGTACAAGGAGTGCGGTAGAGAAACAAATTAGGAAAACCTTACCGTTCCATCGTGACATCCAACCAAAATCATATCATGTGGAGGTATGATATGATTCTGAAATTGAAATGCAGAAACAAGTTAGACATCAGAATACAATCATGTTATTCATGTAAATTGCATAGTACAGAAACTCATGATGCACATACTAGTACTATGACCATATGATGTGAGTTTCTGAAAGCAACGGCTTTTCATGTCTCAACATACAAGCCAAAAGAATGATCAAGAAGAAAAGAAGAAATGCAGAAATGAAGAAGAAACAGAGAAGATCAAGAACATAAAAGCGGCAACGAACTGTGTCGTCCAGAGCGCAATGAAGCGCGATTTTATAACCAGCCGAGAAATGTCTAAACGTCGTCATATCAGCCCATTCCCAATACTTAGGGTTCATACGCGCTTAATTCTCTTCGAAGAATTTGAGAAGAGACAACGCATTAGCTTAGGGTTATGATCGAGTTCTTCCGTGCAGATATTATGGAGGGTCAATTATGTAAAATAGGATAGCTTAGAGTCGGTTGTTGATTAGTATAAATAGTTGTACTAGTTCTGTTCATTTGTACAATTTTGCAGAATATTTTCAGTAAATACAATGAAATTCCTCAAAACCTTGTTTTCTCTTTGCACTCTGACATGGTACCGGAGCTCAGGTTAATAACCTCAGGCTTTTGGTTAAGTACTCAGGGTACAGTGAGTACAGATTCATTTGCTTCCGCATAAGAGTTTCATTGTTGCTTATTTTTCATTTTATCTGCTTTCTGCTGCTATTTCAATACTTGAAGATCATACTGTTGTCATCAGTTGATCATTATCATCATCATACTGCTGTTGTCATCATCTTGAATAATTCACAGCTATTACTATTAGCTTATTTTCTGCTATTCAGAGTTATTATCTGGGCATTTTTTCATCTCATATTCACTGTCTTGTTATTCAAGTTTTCTGCACACAAGCTGTTTGATATATTGGCTTGCAACTTTTTCAAACACTTTTCACCATGACTCTTGAAGACAAAGATCAAGATAATGCACACAAACTTGATGATGATGAGGCTGGCAAAAAGACATAAAAAGAAAGCGGCCCATCATTTGAGATTGATTTCACTGACCAGTTTGGTCCTTATTATTTAGCACCCAGTGATAACTCACATTCTGTGGTTACAGACCCAGTTCTCAACAACTCAAACTATCATGATTGGGAAAGAATGATCACTTTGCAGTTAGAACAAAGAAATAAGATGGGCTTTGTTGATGGTACACTGAAACAACCAGAAGTTGGTCGTCCAGCCTATATCCCTTGGGTTAAGTGCAATAATGTTGTGTTTACCTGGATTTTGTACTCTGTGAGTAAGGATATTGCATCAAATATCAGGTATGTAAGCACTGCTAGGGATAAGCTAGCAGTAAGGTATGCTTCACCTGATAAGATGAGAATCTTTGAGCTAAGAAAGGCTTTGGTCACACTCATTCAATCCCAGCTCAGTGTTGACAAGTATTTTGATGGCATGATGGCTCTACTTGAAGAACTCAAAGCAATCAGGCCGAGTCAAGGATGCAAATGCGGCAAGTGCGCATGTAGATCCCTTCATGATCAGACTGAGATAGAAGAAATTGTTCAAGTGATCCAGTTTTGTATGGGGCTTACTGCTTCCTATGATCATGTCAGGACTCACATTCTCACTATGGAGCCAACTCCTTCACTTGACAGGGCCTTACACATAGTGTTGCAAGATGAGAAGCAGAGGATGGCAAGGAGTAACTTCAACAATGGTGCAGAATCTTCTGCTAATGCTGTTGGATATAAAAGGAAAGGGAAGACTGCTCTCTACTGCACCAACTGTAAGAAGCCGGGGCATGCTACTGAGGACTGCATGATTTGCGACTATTGCAACAGGCCAGGCCACCTTGAGAACAAGTGCTACAGCAAGCATGGCTTCCCACCTGACTACAAGTTTACCAAAGGCAACTCAGCAAAGGTCAATGCAGTGCAAACCTTCCAGCAGACTAATGAACCTACTCCTGTGATGCAGCCTACTTCAATGGTGCCAGGAATCACACAATCTCAACTACAAGCAATTCTCAACATCATTCAGACTCCACAGACAGGCCAGAACAACTTTCCTCAGCTCACTGGTCCTTCCACCACTCCTAAGATCAATGCCTTTGCAAATGATGATGCTATGACAGATGCTGAATGGGCAGGTATACCTTTTATTAATCATGTTTTTCATTTACAGAATGATTGTATACTTGATTCAGGTGCATCTGATCATGTCACTTATTCACCTAAATTTTTCACTCATAATGTAAGATCATTAACTTCTAAAGTTCAATTACCAACTAGAGAGCATGCTATGGTATCTCAAATTGGTGATATTCATGTGACAGAAGATGTTTTCTTAAAGGATGTACTATATGTGCCTACTTTTAAAGCCAACTTACTTTATATTCGAAAACTTATGCAAGATAATGATCTTACTGTCATTTTTACTAAACAAGCTTGTTTCATGCAGACGACTTGCTCCAAGAGGAAGAAGATTGGAAAGATCCAACTTAAACATGGACTCTACTTTATTGATTTTGAATCTGCATCTCATTACATGAATCAGTGTGCTCGGCTAAATAAAGATCTATGGCACTTTAGGCTAGGCCATGTTCCAGTTACAGGACTCAAGATAATTGAGCAATTTTCCCCTATTGTAACAACCACTGATTTTAGCTTTTGTGATGTATGTAGCAGATCAAAATTTAAGAAACTCCCATTTCCTATTAATGAAAGTAATTTTAGTAGAGAATGTTTCATTTGCTGCATGTTGATATATGGGGTCCGTTCTCTCAAACATCTCTTAATGGTCATCGTTTCTTTTTTACAATAGTTGATGATTATTCTCGTATGACTTGGACAATATTGCTCAAGCATAAATCTGATGTTTCTTCAGTGTTGTCTGCATTCATCATTTCTATTCATACACAATTTGATAAAAAAATCAAAATCATTCGAAGTGATAATGGCTTAGAATTTCAATTGTATGATTTCTATGCTAAACATGGCATTCTTCATCAAAGAACTTGTGTCTACACTCCTCAACAGAATGGAGTAGTAGAACGCAAACATCAAACTTTACTCAATATGGCAAGATCTTTATTAATTCAAGCACATTTGCCATTCAAGTTTTGGGTTGATTCGGTCCTTACTGCAACTTATTTGATTAACATAATTCCATCTGTTGTGATAAAAAATAAAACACCATATGAACTTGTTCATAAAAGAAAACCAGATTATTCAAATATTAAGACTTTTGGTTGTCTAACATATGGTGCTTCCATAAGAGAACTTGGTCATAAATTCAATGATCGGTCTAGAAGAAGTATTTTTCTTGGTTATCCTCATGGAATCAAAGGTTACAAATTATATGATCTAGAAGCACAGAGTACTTTTGTATCCCGAGATGTCATTTTTCATGAAGATGTTTTTCCATTTTCAGAACAAATAACAACTCAGGACATAGAAGAATCACCTCCACATATTTCTAATGATCATCTTATTTTTACACCTTTATCTTCTTCTATGCCAACTCAGTCATCTATTCCTCATCCTTCTGTACCTACAGACACTCCAAATACTGACTCAGCATCTCATAATGATCCTCATACTCCACTCAGGAATGTCTCATCACCTTCTCCTCACTCTGAACTACAGCTTTCACCTATTCCTTTTTCCACACCTCATTCTCAACATGATCATGTATCATCTCCAGAACCTTCTTCTTTTCAAAACCCAACACCAGAAGTTCTTGAAGAATCTGCAGTTCAAGAACAACCAGAAGTGACTCAACCACTTAGGAAATCTACTCAAATTAGAAAGAAAAATTCACAATTGCTACAGTTTCATTGTGAAGAACTCAAGAAGAGAACAAAAAAGCCAGCAGTTCACTGCACATCCCATTTGTATGTACGTGTCTTATGATAGGCTTTCTCCTGCTCAAAAGAATTTCTCAGTTCAACTATCACTAACTGATGAACCACGTTCTTATCAAGAAGCTATGCATTATCCTCACTGGCGCCAAGCTATTAAGGATTAACTTGATGCAATGCATAACAATGATACTTGGACTATCACAACTCTGCCTACATGACATAAACCCGTTGGTTGCAGATATGTGTTTAAAGTCAAACTCAAATCAGATGGAACCATAGAGAAACATAAAGCCAGACTTGTGGCACAAGGTTTCACTCAACAATTCGGCTTAGACTATAGTGAAACTTTCAGTCCCGTAGCTAAGCTAGCCACTGTCAGAATCTTTCTATCTTTAGCAGCTCAAGAAGGATGGATTTTGAATCAATTGGATGTTCATAATGCTTTTCTTAATGGTGAACTGGATGAAGAGATCTATATGAAACTTCCTCCAGGTTACACCATTAAGGGGGGATCACTAGAGAACAAAATTTGCAAATTAAAAAAAAAATCCATTTATGGACTTAAACAGGCTTCCAGGCAATGGAATGTCAAATTCACTCAATCACTTATTCAATTTGGTTTTGAACAATCAAAACATGATTACTCACTTTTTATCAAGAAATCTTCAAACAGTTATATAGCACTCCTAGTATATGTAGATGACATACTATTGGGAGGTAATAACTTAGAAGAAATGGAGAAAGTTAAAGAATATTTACAAAGGCAATTCAAAATAAGAGATTTAGGCAAACCTAAATACTTTCTTGGAATTGAATTGTCTAGATCAGAGAAAGGTATATATATTTGTCAAAGAAAATATACCTTAGAAATATTAGAAGAAAATGGTTTGTTAGGATGCAAACCATATGTTGTTCCAATAGAGCAAAATCACCAAACCTCCAAAGAAGGAGTACTACTTGAGAATCCTACTGTTTATAGAAAAATAGTGGGAAAACTCATTTACTTAACTCTCACAAGGCCAGACTTGTGTTATTCAGTAAACATATTAAGTCAATATATGGAAACACCAACTAAGGAGCACCTAGAAGCTGCATACAGAGTAATCAAGTAATTGAAATTGAATCCTGGACAAGGAATCTTTTATCCTCAGAAAGAAACATGAAATTGACAGCATATGCTGATTCAGATCATGATGATTGTCTTGATACTAGGAGATCAATATCTGGATATTGTGTTTTCCTTGGAAAATCTCCTGTTAGTTGGAAGTCAGAGAAGCAAACAGTAGTTAGCAGGTCTTCTACAGAATCAGAATATAGAGCAATTGCTCATGCTACTTGTGAGATCATGTGGATTAAATACATTCTCAAAGATTTTGGATACGAGCAGAAGGAAACAACAAGATTGTTCTGTGACAACCAGTCTGCAATAAGCTTAACCAAGAATCCAATGTATCATGAAAAGACCAAGTACGTCGACATAGATCAGCACTTTATCAGAGAGAAAGTTCAAGAGAAGATCATTGAAGTTTGTTACATACATACAATAATTCAGCCAGCGGATATGTTCACAAAAGCATTGCCTTCCGAGAAGATCAAAGAATTCATGTTCGAGATGGGAGTAATGAACATATACTCACATCTCGAGGGGGAATCTCAACATACAAGCCAAAAGAATGATCAAGAAGAAAAGAAGAAATGAAGAAGAAACATAGAAGATCAAGAACATAAAAGCGGCAACGAACTGTGTCGTCCAGAGCGCAATGAAGCGCGGTTTTATAACCAGCCGAGAAATGTCCAAACGTCGTCGTATCAGCCCATTCCCAATACTTAGGGTTCATACGCGCTTAAATCTCTTCGAAGAATTTGAGAAGAGACAACGCATTAACTTAGGGTTATGATCGAGTTCTTCCGTACATATATTATGGAGGGTCAATTATGTAAAATAGGATAGCTTAGAGTCGGTTGTTGATTAGTATAACTAGTTGTACTAGCTCTGTTCATTTTGTACAATTTTGCAGAATATTTTCAGTAAATACAATGAAATTCCTCAGAACCTTGTTTTCTCTTTGCACTCTGACATCGTGTGATGGAAACATTCTCACATTCTCAGAAGTATTCAGTGTAGTACCGAGCAAGAATATGAAGAAGAAAAAAAGTTCTTATAAAAGACTGAACTTATCAAAATATATTGGTTCCAATCCATGAAGCTGCAAAGCTGAAAATTGTAGGATGATGAAAGACACAACCTCCGTACAAATAAAATTACTGCAATCGTACTGAAAAGTATCATTGCTGGTTAACTTTGAGAATATAATGATCATCTTAAAACATTTGTAGAGGAAAACGTTGCTACTCCAGATTATGAGTTAAAGAGGAAAAAAATAAAAGAAATGTAATACTCTGTCATGTAGGCTATAAGCATAAACCAAGATAAGGAAACGTTTAAGGCAGCAACTTCTTCCTTGTTTAAAGAAAACTTGGGAAGAAGTCAGCATTACATGTGACCTGTGAAGCGAGGAAAATACCAACAAATGCATTACATGTATGGTTTGACAGGTTCCTTGAGTATCATAGAAGCACAGGTTATAAATTACCTTTGCCTACCGCTAACTTCATCATTGAATATTTAAATATTGGGTGTAATTTGATGAAACGCGGAGAAAATACGCTCCTGAAAAGCGGGATATATGAACTTCATTGTGTGAGGAAGAGGGACCTCCCACCTACAGTTGATTTGCAGCATCATTAGAAATAGTAGAGATAAAAATTAGAGTAAAATTGCTTAACACTGCAAGTAATTATGCTGTGGAAGAGGCCGTTACTTGTCTATCGAGAAGCAGAGCTATATTTTGTATGTGAACATCTCATTTTTATAGTTGGAGAGCATGCATGAGACCTCAATTTTCATAGACTGGACAAGAGCCTTCTGGAGCAATAACAGGTTATAACAGAGGTTTTCCAAAACAATTTACACTGGGTGATGTTTATATATCTCGTACAGTTTGCCTTTTAAATTGGGTGAAGTGTCTTAGAGGAGTGAAGTAAAGAATAAATATATGAATTTGCTGGAATTATAAGAGGCATTTAAAAAATTGTTGGAATTCCAAAAGACAATTCATGTGATAAAAAATAAAAAATCAGTGACCCTTGCAACTCCACATATAGAATGCAGAATGAGCACAGAGCAATGTCTACCAAGTCACACAATCTTAGGGCAATAAGGTCTTGAATAATCAGTGAGTGTCACTATATGTGTGTGTACCAAAATCGCACTTATTGGGGGTAAAAGGAAGAAGAGAAGATGCAAAAAACCATTAAAAGAAAAGCTTACACTTCCAGAGCACCACTTCCAAGCAAGACAACAAGATAACCCATCTTACTCCGGGATCCGGGATGAGAAGCATGGACCAGGCGCCATTTAACATCCCATGCAACCTTTCCATTATGAGCTAAACATAGCACCATCCTAGGCAATGCAACATCCCCGGGAATCAAGTTGCCAGAAGTTTTAGCATTTTCATGTGTTCTTTCACCGTCTTGAGTAAGGTTCCCATCACTAGCTAGCTTCATGTGTTCGTTCATCAGCTTCTATGTGATGTCCAACACTATTTTCATGTTTACTTACATTGTCTTCGGCGTGATGTTCCAACACTATCTTAATGCGTTCTTTCATTGCCCACAACATGCTGTCCAATACTACCTTCATGCTTTCTTTCATTATCTTCAGCATGGTGTTCAACAGTATCTCCATGTGTCCTTTCACTATCTTCAGTGAGATGCCCACAGTGGCGGAAGGGTTGTATCACCAATTACATCTGACTGCTCTAAACTCTGCTGACAAGCAAATTTGACAACCCGTGGTGCATATTTAAAATCCCTCCACTCTCTGGAACAAAGAAAAAATGTGAAGCATAAACATAATCAGTTTGGCAAAGACCCCAACCCAAAGACCACTCATGGTTACATCGACAGTACCTCAAGAAAGTGACAGAATTTGAGAACTGATGAATCTCCTCATTATTAGAATCAAGAATATCTGGTTGTCTGCATAGGTTGGCAATAGTATCCCACGCTTGAAGTAATTCTCCATGGAAAGATCAATTCTGAAATTTCAACTTTTAGGGGAGCATCTACGTGGGGCCTTCAGACATGGGAGGTGGTGAAGGCGATTATGAAGCGCCTCAAGTTCTAGGCCGTACAGAGGGCAATGGTTGTTGATGACGTGATGTGGGAGGCAATGGGTGAGATTGTGCACCTTCTAAAGTCTAAACTCTTAGGCTGTGTAGGGGCCTTCTACATTCCTTCATACACTTCAATTTCTGGTGGAGCATGAGTAATAGGACTTCCAGAAGTGGGAGACACAGCTTTTGTATGTCTAGGCTGGGCAGCAGGCTTAGAAACTTCAATTCCTGGAAGAGCTTGCAAGTGAAATGCTTAAGAACTTTTCCTCTTCTTTCGTGCAGAAATTTCAACTTCTGCTGGAGCATCATCGTTACTGGGAATTTGAGACTCGGAAGGAACTTGCGCAGTTTCTGACTTTTTGGGCTTCACGTGAGATTTCCTCTTCTTCAATTCAGAAACTTCAACTTGATCTGGAGCCGATGCCGAAAAGTTGGGACATTTTGGGGGCCTTCTTTTTCATTCCTCTTATGAGTTGTGAAAGCGAAAAGTCGATGTCGCTTTCATCTGAGAACTCATTCTTCCTGCAGCTAATTTCTACATTTGTCTGTGAATGGTAACAACGATGGAAAAATTCTACAATTAACATCGTTCACGAATTGTAGGTGGCACTTGGCAACTCATTCCAATTCAATCAACAGCATAAAGTTAACAACAAACACATTAAAATTCAATGAAGAGACAATTAATTAACAACAAACACACTCAAACTCAAAATAAAAATCTAAATCTCAACATAGTTTATTCATTCGTTCACGAACATGCTACAATAAGACATAGAATCAGACAAAAACAAATAAAAATAAAAGATGATGGAGCTGACTGGGTAATAATAAATAATAAGTAATTAAGCATTTAAACAACGTTGAAAACAGAAAGATGAATTAATTAAGCAACCGAACCCTAATTAGGTACTGAAATTTTACCACTTGAGAGATAAGATGGATGAACTATGGAAACTCTAACTGTATCTTCCTAAAACGCCTTGAATTTGGCCATGACAGAGAAGAAACAATGCTGGAAGACAAAGCTACTACTATTTCATGAGATTGGGGGAAATTTATTTGACATACTGTACTTGAACGATGAGCGGGAAACGGGAGACTTGTGCTTTCAGCGCAGATGGAGCAGACAGCATAAGACCACCTGCATTTGTTTCAGCACTAAGGCTAAGGCGGTCTTAGCCGCGTTTAAGCAGTTTTTGTCAGCATCAGTCATGCTTAAACGCGGCTAAGGCAAGTCTTTGCCACGCCATTTTTTTTTGTTTATTGTTGTTCTTTTTCTTTTTGGTAAAGAAAAATGAAGATTTGTTGTAAAAAATTTCATACGAAATCAAGTTTATATATGAAAATCACGAATATATTACATTAACTTTTACCGAATTTGAAACACACAATATTACAACAAGTTCTGCTTAATTGAAAACAAATTAACAACCGAAAATGCAAAAACATTCTAATGGAAACTAAAACTTCATCCTGTGTTCAATTTTGGTGGATGGGAAAAATGGAATGGAAAGATTTTGGAGTGTTGAAAGTGCTTTGAGTTTGATTAATAAGGTAAAAATGAGTTGGAGAAGTGTGAGCAAACATATCCAAGATTAGTGTCTATTTATAGATCTCGAAAAGTTATGACTGTTGATAATATTTATTTATTTTTAGCATTTTTATTTTAAAAAGTTATGACTGCTTGAAATTTAAACGAATTAAAAATTAAAAAACAGAAAAAAATAATAAAAAATACCTAATTTTTCATTACCCTAAACTTAGGGTATTTTTACCCCAACCATTGTGAAACAGAAACACATGCAGGGTAAATTTGTAAAATTATCCAATAAAATTAAAAAAATGTCTATTTGTAACAATTTACACACTTCACCGAGTTCACTCTCTTTTGCTCTTCATCTTATCACTCTTTCACAACTCTCTCTGTAAACAAATTACTCACACAACAACTCTCTCATAATGAGTCCTAGTCTACTAAAACAATGCAACATGTCTTGTGCAAAAAGAATGGTATCTACACGATTACGATTGCTCCAAATGCACCAACAATAAGTCATCAAAGAAGCAAATGTCTCACGATCGACCAATACGCCCCCGGACACGTTGACAGCAATCCTAAACACCCTTTCATAATTTTTTTTAATCAACCTCCCATGATAAAGCCCTCTACCAATCTACATCCAAGGATAACCATTAATATGATTATCAAGCACAGGATTTAGGGATTTCTTTCGGTTTGGACTCATGTAAATAAGTAGACAAGGATTCCAATTCACACATTTGGTTGATATTTGAACAAACATTAAAATCAATTTGTAAATGATTGAGGGACAATTAAGTGTTTTACAGATAGATGTGGCCATTCAGAATTGCGGGTTTCCGGACATGGATCAGTAGTAACAAGGAGACTCATCCCTTGGTGTATTGGAAGTAAAATGAAGAGTATGAGGGTTTAGAAGCAGGAGGTGGTTTGGAGGTTTTAATACGGGCAACAAGACTGGAGAAAATATGATGAAGGTGTTGGTTTTGATATTGGTAGAAAATACGATGATTCATCTTGGTTAAGTGCAATGAAGGTGTTGGCTTTTGTAAGCTTTCTAATCATTCCCGAGCATTACTTATGCTCTTTACCCTAATTAATTAAAAAAAAAAATTGAGTCCAACACAAGAATAAATCCAAGTGAAATCAAAACTCTAAGCTTATGCGTGAATTAGGAAGGCCAGAACATGGCAATTGAGAAGTTGAAAGAACAAAGTTCTGATCTTAAGTGTGTGTTTGTAGATGATCATTGATTGACAAGCTGAAAGAACATAGAGTATCGCCTATGTTGTTTCAATCGATATAGAGACAGGCGGACAAGACAAGCTAGAGAGAAAGTTTATGTGAGATGGCTTTTGACAAAACCGTACGGTCAATTGGAGAGGGTTTAGTTGATTGGGGGTGAAGGATGGGAGAATTGGTTGTGCTGATTTGGGATTCAGTCAATTTGGGGGTTTAAGGAGAGAGTTAAATTACGTATGTTCTCAACTGTTATGAATCTGCTAGAGCTATAGAATTAACTGTAACTTTTGTTCATTGATGATTCGCAAAAACGAGCTAGGTACAATAAATATAGCAACAACCTGGACAATGTAAAAGCGCTACACACACACACTTATTTAAACTAAAACCTTCCCTCACGAATTACCGCTATACACACACTCACTTATTTAAACTAAAGCCTTCCCTCACGAATTAGGACGAACTACCGAACCAACATCCTAACATCAACACAAAACTTAATAATGCTAAATGTTTGTACAAGTTGAAAATTTTAATAAAAAAGTTTATGTGATTTTTAGAATAAAAGAGAGATTCAAATGCATTTTCAAAATCCTAGAAAACGTTGAAATGCATCCAAGTGTTTCGAAACCTAACCAAGCAAAACCGGAGGACCAGCGATCCGGAACCTGGACGGACCCACCAAGCCCGATACAGCTGACCTGATCCATATAAATACCCTAGTTACCCTCTCGGTCGTCTTTTTCCTCACTGTTGAACCACTCGAACTCTCGTCACTCCCAATCAAAGCAAATTCTTACATTTTTGCGAACCCTAGCTTTTTTCGTCTCTTAATTATCAGAAAAAATTCCCAAAAACTGAGATCAGATTGGTACCGAAGATGATTCGATTCTCCTCCAAATTGTCCCGGCAGATTGAGCTCCTGCTTGAGAGCTTGGACGACTCAAACTCCGATGCCATTTTCCAAGAGCTCTGCGAGGTTGTTGCTATTGCCGTTTCGTTAAATTGCAATTTCATAGTGTATTGAAGTTATTTGTTTCTCTCTGATTGCTCAATTAGATGACGATCTCACCTCGTGAGCGGTTACTGTACGACTGTGATAGTTCATTTTTTGTTGTTCGCTATTTGCATGATGCTTGATTGGTTTAGAATGCTTTAGATATTGGATTTCAGATTATTGATTGAATGATTGTGGTTATGGAAGAATGTGTTGTGCTTAATTCGTGGAGATGGTGATCGGCACATGACATTTGGTTTATTGATTGGTATTTTATCTTTGATGAAATTTCAGATTAATAAAAACAAATGTTTCAGCAACCAAGTCTAGAGTATTCTGTATTCAGGTAGTAGCATGAAGTTTGTTTGGGGAAATTTGTAGGAGTTCAGGATTAAGATAGCAAGGTAGCTTACTCTTTGTTAGTTAGTTCAGTTACTCTTTGTCGATAGTTTTCGAGATATTCCTTGTTCGTTCATCCTAAATTCTAGATAGAATTCTGAGTGATTTTCATGACAGCATATCGTGTATTTAGTATGGGGGACTATACTTGCTTACTTAAATTCTGGGCATGATGAAGTGACTTCCATTTTTAAGTCCTTTCTTCTTCTATAACATGTGCTGTATTGGACAGCAAGATGTGTCTACCTTTTTTTTCTCTCTGCCAGGTAGCTATGTTTCCCATGCATAATATACTAGAAGTAGAACTTGAAGCAATCCCGTTGATCCTTCAAGTCATAAGTTACAAAATTCCTCTAAGCTAGGAAACTATGTTAGTATTTGCTGGAAAATAGCAAGAGCAATCTCGCTGTCGCCTATCTTTCACAACTCAAGCTCTGAGATGCATATTTCCTTGATTTAACCCTGGGTTTTTGGTTCTTCCAGTTCACTTCATATGGTGTGGATGGGAGCAATTTGGTGCTCCAAACCTGTTTGAATCACCTGAATGTTTATGACAAGGATTTGAAGAACACGAAGTTGCACCCACTATACGCGTCCGTTTTCAAGCATATCTTGCATAAACCTAATTTTAGCACGGTGCTGGAAGAATCATTTAGGCCTGAAGCCTTAAATGAGGAATTTCTTCACAATCTATCTGGTGCCTTACAGTTGTCGGTTTCTGAGAAGATTGGAATGGGTCTTGCCTTGTCTGATTCAGAAAACCTTGATATCAGCTTGTGTGGTAAGTCATCTCTATCTAGCTACTTTTGAATGAGGCACAATAGATTTTGTGATTACTCAAGTGGTATGCAGTTCAGTTTCATAGCAGATTATTAGTTGTTCAAATATATTTCTGATATTATGTCAAACTTATCTGTTTATTATTGATCTGAACTTGTGCATATCTCCCTCTCACTGATTTGCAGGAAAGAGTTTCTGCATGAGTCAGATAACGGAATTGTGTGCCAATCCCATGTCTTTAGAATCTACTGATCTAATTGAGCACATTCTTGTGTTCCTGAGTCAAACTGAAGGTCTTTCAAAGCATGTGGATTCGTTCATGCAGATGCTATCCCTCATACAGTTGAAGGAAGACTCTCAATTTCTTGTTGCACCTTTTCTTCCTGATGATGCACAGAATGACATCTTCTTCAGGTGTTTGAAATCATCCATACAAGTTCTTGTTGATCTTCTGTTTTCAAAGAAATTGACATTTGTGCTAAACCAGCCCTTTGCGTGTTTTATGCTTGTCTTTTTTCACATCAGGCACTTAGATCATCTCGCTGAGGATGGTGCAGATGATTTTGATGCTATTCTAGCTGAAATGGAGAGAGAAATTAGCATGGCTGACATGATGAGCGAATTAGGTTATGGATGCACTGCGAATGTCTCTCTGTGCAAAGAAATGCTCTCTCGTTTTTCACCAATCTCTGAAGTCACAGTTGCAAAAATTATTGGTACTGTTGTCCGAACTTATGCTAGTCTTGATGACCACTTGAATGCATTCAACACATTCTGCTCTGCTTTTGGTATAAACACTGCTCTGGAGCTGCAACAGCCTGGTTGTTGGAACGTAAAAGTTCTAGTAGATTCAATAAAGCAGCTGGTAAGTTTTTCCTTTCTCCACCATCTTGCTCAATTAATATATTGTCCGTACCATGAGCATGTAAATGTCAGTTGGTTCATTGTGTTATTGCTGCTTTGTTTGTATTTTTCAGGCTCCAGGAATAAACTGGGTAAATGTCATGGAGAAGTTGGATCAAGAGGGTTTTCATATACCTGATGAGTCAGCATTTTCCCTCTTTATGGCCATTTACAAATACGCATGCCAGGTAGCCCTTGACAGGTGTCTTAATGTTCTTTGTATGTACTGGGATCAGTGTTAAGAGTCTTAACAGATTCTTGTGTATCTGACTTTTTAGGATGCGTTTCCTCTGCGTGCTGTTTGTGGATTTGTCTGGAAGAATGTCGAGGGGCAGCTGTCTTTTCTAAAGCATGCTGTTCTAGTGGCGCCAGATGTGTTTACATTTGCCCATTCGGAGAGGAAACTGGTATATTCAGATCTAATTATGCATAAAAAGCAGTGAATTAATTTATTCTTTATCGGCACACTCATATAAGAAGTATGTGATTCTACAGACGTATGATGATAGTATGAACACACATACATTTCAACCTGGTCAGATGAATCATGCCTGGTCATGTCTCGACCTGCTGGAGGTACTGTGTCTGCTAGCTGAGAGGGGTCATGCAAGATCTGTGCTATCTATTCTAGAAAATCCTCGCAAGTTCTGCCCAGAAGTTTTGTTGCTTGGAATGGCTCGTGTGAATGTACTGTTCTTTGAATATATATATATATATATATATATATATATATATATATATATATATATATATATATATATATATATATATATATATATATATATATATATATTATATTTCTTATTTGCTTTTTACCATTTAAAAATATTTGCTAATTTTTATCCCAAAACCTGCAGACGGCATATAATCTTATCCAGAATGAAGTAACTTCTGCTGTGCTACCAGTAGTTTTGAAGAATCCTTCTTGGAGCAGTTTATTGCTTAATTTATGGCATGTCAATCAGAAAATGTTGTTGCGTGGACTTTCAGATGCCATGAGCTTTGACCCTGACAATATCTATAGGGTTTTCGACGTTTGCTTGGAATTGAAGGTCTGAGTTCTTCAAACGATACATGTATAATAGCTTGTCCAATTCCAACTATGCACAAGACATTCTGCAGAGTGTCCACCACACATGATTTACTGACATTGTATTTGTCATGTTATTGAGCGAAATTCGCTAACGATATATCTGCATGATGTTTTTACAGATTATATCCCAAGTAGTGGACATGGTTCCTGCTTGCTTTGGCATTCGTCTAGCTGTACTTGCTTCTAAGAGAGAAGCTATGGACTTCGAGAGCTGGTTGAACTCTAATATAGTTACTTATAGAGTGGCATTCTGTCAGGTGAGTTCTCTATTGGCCTTTGAGAATTTAATTTTGTACCATGCACACCATAAAGAATTTGAGATTATTTTGACCAACAACCAAGCCTTCATAATTATCTTGTTTGATTGATTAATGTTATAATTGAGAACTTTATTATATGTATATGCTTTCAGGAATGTCTGAGATTTATAAAGGAGGTTCAGGAGGTAGCTCAGGATGCTACAAATCGCTTCCACCCCCCTGGTGGTGTTGCCAATCTTTATTTGGAAGCTTCTCCAACTGTTATCAAGGTTTGGCTGCATACATAGATGATTTTGTTCTTATCTACCCTCCTACTTTAATTGATTATATCCTTATCCTGACTGTTCAATCTGCAGGCCCTTCAGTCTCATTCTGATGTTATATCGTCCATTCACTTGTCCGAGGAAATGGATAAGTTGAGCGTGTCTTACATGGGTGTGAATTCAAGGACTAAAAATGCTGGAAGTTCTGATGCAAACTCCGATAGCTATGGTGATGATGTAGAAACAGAAGCAAACTCTTACTTCCATCAAATGTTTTCTGGTCAGCTGACAATAGAGGAAATGATTCAGAAGCTTGCCCGTTACAAGGATTCTTCAGAGAAAAGGTTAAATCACTAACATTCAGGCTTTATTTACTTGTTTATCTTATGGCCGCAGTTAACAATTATCCGCATCCAGTGCAATTTATTCTTTTGTATAAAGAACTGTCATGCAATATTGTATTGCATATGGATGAATATACTTTTGCCAAACATTGGTATCACCTCGCTATCTTAAGTATTCTTTTGTAAAGAAGCACTTCAACATGGTAGTATTGGTGGGACATACTGTTGCCAAACTTTCTACTTCAGCTCCTGTTTCTTCTTCCTTGGTACTCTTAATTCATGAATTTCTTAGATGGTCATGCTGTTGTAAATTTTCATGCTGTTTATTGACACTTTTGCACCAATATGACCAGTTCTGAAAATTTAAGTTATCCACATCACATTTATAAGTTCATTTATCAAATTTAGATGAATATGTGGTGGAAAAAGTGAAGTTTCCACCGGCTGATTTGGATCATATTCTGGATTAGGATACTGGCTTTGGCGTAAAAACGTATGTTAAAAAATCTTAAAATGTTAGGAGTTTAAGAGAGGTAGGTATACACGAGTCAAATTATTGCATTTGCATATAAATAGGTATGAATGTGTCAAATCGTATTTGTTATTGTAGTTTATCTAAATTTAGTCTGGAAATAAATGCTATGTGTACATTTCATAGTTGGGTTGATGTGTATGTCTAATTGGCAGGGAATTTCGCGTCTTTGAGTGTATGATTGCTAACCTATTTGAGGAGTACAAGTTTTTCTCCAAGTACCCTGAGAGGCAACTGAAAATTGCTGCTAGTTCTGTTTGGTAAGATCTTTATGCATCCTTTGAAATATCATTCTGTGTAATAGGATCGCTTTGGTTGGTCCTTAGCATCAGAACGTCATTGCGGCTGTAAATAGGAGAGTCTGTGTTTACATTGCTGATGAGGCCTTTAAAAATTGAAAGATGGGAGCGGCAGAATCTACATATTGATAAGTAACATATGTTTCAACCCTTTGCACTTTGAGGAAAATTGTGATGAGGTCTAGATATCTGAATCAGTGAGGTTGTAGGAATAAGTTACTGTGTATTTAGTTAGAATATACTATAACTGTTTAGAGAATTGCATACTTGTTTCCCTAGTTCAAATCCTTTGTCTGGTAAGGAAAAGACCTGATAATTTGGTTAAATTATCTTATCTGGTGGAAAATGCTGCCAGATATATTGAAGTAGGCTTTTTCTTCATGTAGTTGGTGTAATTGTAGGCTGCATATATACTTGCTGGGTAACAGAGTTACTCCCACTGCTTATTAAGTTAATTGCACGAAAATATTGTTCAGGGATATTTTAACGTTATTTATTTAATCTTAATTAACCATATCCTCATATCTTCATCCAATCTAATGACTACATAAGTAAATTCAAAATTCTTGTATGCTATACAAGTGTGCCAATGAGTTGAAATACTATCCTGTGCGCTTGTAATAGCCCTAGAGGGGATGACCAGTGCCCCTATCGGATGAATCCCTGAACTTGTTAGTTTTCCCACTGTTTATAGTACTCGGCAAGTCTCCTCTGCTGGCTGCTAAACTGCTCTATCATTTCTATCAATTAAGAGAATCTTGTACATTTTCTTCGAAATATTCTCTTTCTCGCAATTCTTGCTCAGGTTGTAGTAATGTTTCTTCTTCTGTCAGGATCATTGATAAAGAATCAACTTGTGAATCATATTACACTTGGAATTGCACTGCGAGCTGTTTTGGATGCTATGAGGAAACCGGCAGATTCAAAAGTTTGTACATCCTCTGTGTATAAATCCACACTGTGTTCGTTCTTTTATGTGACATGAGCTTTGCTGTGTACAGATGTTTGTCTTTGGGACGAAGGCATTGGAGCAGTTTCTGGATCGCCTGACTGAGTGGCCGCAGTACTGCAATCATATCCTACAAATATCTCACATGCGTGCTTCAAATCCAGAGCTTGTTGCATTCATTGAAAGGACCCTTGTTAGAATCTCAGCAGCTCATACTGAACCGGATGTGGCCCACAATGCTGCTGTCGATCCCCAGATCAGTCCTATCCAGTCATCTTCAGTGAATGTGGAGGTAAATCATACTTTGTTTTATGATTTGATTTTTGTCAGTTGATTGAGTTTGTGTGGGAAACAGAATGGTGATATAGGTTCTGAGCTCATCCTATTTGTGTAGACTATTATTTTAAAATATAAGCACACATGTGCAAGAGTTTTCTTCTGGTAATCGAAGCAATGTCTAAGTTAACACTGGCAAATCTTATATTTAATTCATTTAACATGCTTGCGGCAAAATAACTGTATTCTGTGCTTGACCTCCTTCAGGTGCAAGGCTCGTCATTTTCTCTAAATGGTCCGGGTAGCTCACAGGCTAGTGTACAAGTCTCATCCCCTATGCAGCTTCCGCAAAGGTTAAGTTCACTAGATGAGAGAAAATCGTCTGCTACACTATCTAATTACATGAAGCCAGCACTATCCTCTACTGGGCAGCATGCTGCTACCCAGCCAGGTGAAACCGCCGGCCTTCAGAAGGCAAGTTAATTCTACTTGAATGTTATGGTGACACACTTTATTTCTATTTTCTGATAGCTCATTGTTCAATATTCTTGAACTAACCCTATTTGAATTAATGAATAGGCACACACAGCAGTTGGTTTACCTTCACTTCACTCCTCGTCTTCTGGGTTTCCACGTTCAGCAAGAGGTAAATACGCTAGTATTAGTGTTGACATTTTAAGCATTTATCTCATTTTTATTCCTGGATGTTCTTGTAAAAACTGTATCTATTGCTCTGGTAATTTGTTCTATGGATGCTCATATGCTTATCCCCATCATATGACAGGGTTTGGCTCTGCTTTAAATATTGAGACACTTGTTGCTGCAGCAGAGAGGCGAGAAACTCCAATTGAGGTACTTGTAGCTTTTTTATATGCTCTTCTTGGCTTACCTTAGTTTTCTTGTTGTATGCACATAATTTGGCTCATAATTAATTTGTAAACTTGTTAGCATCCACATTAAGCAGCTTTCTCCTTTTCATTGATTTTTACCTTTTACTTTCTTCTGATTTGATCCATACGTTTTTGGATCCTGCTTGTTACTAATTAGACATGTGATTTTTTTCCTTTCTTTGAAGAACGTTAAATTAATTGAAGCCTAAGAAATAGTACAAGAGTAAGCAGTGCATGCCCCAATCAAGTACTAAACTCACTGGTGTCAAACATCAAATTGTTTCTACAATTTTCAAAGGAACTAATATACTCTAGTAAAAAATTATGATCTATGTAGAAGCGCAGAACCAAGTTATTACAAAATCTATAAGTCCATTGAGTCCACTACAAACTCCAGCCACAACTCTCGCTCGAATAATGCACTAAAATAAGTGGACAGATTCTGTCTTGTAACTTGCTTGCGTCCTACTTATCAATTCTGGACTATGTCCGTGATTGATACCCAGGCACAGCTAGCTAGCTTTTGGTTCTTTATTGTCGTGTGAGTTCTTGGGTTTCAATCTACCTGCGACACCAGACAAACCTGGGCACCAAAGAAACTGCGTTAGTAAAAAGTCAGTCAGTTTGGCCGCATAGATTCTGTAACCAATTACATCAGGATTGATTCACCAGGTAGCATCAGTATCTGCCTGCAGTCTCAAAAAGCAGACAAACCTATGTGAAATACCCATACCAAGCAAATTATCAGAGACATGTGATGTTTTTAAACTGCTTGTTTGGATATGAACGTCCTTATTCGTCACCTTGTGTTTTATCAAGTTGTAACTGGTTTTAGGGTCCTACACATCTGGAGTTAGCAATGTCCTCTTTTTCTTCCTTTCTTAAATTTTTACTGTTTCGCTTCTACAGATACTTCTTAAGAGTCCTGCATGTATGCAGTTTGATGTTTTTGTGCTGCTTGTTTGAAAATGAATATCCCCATTCAGCGTATTCGCCACCGTATGCAGGGATATTTATCCTCCTGCTTAATGTTATCCACTCAAGTTAGAGATGTCATGTTTTTACTTCACTTACTAGCCTGTTGGTTGGTGCACTGTAAAACACATGATTGGAAAGAGGAATGTCTATGTAGAAAAATTGTGAGTGAAAATTGATAGGAAAAACATTAAAAAGAAAAGAACAATAACAAAATTACCAACGTCATTTAAATAGGGGGAATTAATGAGGGTCAATGGATAAGGTTTAAATTGAATAGTGGATTTTTTCATGCAGTCACTCTATTGTATTTAATCCAGATAGCTGATACCTCATTTAATTAGTCCTGTGAAGTTCGAACTGTGATTTCTTACCTTCTTCATTTATATTTCTATATTTTAATGATTTGAAATTGCTATTTTCATGGCGAACTCGTGCATTGCTCCATGGGTAGACTTGTTAGTTCTTCTGCCCATAGAGTAGATGTGGTGCTGTTTCATTTAAGCATTGAATTTTATATTCTTAATTTTGTTAATTCATTATTGTTGATGTCTTCTGCATGGATCTCCTATTTCATTATATCTTTGTTGTTATTGAACAGGCTCCTGCATCAGAAATTCAGGATAAGATATCTTTTCTCATCAATAATTTGTCTGCACAAAATGTTGAGGCCAAAGCAAAGGAATTTACTGAGATCCTGATTGAGAACCACTATCCTTGGTTTGCTCAGTATTTGGTTATGAAAAGGTAATTATACAATATCTGTAAATTTCTACTTTATTTGTTACCAAGGTACTCTTATCTTTTGTTGTTGATTTATGTTTTGTGTTACAACGAAATTACCACTTGAGTCTTTATTGTTTGTGTAAATTCACTTTGCAATGTTAGATCCCAAATATTAGCTAAGAATAACAGTCTCTGATGTCTTCTATCCTTGTTGACAGGGCGAGTATTGAGCCAAACTTTCATGATTTGTACTTAAAGTTCCTTGATAAAGTATCTATGAAGCCCTTGACAAAGGAGATTGTTCAAGCCACCTATGAGAACTGCAAGGTCTGGTTTCCCCTGCATACCTTTTATCCACTGTTTTCAGACTTGTGGTCTCTCATATATATTCTCTTCCTCAGGTTCTCTTAGGATCAGAACTAATAAAATCTAGTGTGGAAGAGCGTTCATTGCTGAAAAATTTAGGGAGCTGGCTCGGGAAGATTACAATTGGCAAAAATCAAGTCCTAAGGGCTCGGGAGATTGATCCCAAATCTCTCATCATCGAGGTTCCCCTTCTGTTTTCCTTTCCCCTTTTTCTTTTAGTTTATGTTGCTCCCCCCAGTTTTTTTGGGTGTCTATTAAATTCTCTTTCTATTGAGCAATGTTCTCTGTGGTTTCTTGATATTTGTGCTTCTCCTCTAGTCTGAATTGAGATAATTAATATGTCAATGTTTTCCAGGCATATGAGAAAGGGCTTATGATTGCTGTCATTCCTTTCACTTCAAAGGTATGGTTCTGATATTTGATGTGCAATTGGTACCGTTTTGTGGTTTATTAACACTGCCTTTTTTTCTAGATCCTTGAACCGTGTTCAAGCAGTGTTGCGTACCTACCTCCTAACCCATGGACAATGGGTATATTGGGTCTGCTTGCTGAGATATATGCGATGCCAAATTTGAAAATGAATCTGAAGTTTGACATCGAGGTGATTCCATGTATTCCTCTTGACATAGTTTCTGCCAATGGGAGATCTATTGCTTTACACCGCTGCACCTTTTCTTTTCAGGTCTTATTCAAAAACCTTGGGGTTGACCTTAAGGATGTAGCACCAACTTCTCTGCTTGTGGACAGGGTACGAGAAGTTGAAGGTAATCCTGATTTCTCCAATAAAGATATTGGACCCTCTCATCCACCAACAGTGAATGAGGTGAAGCCAGCAATATTATCCGCTCGGAACCAAGTTGAACAGCCCCTCGATGTTGTTCCTCCTCCTCATGCTGTTGGCCATCCACGAATAATTCCTCCGGTTAGTGCTTTCATCTTTGTGTTTTGTTATGAATTATTGGATTACATTGGTGTTTATGTTATTTTCTTATGTCCAGTATACTCCCTCTACTCATATATCTCCTGGAATTTTGACGGATGATGAGAAGTTGGTAAGTTTGGGATTCTCTGATCAGCTTCCTTCTCAAGGCATGCAGTCACCTTTTTCAGTTAGCCAGGTGTTTAACATTTCTTTTTGTTTACCTTTGTCATTCTCTGGGAATAAGTATCAAACTGTCAATTGCTGAATCTATAATTTGGTTAATTTACAGCTGCCTGTGTCGGCTACTAATATTGAGCAGCAAGTTGTTGTTAATAAAAAGCTTCAGAATATTGGGCTTCACATACCTTTCCAGAGGTTAGCATCAGTGATGAAATTGTGTAGTTCTATTGTTGCACAAGTCAAGGGGTTGTTTCTGATGTATTGTTCACACTTCTTTGCTTCAGTGTACTTCCAATTGCCATGGATAGAGCTGTTAAAGAGATTGTTTCTAGTATCACACAGCGAAGTGTTTCTATTGCAACTCAGACAACAAAGGAGCTTGTTTCGAAGGTATGATTGCCAGGATATGTTTTTATCCGAGTACTATATAACTTCTAACAATATTATTCCTATAATTTAAATTGGGCTACATCAAGTATAATTAAAATTAGGTCCTATACAAGAGTTGGTGTGTTTATAGGTTAATCTATTTCCAAGTCTTATGCCAGCAGATGTTTATATGAAAGATTATGTGGGACTGTGGGTTAATATCTTTTCATGTGTCAGGACTATGCTCTGGAACCAGATGAGACCCTAATTAGGAATGCAGCTCATCTCATGGTTGCAAGGTTAGCTGGGGGTTTAGCTCATGTAACATGCAAGGTATGATGGAGTTTTGTCTTGCTATTTTCAGTAGCAGAGAATACATTTTCCATTATCTTTATTCCCAAGGTTTACTTTTCTACTTATCATCTCACAAGTATTCTTTTGACCCAGGAACCTTTGCGAGTTTCGATATCAACCCAGCTTAGGAGTTTGCTTCAAGGCTCAACCATGTCTGGTGATATTCTTGAACAAGCAGTTCAACTTGTCACGAATGACAACTTGGACCTCGGTTGCGTATTGATTGAACAAGCTGCTACAGAGAAGGTGAGATCAGTAGAAGTTTGTTAAAAATGTGTATTATTTTTTCAACTTGAAAGATTCTAGTAACAATTTGAGTCATTCTGAACTGTTGAGCTGCTCTGTGCTGAATCTGTACCTTGATTAATATATTGGTTGTTAGACAAGTTGAATTGTTTACGTATACTACCTTACCTACATGGATGGCCTACTTGGTTGGGTGGGGCAATCCCCCGTTGGTCTCATAGTTTTACTTTACTTTGAGTGAATATTTCATATGCCTTCCAGGCCTGTGCATGTCATACCATTTCTCTAGTGCAGTATAATTTCTTGCGTGGTTTGTAGGGTACTGTGCAAGCCCAGGTTTTCTCTCACATTGCACATTCTTAGTGTAGGTACGGGCTGCTGGTTCCTATGTTAAAGAGACTGATTGATAATTGTTTGTTCTCAAGCAAAAACGAGTTGATATTCTTATGTACCCATGGGCTTTCCTTAGCTATTGATTATATCAAGTAGCAGAGTTCAATTATCAAGAAGTTGATCTTTCTATGTAAATGTTGCCTATATTTACATAAGGTTGCATGACATGTTGAACTGGAGCCGGCTTCTCTAACACTGTTATCTACTTATTTTGCACAGGCGGTTCAAACTATTGATGGGGAAATTACACATCAACTTAGCACCAGAAGAAAGCACAGAGAGAGTGTTGGGCCTGCATTCTTCGAAACTAGCATGTATGCACAGGGTCAGATGGGTGCTCTGCCAGAGGCCCTTCGTCCCAAACCTGGTCAACTATCACATGCACAGCAACGGGTTTATGAGGTAGTTTGCTCGATACACTCGGCTGTAAACGTAATATTGAGTTTATCCATATGATAACCTGTTTTTATTTCATTGCCTTTGTGTCTAGGATTTTGCTCGGTTTCCAGGACAGAATCGGTCTAGCCAGATCTCAACTGCTGCTGCTGCTGGTCCTTCTACTTCATCTTCTGGTGGTGGAATAACTCGACAACTCTCAGCATCTGGCTCAATAAACACCGGCATTTACCCATCTGGTCTTGTCAATGCTGCCAGTGTTATACCACAGACCTTAGAAATTGGTTCTGAGGAGATGGAGACAAATGAGGCCCAGATGCCTAGGTTCTAATTTATGTTGTTGGATGACAATAATTTCTCTTTTTATTTTCTGCCACAAATCAATATCTGATATATACCCATTTGGGAACTTGCAGTGGTCCCTCAGCCCAGTTTGTAGTTGGTGATAGTCCTAGCGCTCAAATGGTTGATAATGAGGCTGTTGCTTCATTTTCTCCCACTTCAACTCCTGAACTACAAGTGGTGGAATCCTCTGATCCTGTAAAAGTGAGCACTTGTATCTGAAAGCATCGTTTTCAATGTTTTAGACATGTAGTTATTTAGTTGGAATTTCATGAACACAGGAGTCGGGAAATACTCAACAGCATATGAACACAACGTCAGCTTCAGAGCGTGTTGCAAGCAATGTCTCAGAGCCATTGCTAACCACGGGAGATGCACTGGATAAGTACCAAGCTATATCGGAGAAGGTTATTTTATCTTTTCATACATATATTCGGCTTTTTTCATGACACAAATAGTGCAATGTATTGTCAAGCTTTGGGTTGTTTAATTGACAATTGTTTCTTCAAAATTTCTTCCAGCTTGAGAATTTGTTGTCTAACGATGGTAGTGAAGCAGAAGTTCAGGTAATCCCCATCTCCACTTGTGGGTTTGTTTGCCACACATGTCCCTTCTACTTGCTATTCCTTTCTATGAATGTCAGTTGAAACTTCACATATGTTCCTAATCTACAAATAATTTTCAAAAATCTTTCCCACAGGGAGTTATTGCTGAAGTTCCTGCAGTCATCTTGAAGTGCATAAGCCGTGATGAGGCAGCCCTGGCTGTTGCTCAGAAGGTGCAGATTCTTCTCTAGATAACAAAAACTAACATATGCCGCCCTAGCTCTTTACTCTGAGCATTTAACCTGACTTGAGAATTGAAATTTACTAATTCATGATTTTTTTACAACTAGTTTATGTACGTATAGTAATGTCTGTTACATGGAGGCTTTTTTTTATTTAAAAAAACTACTCTATATTATAATATCCTGATAATACACTTACTATGATGAATCAGAACTATTTTTATGAACATTCCCCTATTTTCTAAAATATGTTCATTGAAACTTATGAGTAATTTTATACTCAATCTGTCTCGGTTGTTGAGTTTTTTAAAGATCTATTTTAGTTACAAATTAATCCCCAGTCATATAGGAAAAATAATTAAGAAAATTATGTAGTGCTATATAATTTGCTTAAACTATTTTTCGTATATGATGATCAAGGACTAATTAATGGTTAAAAAAATCGACAAAAACTAAATGAGATGCTTGATCTCGGATAGAGCAAGTACTCATCTGTTTTTCTGGTTAATCCCCAGTCATATAGGAAAAATAATTAAGAACATTATATAATGCTATATAATTTGCTTAACCTATTTTTCGTATATGATGATCAAGGACTAATTAATGGTTAAAAAAATCGACAGAAACTAAATGAGATGCTTGATCTCGGATAGAGCAAGTACTCATCTGTTTTTCTGGATTCTATACGTATTCCATTTTTGTCCGTTTCTTTAGATTTTATACGTTTCTATTTTTGGCAAATCTTTATCTCACAACTTTATTGTGGGTCCTGCCACTAAACCAACACACTACACTCATTACATAAACCTCCTAAAACTCCGATCCAAAAGCAAACGTATAGAATCCAAAAAACGGATGAGTACTATTTAGTATGTGCTGTGTGGGACTCGTACTTTTCCGAAATCTTGAAATTTGCGTTTTTCACCTTCTCTTGTGGCCACATTCCCGCTCCATGCAATCTAGATGCTTGTTTTGAATTTGTCTTTAGCCCCGTATATAATTTTTTGTACAGTTTTGTCTTAACCATGTCTCTGTTTATGCTATAGGCTTTCAAGGGCTTGTATGAAAATGCATCAAATAGTGCGCATGTCAAAGCTCACCTTGCAATCTTGGCCGCTATTCGTGATGTTAGCAAGCTTGTTGTTAAGGAACTCACCAGCTGGGTATGTTTAGTTGCGTTAACTTCGTGTTATCCCTGAAAACCTGTTTACTTGAGCAAATTAGAAGTACCTTTAAATAATGCATTGGTGCTTTATATTGAAGTCGAACAAATTGTCTTGGATTCTACTGAAATGAATTAAGATTGTCTGTTCGATGGGGGATGGTTTCCTTGTTAGTAACGTTTTTGTTTTATGTTTGACTAGATAGTTTGGTTAACTTTCTTGCATGTATAGTTTGAACTGATGAAATGGAACCTGATGGTTGATGCTTATGAAACGTTTTTTCTTGGAATATGCTCTGCGTAATGATTGATTTGTATGCTGTCAAAGGAGTCGGAGCTATTTCGCCCGTTATCTTCATGAAAACCTGTCTTTGCTTTACTGCACAACAGACTACTATGATTTTGTTTTTCAGTTCCATATCTTGGTTAATTTTTTACAACAATATGTATTTTATGTTTATGCTTCCTGCACTTTTCTTTCTTTGCTCAGTACTAGGGATTTATATGAAGCGTCTTCTGAGCTGTCAAAACCTATTAAAAGTCCCTCAATTTCCTTGTAAATTCATGAAAAGACTCTAGACTGGTCATTACAGAGAAGCCAGGAAAGCAGTGGGTAATGATCTTCGGTGGTGTCAAATTGTTTAATATGCATATACTGTGGAAATTACGAATTCTGTGGATCAATTTAGCATCAGTGTTGAGGATTTGATATATAATGTGGTACTTTTTGCCTGATGCCTAAGTTCAGTAGTTTCCTTCTACCAGTTCCAGTTATGAAACTGAGACATGTGAATCCATGCATCAATTTTAATAATAGAATCGTGATAACAACAACAGCAATGTCTATTTATGTCTGAATACGTATCAATTTCTTCATTTGGTTTATTGTCTTTTATCAGGTTATATACTCCGAAGAAGACAGAAAGTTCAATAAAGATATAATTGTCGGTCTGATACACAGTGAACTGTTAAATCTTGCGGAATATAATGTGCATATGGCGAAGCTTCTTGATGCAGGAAGAAACAGTACGTGTAACTACTTACTACTTGCTTACATGTTTGGTGGCATAGAGGTTAACCATTCCTTGTTAATGTACAGAGTCTGCGACGGAATTCGCCATTGCTCTTATCCAGATGTTAGTTGTCAGTGATTCTAAAGTGATATCAGAACTACACAATCTTGTTGATGCTCTGGCAAAGGTCTTATCCTCAATTCTTTTACGTTTGCATGTATTATTTATAGGCTACTGAGTCATTCTGTTTGTTCAGCTTGCCTCAAGACCTGGATCACCGGAGTCGTTACAACAACTTGTTGAGATTGCTAAGAATCCAGCAACTAGTTCTGCATCTTTGTCGACTGCTGTGGCTATTGGGAAGGAAGACAGTCTGAATTCCTTAAGGGACAAAAAGGTTCCTGTAATCCTTCTCCTTTCTTCCCTTTTCATTTAATACTTCATCTAACCTCATTTTTTCTCTTCTCACTCAATCTGTTTGTGTGCTCTATATGTTTGAGTACTTACTGCCCTGAATTTGTTTGGAAATAGGTTATTGGGGTTCCAGGAAGCAGGGAAGACTATATGCCTACCGAAATGGTGGATTCTGATCCTGCTGCATTTCATGAGCAGGTGCTAATCATAGTTCTTCTTTTTAGTTGCTCTGAGTGTTCTAGCATTACATTTTCATCTTTTTGTATGGTTGTTCTGGCTATTACATTCCTAGAGACTGTGTTCTATGGTAATGATTACCGATTTGTTCCTTCGGCAATTGGTAAATTGGGACTCCAGTTTTCTGATTTCTCTGTGCCCATAAAACATGTGGATGTTCTTGAAAAATATAAAGCCATTATTTCTAAGATAACTGGCTTAGTGCCGTAGTCATTTGGTGTCTTGCCAATTACCTGCATGAGTACAGTTTATTTATTCTACATTGGCTTCTGAACCAAAGAATTTTGCATGTATTAGTGTGATAAGCTGATCTGAGGAATTGCGACACTAGAGGTCACTTAACAATGACTGACTTGTAATGAGATGTGTTTTTATTCTGTTGAGATTCATATTTGTTCATTACTTAGCATGGCTTATTTCAAGTTTCTGAATGAGATATGGGGATTATTATTTATCAAATGTTTCTTCTTTCAATGCCAATTTATAGGTTTCGGAGTTGTTTCGTGAATGGTTCCAAGTTTGTGAACTTCCTGGAGCAAATGATGCAGCTTGTGCACAATATGTCACACACTTACAGCGCAGAGGCTTGCTCAAAGGGGATGAAGTATCAGAACGATTTTTCCGCCGAATTGTGGTTAGTTTTCTCACAATTACCTGTACAATATTTTATTTAGGAGATGTGATGCTTAATATCAAATAACTTCAGGAACTTTCTGTGTCGCACTGCTTATCCACTGAGGTGATGAATTCTAGCTCTGCCCAGTCACATCAAGGACAACAGCTCTCCTTCCTGGCTATTGATATCTTTGCAAAATTAGTCTACTCGATTTTGAAGGTAGGTCTTACAGATTGGACCTTGTCGATTGATTTTTTTGCCTGCATTGATTTTTTTTTTAAAATGCCTGTCGCATTAACTTTTTTTTTCCATCTCTTAGTTCTGCCCAGTCGACCAGGGATCCAGTAAAGTGTCTCTGCTTCCTAAGGTATGTAGCCATCTTTTGAAGCTTGCATGGAATAATGTTTTTTTTCCTAGAAGGAATTCTTAGTATAATGCTGTTCTCCCAGGTCCTTGCTGTGACTGTTAAATTTATCCAAAAAGACGCCGAGGAGAAGAGGATGTCATTTAATCCCAGACCTTATTTTAGGGTTTTTGTAAATTGGCTGCTCGATTTGTGTTTGTTGGACCCAGTTTTTGATGGTGCAAATCTTCAGGTGTGATTTTTTACATGATTTCTATGGTAGATTTGCCGCTTGCTGTTTCTCTTACATTTGAGCTTCTCAACTATATCTATCTAATTATTAAATGAATACCTATTATTATCAGGTGCTCATTGCCTTATCAAATGCCTTCCATGCTGTTCAACCTCTGAAAGTTCCTGGCTTCAGGTCTGTTGAAAAGCTTCATCTGTACTATTTCTGTATTTTCACTTATTGTGCGCATGTGATCCCTCATGGTCTTTATCATATTTACTTAGTATTATCTTGGGTTCATGTGTCCGGGGGTTTTCTTTGTTCTCTACCATGCAATTTTTATTTGTTTTCATTTTACAATCTGCAGTTCCCTTTAGTTGTCCTGTAAGGTAGTTGACACTACTTTTGTGTGCTTTGTACATGCATTTCATTTTAGTTGGATTTCACTACATATTCTTGCTTGTATTGTGTGGTGGGATAAGTAGATATGCATCCTGCATCACTTTTCATGTATATAGAGGTGTTACTAAGTTGCCGAATTTCTATCAGCTTTGCATGGCTTGAGCTGGTGAGTCACAGAAGTTTCATGCCAAAATTACTCACAGCAAATGGACAGAAGGGTTGGCCCTACTTCCAAAGGTTGCTGGTGGATTTGTTTCAGTTCATGGAGCCTTTCCTAAGGAATGCAGAACTTGGGGAGCCGGTTTGCATCTATATTTGCTTGTTTGCAGCCATTATTCTCAAGTTTTCAAATCATCTAGTACTTACCTTTGGTTATTCTATCTGTAGGTGCATTTTCTCTACAAGGGAACACTCAGGGTGTTGTTAGTGCTGCTCCATGATTTCCCAGAGTTTCTTTGTGACTATCATTTCAGCTTCTGTGATGTTATCCCCCCAAGTTGCATACAGATGAGGAACATAATCCTCAGCGCATTTCCTCGTAACATGAGGTTGCCCGATCCTTCTACTCCAAACTTAAAGGTCTGAGAATGAATGATACATTTGTTTTCATATAATTTCTTGCTTTCTGAGATATTAATCCTGTATCACTATGTTATATTGGACATTAGATTGATCTTTTGACGGAGATTAATCAATCTCCGAGAATTCTTTCGGAGGTCGATGCAGCTCTTAAAACAAAGCAAATGAAGAATGACGTGGATGAGTACCTGAAGGTAAATTTTCTAGTACATATAGTTGGTGTACACTTTTAGAGAAAAATCTGTGAGCTTTTGGTCTTCAGATTTGCTGTTCATCTATGTACTTTTGGTGGGTCCGACTTGGACTGTAGCGAGTTTTACCTACGTAATTATATTTCCTGAATGCAGACACGGCAACAAGGGTCTTCATTTCTCACTGATTTGAAGCAAAAGCTTCTTCTTTCTCCAACTGAGGCTGCACGTGCTGGGACTCGCTACAATGTTCCTCTAATCAACTCCCTTGTACTCCATATTGGGATGCAGGTACATTCTTGCATTGTTGGTTAATTTGAATATGGGAAACTTCACTGAATCCCAACTATAATCATGGATTTAGAGACGGTGTATATATCCCAATATCATTTACTATTTTACTATGTTTATGGAATTAAATATTGGAAAATTTGAACACATGTAGGCTATTCAGCAACTGCAAGCGAGAGCTCCTGCACACACACCGACAATGGGTAATATGTCTGTATTCTTGGTCGCTGCTGCTCTAGACATTTTTCAGACATTGATACTGGATTTGGACACTGAGGGTCGCTACCTATTCCTGAATGCTGTTGCAAATCAACTACGTTATCCAAACAATCATACACACTACTTCTCCTTCATTCTTCTATACCTGTTTGCTGAATCAAACCAGGTGCGCTTTTGTGAGAAATATGCTGCATACCGTTTATCTTCCAACTAGCAAATATTTTTGAACTTTCATTCTTCAGTCTACTATCTACCTGTAATTGTATTTTTTCGTCAATGTGATGGCAGTATAAGGTTGATTGATCTGTGCTTAAATATTCAAATGCTACTTTGCTCATGTCAGATGTAGTTTATATTTGGGATGTCCATGTCACAGCCCCTTGCTATCCTACCATTATAGTTTCGGGTTGTTCTCTAGGAAGTTATCTTATAATGTATACCACGTCACTATATCCAAATTAAAATTGCATCTGCTGCTATGCATTGATAACCTATAACTCTGGTACATTGTATGGTAGCTGATGAAAAGTACTCTTGTGCCTGAGAATCTCTCAATATGTTGGGTCTTTTTTTGGTTCCTGGTCATATGATGAAAGTAGCTGTTACTCCAAGGAGTTGCTTTAGTTATGTTATTTTTGTATTTATTTATTTATTTTATTACAAAATGACATTCTGTGCTCGCTTGCCCAAGTCCTTTTGAGTTCCTGTAGTTTATGGCATGCTGTTTGTTGTCTCAATTGCTATACGTTATGGCTATAATTGGCCATCTATCAGAGCAGTGATGGCATATTGACAAATTCCTAAAGTTGCTGTTTGTTTACGTCAAGCAGGAAATGATTCAGGAGCAGATCACTCGAGTGCTACTGGAGCGCCTGATAGTAAATAGGCCGCATCCCTGGGGTCTTCTAATTACATTTATTGAGCTTATCAAGGTAACTGGGTATTTATCAAGGCAGTTAATTTGTTGCTTGATTTCACATAAAAGTTATATTTGCCATGGATCATGGATGTTAAAGCATAATCTCCTTGTCTGTGCTATAGAATCCAAGATATAACTTCTGGAGCCGGTCTTTCACAAGGTGTGCACCGGAGATTGAAAAGCTTTTCGAATCGGTGTCTAGGTCATGTGGGGGCCCCAAACCTGTTGATGAAGTAGTATCTGGTGGGATACCAGATGCAATGCACTAAACTTGTTTTTTTGTTTTCTTATAGGGGCAAAACACAGTGAATGGCCTTCAAACTATTGTATTTTTTCTTATATTGTAAAAACTGACAGAGGCTCTATCATCAGCCTATTCACCTCTTTTTATGTACTAGTACAATGTACAGTTTCTCAAACTCATTTTAGTTTGCCAATGATTCAGTCTTTCATTAATGGTTTTAAATCTGGTTTGAAATACGAATACCTGGTATGTGGGCTGGTAAATTCAGTTTGATGGGATGGATCTCGACACTAAACTTTTTGACTACGATTCTACGAATACGATAATGTAATTTTGCTAGCTAAACATTTACTTCCATTTTTTTTCTTTTTTTTTTTTTTGAAAATAGCTAAAACATTTACTTGACCAACATATACTGATTTATTTCATTTAATTTAATTTTTCACTTAAACGAAGTCCACATAAATGTAATGTAATGAACTGGGCACCTCAAATATCATAAAATAAATGTAGCAATAAGGTTTATACAAGGTTTATACTGAATTGTACTGGGTGATTTAACACAGAAACAGAAATAACAAAGGAAATTGGCCGTGACAGAGCTTCAGGAACCTGAGAAAAATAGAAAAGGTAAGTTTAGATAATAGACTTGGAGAAGGGTTCAAGCAAGGTTCAATGAATCGAGGAAAATACCTCAACTCAATCCTGTGGTTGCAAATGCTCTCCTTTGTTGCCTTTCATTTTCCATGAGTTTCTGTAACTCTTTTGCGTGTACTTCATGATGATTATGGATATGAATTGTTCTGGTTTCTCAAAAAAAAATGCTCTCCTCTCCCTTTTGTAAGTCTGCAGCCAAATTCCATTGCCAGCTCACAGAAGAATGCTTAACAGTTTCTTTACCCAGGTAACAATCAAAAAAGTAAAACTGAAAATTAAGAAAATGAAATAACCATAACAGGTGCTGTAAAACTTAATGGATCACGAGTAACTGGGCCTGACTGTTTGGGCTAAATATGATTGCTTGGGCCGGATATGACATGTGACTTTTGATTCGGTGGAAACCAAGTCTCTATGTAACCCATTGAGTGAAAAAATGTAAATCTCGCATGTAATTTGACTATTAAAAAATCTCCCGCGTAAATTGACTCTATCCCTTTGAACTTTGATGCACCCATTTAGCATGGGCGGAGCGGGATCATTTTTAAATAAATCGTGGATTACGATTTCAAAATATATTTTTCTGCCTCATTATTGTGGTTTTGGACCTTTGGTCCTTAAAATCAACTCGAATGACCGTGAAAGTATGTTCAATGGAATTTGGGGCGTTGTTTTTGTGGTGTTAGGCACATAAGATTACGACATGCATCTGCCGAATTTTGTGGACATAGTGTACAGAAAAAGGGACTTTTGAGAATATTTACGACTGTTCTTTTCGAAAATAAGTGCACGCACATGTACAAAATTACGCACTAACAGGAAAATGTACATCTCCCGTGTGATTAGACTCTCTGTGCCCTAAGTACGACCTCTTGAAGTTGAAATATTCAAAAGAGCGCTCCAATGACGTGAGAGTATGTTCAACGGATTCATGACAATGTTCTTGTGGTGTTGGGACATATAAATCACGATGTGCACAGACCCTTCAAGAGCCAATTTTCATGGACTACAATTGCAACAAAAAATGTTTTATAGCGGGGAAGAAATGTAAATCGTAGATACAATCAAAACCGATAATTGAGTAGCACCAGATTCAAAAAAAGAAAAAAGCACTCACCCACTTTAATTCCCTCCAAGAATTATTCTCCATTCTACGAAACTATTTTCCGATTAGACAATTTTACATCTATCTACTTTAGAATTTAGATAGTTATTTTTCTTTGGACTCTTACTATTTTAAATAAATATTACATTTAACGACAACTGCATATTTACCCCTTTAAATTTTATAATTAAACTACTTATTTAAAAGTATAAGGTTTTATCTTGTTACACATTTGACTGAAAAACTTTATAAGGTTAGCATAAATTGTTTCAAAATATAAAAGCAAACTCCAACTTTTTCTTTAAAAAAGGAAATAATTATACTATTTTCTTACTTATTAAAAAAACAAGTTAATTTCCATGGAAAGTGGAAAATCCATGACGACTGACTTTTATTTTATTTTATTTTTTTAAAGTAAGGAATAAATAGAGTAGAAAATATGAATTTGAAAATGTTAGAGTTTGTGCTATATAATTTTAAATTTTTTAGTTATTTATGGTAATAAAATGAATTATATAAAATTGGAAAAGAAATTAAAACATAAGGGTAGGAATGTATAAAAATTAAAAATGATAAAGGTTGACTTTTAACCTTTTCATTGTAATTATTGTTATTTCATATGTTATTTTTATCCTTTAAACATAATAGAAACTTAAATAATATTGATATCTTTAAATAAAAATGGTGTAAATTGTGAAAAAACCTTCTCACTATATCTGGTTGCCTTAAACTGATAAAGTTAACTCAAAGTCTAAATGACTTAGGAAATCAATATATTAATTAATTGGGAGTACCTGTATATAGTGATCCTCCCTATTAGAAAGAATTAAAACGTAATTTCAAGTTCTACACGAGTATATATACTTACCGATCGAGCGAAAACCAATTTCTCCTTCTCAAAAGCATCTTCCGTTCTCAAAACCTGCAATTGATCATCGAGCATGGAGAGGCCACCGAGAAGGCGAGAAGACAATGTGCAGCTACAATTGGCTGCCGGAACTGCCAAACATCCCCAACCGGCGGTGTATGTCCTGAGTGTGCGTTCAATAGCTACTTCCCGACCAAGAACGAACAAGACATTGTTCTAAGCAACTACGAATATAAGTTCTTCCAAGATTTGTTCAAGAAGGTGCCTCGAAGCAACTGGAGCAAGCCTTGGAGTGTATTACTTCCTCCATTTTATTAAGAAGTTCCTAAGAGGACTATTCATCGCGACCTTTGACCACGTATAACTCCTAAATTACATTAAAGAAAAATATTATAAATTATATTATGAAATTAAATGGAGTATATTTTTATAATCAACTTTTAATTTTATTGATACAGTTTAATTTAAAAGTTATACGTGGTCAAAGGTCGCGCTGAATAGTCCTCTTAGGAACTTATTAATGAAACGGAGGTAGTATTTACGAAGGAAATGCGAGGTCCAAGGACCTTGTAAGAGGGTGTGCTGCCATGCTGGGATCATACATGATTTGAAGCGGAAGAGGGATCAAGAAGCCATCCGCGAAGCCGATCTTTCACAGGAAGGATTTGTCAGATTCTCCGAGGAACAAAATATTCCGTTACAAGATGTGTCCAGTTGTACGAATAATCAGCATTGGTACCACACGTACGATAACCTTTTCGGTTGATATTTTAATTGTTGCATAATATGTGAACGTTCTTTCTAGCTAGCTAGAGATTTGTTTTACGATTGATATATTGATCATCAACTAGCCAAATGAACTGAAGTTATATTATTTGATAATAATGTTAGTAAAATATGAGGGTTGTGATAATCTTGGAAAACTTCAATGGATCGTGTAGTCACTTTCCAAACAAGATAATTCGACCCTAACTTGTTGCCTGGGTTTCACGAATTCCTTGCCGGGATAATCCAAGAAGGCAATCTAATTCAGGCAATATGAATTTCGATCAGAAAGTAGAGAGGATGTAAGAGTTTTCGTTGTCTGTTCAGGAGACTGATTCCTTCAATATATAGAAGTACAAAACGAAGAGGTATGAACGACATCTGTTCAGAACAAATCTGTTTGTTCATGAAGGGGTGCATATATCCGAACAAACCTGTTTGTTCACAAAGGGGACCCCAGCCAGGGGCTCCGCCCCTTGCAACCCCGTACAGGGACTCCGCCCCTTGCAACCCCGCGAGGGGCTCTGCCCCTCGACCCCTCAAGGGGGCTGCACCCCTGCTTCGTATTCGTGGCCGATAACTCGTTAGCTCAACAAGTGTGCACTCCGCACTACCCGAACTTGTTCCGAGCCTCAACGAGAGATCACATCAGTCTCTAGCAAATCACATTACTACTAAAATGAATTGATGACACTAAAATCACCAACAAATAATACGGTTACGGCCAAGTCCTTGAACTAGTCATTTTGCTGTGTAACATCTTCTGATATTCAAGGGGAAAAGTCCCTGACCTGATGGTATATGAAGTATGATATCATGTTAGAAAGCGGCTTAGTACCTGATTCTAAGCTACATCATCAGCTTGTTGTTACACAACATGTGGAGCTAGTGCAGAGGCTATAACTCCCACTGGGAACTTCGGTGCCACTTTTTTTGGAGTGCTAGTACTACCAGGTGGAGGGAGGCATGTCAGAGCAGATGTAAGGTGGCTGCGTGTCATAAATTACCAACTTAGTTCCAATGAAACTTGACTTGAGAAGATGGAGCAGTGTGAAGGTCAGTTCAAGTTCGCGTTAACTTGTTAATCTAACAAGTAGCAACACTACATCAACTGTCTACAAGTAATGTATTTCTATTTCATGAGGAGTATTTTCTAACAAGTAGTATAAATTATCAGATGCAGGAGTAGAGACTAAGTTGATATGTTCTAGAAAATCATCATGACTCACGAATAGGCACAGCAGAACTTTAGAAACAAAAGAGATCAAAACTCAATACTAGAAAGAAAAAACAGAACAGGGCTGAAGGTAGACAAATTTACAATTTCTTTGCACACCTCCCTCCACGACTGGCTAACAACATAACACGCAACAAAATGCTTCAGAGATGGCCATGTACTCTCAACAACAATTACCAACCAAATTGTTGACTCAACAAGTACATACAAACATCTAAAATTCGAGTCTTGTGAAGTAAAACCGTTTGGAACCTAGATACTCAGATAATCCAGAAAACATGTACCAAACCAAAATAAAACCCTTTTCGATTCCATACCATTTTAACATCATAGCTTCTAATCCATCACTCAAACGATCAATAAAACTAAATGAAATAAACAAGAATTCGCGAGGTAGGTGGGAATATGAGATCGACACCATAGTCAGAGCTCACTTCTGTAATCTGTTTCATTATACGAACAACAGACATGAACTTGAACCTCACATTAATAGAATACACCTAACATGACATCCAGAACTGTGAACGGGTTTTAATGTCAAGTTTCAAGTTTTCACCTTGTGCATACCAAACTGTTGCATTGCACATCGACCTCACTATATGACTGGCTTAGTCGCGTTTTGGAAAAAGCTTCTGAATCATATCTAGAGAAACTCCGCCTTCACCATGCTTTTGGAAATGATCAAGCAACATTATAAAATTAGCCACATCAAGTTTGAGGCCTTTAACCTCCATTTCCTCCAAGAATGGTTTTGCCTCATAGAACTCATTGCGTTTCAAACAAGTTTTGACAATAACATTGTATGTGACATGATCAGGGGGACAGCCGAATTTTCCCATCTCCATAAACATATCCTTTGCCTCTTTGAGAAATCCATGTCGGCAAAGTCCACCGACGATCGTGGTAAATGTCTTAACATCAGCCCACAGACCTTTGGAAGGAAGTTCATTAAGAAGATCCATCACCAATTAATTCAAGTTTTCCACCCTCACATAATCCATGAATAAGGGCATTATATGATGCTATGTCTGGAGTAACACCGTCATTTTCCATCATCTGCATCACTGAAAATGCTTCATCAACTTTATCATTCTCACATAATCCATCTATCAAAGTAGTGTAAGTCGCCACGTTAGGGTTTAGATGATGAGCTTGCATATCATGGAACAATGTCCAAGCATCGTCACACCTTCCTGCACAAAACAGTCCACGTAGCATTGTGGTGTAGCTAACTGCCGTCTGTTCTAATCCTACACTAGGTACGTTGAGGAAAAGTCTCCAAGCTTCATCGACATCACCCTTCTTGCAATATCCGTCTATCAAGCTACTGTAGGTGACGATATTAGGTTTTACACCAGAATCGAAAACTAGATTGAATATTCGCATTGCTTCCTCCATTTCTCCTCGCATACAATATCCATCAATTAAGGCACTATATATGACGATACCGGGAGTGACACGTCTTTGCCTCATAACTTCCAAAATTTCTTCAGCATCTTTCGCCTTTCCATCCTTGCACAATCCATTTATCAATATGCTGTAGGTAAAAGTATTAGGATGGATTCCATGAGTGACCATCTCCTTCTCGAAGTCTATTGCCTCCTTCATTCTTCCCAAATCACATAAACCCTGAATAACTGAATTATAACTCACAACATCTGGGATAATACCTTTGCCAGCCATTCTGGAAAAGAGTCGCAGAGCATCATCAACAGAACCAAGTTTACATAAACTGTCAATGAGTGTACTATAAGATTGTATTCCAGGCTTGCAACTCCCTCTCTCGAAATGGCCAAGTAAATTTAGTGTCGTCTGAGTGTACCCAGCTTTGCACAACCCATCAATCACGACGCCAATTGTTACTTCATCAGGTTCACAGAGATTTTCCATGGACAACTTTTTAAACAATAACTCAGCGTCTTCGACTCTGTTAACCAAGTAGAGGCCTTTGATGAGAGGGTTGAAGATGATCACATTTGGTGTGAAACCAGATTTAAGTAATGTGCCGAAAGTAGCAAAACCAAGATCAACCCGATTCAGAAGGCAACAACTATTAATCACAACACTCAATGTGATGTCATCAAAAGGGACACCGAGTTGACGCATTTTGACAAACATGTGGAGTGCAACATTGTAGTGTTCCATCTCAACAACCAGGGGCGAAGCCAGGAATTCAAATTAACCCGTTTAAACTAAGTTTAAAAACTTTAAAAAGTTGTATACTATTTATTTATGAATATAATTTTTTTAAACAGTAGAACAAAAAGATGTATATAAAAGTATAACACGATACTTAAAATGACTAAAAATAACACTACCAATTAACTAAAATTAAGCCTAAAACTAATCTAACATACTCAAAATGACTAAAAATAGTACCACAAAGAAACTAAAATTACTCAAAACTAAACTAATTGACCTGCACATTACTTGTAAAATTACTAAAAATAGTACTACAAAAATTTTATTTTCCGTTGCACGGGATCAAATGTATGTAGAATCGCCCCTGTCAACAACAAAGCTCAGTAGCTGGGTGAATTGAACGAAAAATGGACGAGGCTTAGTAGAGATCATATAACGGAACAAAGAGATAGCAATACGTAAAGTGTCATCATAAAAAAATACATCCAATTCTAAGTGGCTTTATCATCCTCATTCTTCTTCTTCTTCAAAGTTCAAACTCAGTTTCTCGGTAAAACTGATATAGTAGATTCGTATCACTACAGCACTACTCTCTCTATTTTATGGAGTCGATTATATGAAGACCCCTTTAGTTTCTCATAATTATACATAAGAGCCCTCACGTTGAAAATATTACAACTTAGCCCCACCAATACAATTTTTATTATTGTTTTCAATGTATATACTGTTGAATTCACGTTAGAGCGACTAATACACACCAAAAGCGCGTTTCTTTTTACGACTTGAGCGGTTACATGCACGAATCATGTGATAATTGCAAACGACAGCGTTTCGTCGTCTTTTCTTCTCCCTCTACAATTGCAACTCTGACCCATTCCTTCTGCCTTGTGAAATTCGACACTTCTGCTAATTTCGGCATCAACCAGGGAAACAAGTCAACATGCTCCTGGAAAATCTCAACAAGTGCAAAATTTATTCTGTCATACAGAAACTTCCTTTCTAACAGTGATCCAGTGGCCTCATCCTCGTACTTCTCCTCCATTTCGTCGAACAAGTCGGGATCCAAGGGGCAATCTGGGCTATGCCAGTTATTTCTGAACAAATCAAAGACAGATTCTTCAAGACCAGAGCAAATTAGCACGTCAAGAGCGTAAATAGACTCCCATTCATCGGCTTGGAATGTATGACTTCCTTCGGCTGTAGATGATTCAATAATTTGTTCCTCCATAGTAACAAAAGCAGGTGCATCACCACGTCTGCCAGATTCTGTGGTGATGAGCTGCAACTGCTTTTTAAGTTCTGTCATAAAAAGGATTGATGGTTACAAACATATAATTTTGACAACATCAGTGGCTACTCTACTCTTCGGCTCAACTATAATTGGCACTAACTTGTGACAGTAATGGAGAAGCCCCCTTGGGTAAGAAAAAAGGACGAAGTGGAGAATGACAAGAAACATCATTGAAAGTAATAAATTCCCACAGGCAGTTAAAGTTCATAATTTTAGCTTCATACCATGTAATTCAGCACTGACTCTTTCGAAACATGCATAACTAGATGTATCCGCTGGAAAAGGCACATTGAGAACAGAGACTGGACTCTCATGATCAGCATCTCTGGAGCTTTCAGAAGAATCCCGCTCACTTCCGAGGCACTGTAAATGAGTACTTCGTTCTGCAGGTCCCTTGTGGAGTTCCTGAAACATCAAGAATTAATTAAATGACTATGTTTTACCAATGAAACATTATAGTATTGCAGAGAAGACCATGCAGAACTGACAGATAAGTCAAGGTAAACTATATTCACCATACTTTGCAAAATTTGAGCAACATGATTATATCAATAAATGATCAGACCACATTTTACAGCACATGCAAAAAGAAACATAGTTTGTGACACTAGATGTAGAAAAGGTAATCATTCAATGAGTACAACGCCTCTGGCTCTATCCAAATTGTTGGGCTTAAAGTCGTAATTCACTAAAGAATCATCTATGTGAAATGATCATCAACGAACAATAAAGGATGGTTCCAAACTTATACTTTTAGAATCTCGAGGAGAAAAATAATTTGTCAAGTACTAATGTCAAAGACAAAAAACACGTATGCATGTGCGACTTCCACAACCATTACAGTGGGTGAGATGTTCTAAAAGGGAATAATTTCTAGAATTAGGAAAACGACAAACAAAGAAGAAGAAAAAAAATGATTTATTAGTAAAGCATTGCAAAATCTCTCTTTAATGTCCACGGAGGACTTTTACGAGGCTGAATGAAGAAACTTGCATTAAGTAGGTCCACATCAAATACTGTCTTCTCATAACCAATATGCACATGCTGAAGCGCACTTTTTTGGATATTGGCCTTCATACCAACACAGTTAGATATTAAATACCAAGGATACTTTAACCAAATAAAATTAGGAAAAACCAAATGGGGCAAAAAGGATGGTGATTCGGGAATTAAAGTCACCCCAACTTTTGGAGATCTAAAACGATAAATAAGGGAAACAAGTATTTCCTATGATGATCTCTACTATAAGAAGCCTAACCGTAACTTGGGTTCTTCAAATCCTAGACCTGAATAGCACACTAGACATTTAGTAAATCCAACACTAAGAGTACGGGTTGCTAATGGAAGCGACTGCATGGTTCTCAAACTCTAACTTACATTTAGATCTGTCCAAACTTCTAAAAAGAGAGCTTAGCATAAAGAGGAAGGCTTTTGTATTGGATAAGAACTGCATGTCATGGTAGTTCTGGTGGTGTACTTCTGACTTATAGTTTCACTTAACCAAGAAAAATTGGAAAACAAGCGAGATCACTACTTGCGGAGAGAATTGAATGCGCGTTGAGAAAGTAAGCACACTTGAAGCCTCTCTTAATCTTTAGGACAATTGTAGAGAGTAATAGCATCTCCTATTTGCTTCTTCCACATGCATCATCTAGCATGAGAAGTTTGCCTCAATGTCACCGTAAAGACAAATGACCATCCATATTTCCAATTGGTTGCATGGATTAGCCAAAGCAGCATTGATGCTAGGTACTATACAACATTCTAAGACGTGCATGAGGAGGAAATCACATTATGCTTGTCAAACAACTAAAACCAAAAATCTGAAATATTATATATTAATAGTGATAAAGACCATGTTTCAGTTTCTTAACCAATTACAACATTGAGTATTGCAGCTCTCCATCAAATAAATGATTCGATGGAATTGTCTGATATATAGAAATATTCGACCCTCGAAGAAATAAATTTATAGGTTTTGGGAAAGATTTTTTGCCCATGGTAATTTGCGGAATACTAAAGGCATGAAATATCCCGAGGATAAAATTCACATTAAGCTATCTTAAGCATTGCGAGTATCTGTTATAAAACGATCCAATCAGTCAAAGAGATTGTCCATTCCTGATGGAGCCAAAAATTTCAGTTGTTCATGAAGTGGAAGTCGGAAGTCCTGCTATCAGTTATGGGTCAACAGGAAACCAAAAGGCTGCAACATCCGACCCTCCCCCCAGCCCCAAGCCCACTTGTCACGAGAGCCTCTCTGAAGGCACTTGGGGAACGATGATGACAAGTAATATAAAGGGAACTAGCGAATAAATACATAGTTAATGCCCCATCGACATGAGCAAAGTAGGAACCGTGCCGCGCATGGTTCTCACGTTCATAAAATCTTCGTTGAATATCTAAACTTATACAAACTTTATATATCCTCTAAGCCAAATCTCCTTCGGCCATCCATTTACTATTCAGAATGGACAAAAGTCCTTTCGACTTTCTGCTATTGTTGCAGGACTTTTTCAATGGAAAGGAGCTTTGCAAGAGTATCAACCCTGATGAGGCTGTTGCATATGGTGCTGCAGTTCAGGCTGCCATTTTGAGCGGTGAGGGTAACGAGAAGGTCCAGGATCTTCTGCTTTTGGATGTCACTCCTCTTTCCCTCGGATTGGAGACTGCTGGAGGTGTTATGACAGTGTTGATTCCCAGGAACACTACTATTCCTACCAAGAAGGAACAGGTCTTCTCTACCTACTCCGACAACCAGCGGGGTGTGTTGATCCAGGTCTATGAAGGTGAGAGAACCAGAACCAGGGATAACAACTTGCTTGGGAAGTTTGAGCTTTCTGGCATTCCTCCTGCACCTCGTGGAGTTCCACAGATCACTGTGTGCTTTGACATTGATGCCAATGGTATTTTGAACGTGTCTGCTGAGGACAAGACTACTGGCCAGAAGAACAAAATCACCATCACCAACGACAAGGGAAGACTCTCAAAGGAAGAGATCGAGAAGATGGTTCAGGAAGCATAGAAGTACAAGTCTGAGGATGAGGAACACAAGAAGAAGGTTGAGGCAAAGAACGCATTGGAGAACTACGCCTACAACATGAGGAACACCTTGAAGGATGAGAAGATTGCATCCAAGCTCCCAGCTGCCGACAAGAAGAAGATTGAGGATTCCATTGATGCTGCCATCCAATGGTTGGATGCCAACCAGCTTGAAGAGGCAGATGAGTTTGAGGACAAGATGAAGGAGTTGGAAAGCATCTGCAACCCAATCATCGCTAAGATGTATCAAGGTGCTGGAGGTGAGGCACCCATGGATGATGATGAAGGTGGTCCTTCTCCCAGTGGCAGCACCGGCCCTGGCCCCAAGATCGAAGAGGTCGACTAAGCTGCTCGTTATTTACTGCATTTTATTTTCTATATCTGTTGGACAAAATTTTGGTTTTTAATTTGTGGTGCTTTGTTAAGAGCTGGATGCTCTTGTCAAGGCTTATTTGGCACAATATAATTTCGAACAAGTAATTTGGATGCTATTGCGTTTCTTATTTGAGTTTTGGTTACTGAAGTTGGGCGTTACTGTGTTGTTCATGAGATGTGTCCGGTTTGTTTTCACCTCTTGTTGATCTTATTTTTATGGTAGTTCAAAATTTTCATTTTTCACCTCTCTGATCAGATAAAAGAAAAAGTTCTTATAATTTTTTAGTACAATAGTCAATGGGAACTGTTTCGAACTCTGAAGGTGCTTGTGTATCGGTGTATTATTAATATCTCTGTTTCTCGCAAATCACAATTTTTACTGTTGGGTTTAATAAAAAGGATCGATTTCTGAAATGCAATTTGGAATTGGTTTAAAGGTTTTTCTTTTCAGATTACATTGAAAACATGAAACGTGAAATTTGTAATGGGAATTTTTTTAATGATGAAGATAGTTGAAGTGTCCTTGTTACTAGTTAGTCTGATAGTCTGGAATAAAAGAAAGAAACAACAGAAAGAAAAATCTAAAAAATTCAATAAAAAGGATTTCCCAATAAAAAGACTGCTGCTGCTAGTTATAGCTTGTTATTATCTAGACAATATCTGCAGCTGCGTTTGGGCCATCATCAAAGAAACACCTCCAGAACCAGTGCTTCTTCCAAACTCTTTCGTTCATCTCGTCGATGGGGATCCCCTTTGTCTCCGGCAGAAAAAGGTAGGCGCAAAGGCCCATAAGAAGTATCCATGATGCAAAGAAGAAGAATATTTTTGACTTCATGGTGCACAACATTGTCAAGAACGCTTGTGCTATGATTGCTGTGCATATCATGTTGGTGATGACTGCGATTGAAAAACCAGCTGAACGTGATTCAAGAGGGTATATCTCACTCGGAATCAACCATCCCAACGGTCCCCATGACCATGCGAACCCAGCCACAAAGATACCAACAAACATAATGAGAAGGTATGGCCACGGGCTAGGAATTACACTCGTTGGCTTCAAATACTTTGCTAGGATTACTCCAGTTATGACCTGAGAAATAAACATCTGAACCGCAGCTTCAATAAGCAAGAACCTTCTCCCAAAACGGTCAACACCGAAAACAGCAACCAATGTTGCAATAACATTGACTCCCCCAGTAATAACCGAAGATATTAAAGAAGCATCCGATTTAAATCCCATTGTCTGAAACAGGACAGGAGCGTAAAACATGATGACATTGATTCCGGTAAATTGCTGGAATACTTGTAGAAGCGTTCCACAAATCAATGGAGGCCAGCTGGACTTCTTCATAAACAGGTTCCTCCAAGGGTGCTTGACAGTCGCGGAAACCTCAGTAGCATGTGCAATTTCATTGAATTCCTTTTGCACATCTTCTAGGCCTCGGATTTTCCTAAGGGTCTCCAGACCTTGGTTTTTCATACCACGTTCGATAAGACTAGTGGGAGTCTCGACAATAAACATGGAGCCGATACCTAGAAAAAGAGCAGGAACAGCAGCACCACCAAGAGACACTCTCCAACCATCGATAGTGTGAAGTTTGGAGGTGCCATAGTTGACAAGGTTAGCTATTAAGATACCAACCGTGATTAGTAATTGGAAGCAAACGTTTAGGCCTCCTCTGTACTTAGCGGGAGCGATTTCTGATATGAATAAAGGCACTGCCTGGTTACCGAATCCAATACCAGCACCAAGGCAAATTCTACCGAGGATGAGCATGTAAATATTAACTGCGGCGGTGTTGAGAATAACTCCAATGAAAAAGAAGAGAGCTGCGATCTGCATTGTGCGTTTACGACCTAACTTCTTGCAGCACCATGAGGCCCCAAAGTTGCTCACGATTGCAGCAAAGTACAAGGAAGAGGTAAAGAGCTGGAGTTTCTGGTTGTCATACTTACAGTAGTTGTCTTCTCGAGCTGCATGTTTCTTTTGGTACACCTTCGGGAAGAACTTCAACAAGAAATCGTCCATGGATGTAACTCCTCCGGAGATTCCAATGTCATAGCCGAACATTAGACCCCCGAAGGCTGCGATAACAGAACATAGGATGACCTGCCCCGTGAGCTTTGCTGGGAACTCATCTCCATTGTATGGCATTGCGCCAATAGGTGGTGCCATCGCCTTGATCACTACTTAATTGCGTATGTATGTTTTTATGGTGTGCTTACGTAACTGTTTGATTGATTGATTGATTGATTGATATGATTGATGGAATGGAAATAATAAACTGTGTGAGTTTTAGAACGTTTATGTAGAGTTTAGTTTGGACGTTCAAGGATAGACCACAGAATACGATTTGGAATCGGAAACATAGAACGTCTCTGTTTAGGACTGGAGTTTAGAAACAGAATTGAAAAAGGAAAGGATATAGAAATTCAGTGTTCAAAGTTAAACCGATTAACATGTAATAAAGCTCCTCAATCATATAATCTGCAAGGTTTTCCAATTTTGAGTTTTCTTTTCTAGCTAAAAAATAAAAAAAAAAAAAAAAGAAGAAGGTTGAGAAGGTATCGTTCCACAAGCTATTCTCCTTCGCTGACAGGCTCGATGATGTTACGCTCATGATTATCGGAACTATTGGCGCGATTGGGAACGGATTAGGTACGTCGTTCATTCTCCCTCTACAATTCCAATTCATCAAATTACCAGAGTTAATTATCTCGGCCTCAACTTGTGTGTACAGTCAATTGTGTCAATTCAGTCATCATCTCATATATGTAATTAGAAACTTCTGTTGAACAAAAATGTCCATTGCTGTGTTATATTACACACTACACGGCTACTAGTTTTTTTCTTTTTTTTTTTAATTGAATAATCAATGCATGCTGAATAAATGTACTTTTATACTAGTACTGATTGTATAAAGTTGAGTTGTTGAAGTTTCTTCTAAATAGTCTTATGATACTTCCTATATACTCTTGTTATAGACTAGTTAGTTACGCCTGAAGAGTGATGACTAAAAAGATGACCATGAGCTCCTCTATCGTTAACGACAGTATACATGGTTGCCAGTTTTAGAAAGAAAAATAAAATAAAATGAATTTCTTATCTTTACCGTGGATATGATTTGAATATTCTGAGTGTTATGCAGAATATATGATATGATAAGCTATTGTTTTATTATTCGAGAGGCACACCATTAATATGCGAATCTTCTTCGTTATGTACTGTAAATAACTCCAGTTGTAGGCCAGCGGCTGGTTGCACATCACATACCTTCAATTAGTGATTTAATTAATGGCTGTGAATATACAAGCTGAATGCTGGAAGGAAGATGTACTAACATACTTACATACTGCATAACTTTTATTACTGGTCTATCTCTGCATGGCACTTATTGTGGTTGTATAATTGATATTACTTACTATTTTGAAATGTTACAGTAAGGGACTGGTTGGTATAACATGGACAAGTATCATGATATGGAGAGATATGGCATGGGTAACGATTATTATCATGGGCAGTGGATAGGCGGAGTGTTTTTTTTTTTGGGAAACATCAACAAAAGCAGCCTCGTCAGACAAAGGACGATATTCTTTATGGAGTATTTGCTTCTGGCGTAGTATGTAGTGGTTCCAATGAGGGATCTAGCTCCAGGAGGAAGCGCAGGAGAGATTTCAAGACGACGGATTTGATCAATTCTGTAAACTGGGATCCTTCAAGGGGTGTTTAATTTCAAAATGAATGCCTGATTGGGTTTTAATAATTATAAAAAGGCTTCTAGAGTACCAACATTGCAGGAAGAGCAGGATAGACGGTCCCTACCCCAGTCTAGTCCTTCAGAAAGTTGCACAACGGTGAAGTGTTGGTTGAAGTAAGCCCCTCAGAAGAAAAAGGCCAACGTTCCAGGAGACCAGTTGAAAGAAAAGTAAGAGCAGGGCCTTGAAGTTGTCCAGAAAATTTCACATGAGAGGACCAACGAGTTCGTGCTTGAAGGACTTGATGCAGAACAGGAAGTTAGGAAAAATTGATACCCTGACTCCTGAACTTCAGTACAATATCGAGTTGCTTTGTCTGATTTGACATTCCGAAGATAAATAGAAATCTAAAGAATGAGTGGGAGACTCTGGTTGCTTTGCCAAAAGAAAATGAAAAGTTGCTAAAAGAGGCATATCACAAGAATCGGCGAGGAAAAGATTGGAGAGATAGCTAGAGATTTCATTCACAATTGTATTTGGACTTTCTGTTTCCATATCCAGGGTTCTTTAGGGGTTATTTGGGCCTGCAATGCTTATCTGAGCACTCTTGAATTTCCTATTGTTTCTGTCAGAATTGAGTGCTTCTTCTTTTCAAGCATATGTTGGCTATCGTAATCTTGAGTTATTTCCACAAAACCATCTTTTTAGTAAATTGTCGATTCTCCTCTTTCTTTATTTGCTTTTCGTTATAATATGCTGAGTTATTGCCTTAGAATTCAGTGATAGGAACAGTTGCGTGGTTTGTGTGCCACTATAACAGAAGGTTATTTTATAGAGAAGTTTGGCTTATTTGGTTAAGGTTACCATTCATACTTTTTATTTGGGATTATTGCTCTTTGTCAAGAATGTCCATACTCTCTTATCCTTGATTGAATTTGCCACTTCAACAGAGCCGCCTAAAATCAATCTCTAGATGTCTGCTTCAGTGAGCGAAAGTTTATACAAATCAAGTTGTAAGTTTTCTTTTCTATACTGAATTCCTAGTGTTGCTTATATTAGGATTTTTCTCAGTCATGTTGTGTATGAGAGGATGAATGATAAGTTCCCTGTCTTTGTGGACAAATTAGAGGAGCATGGACTGATCTATACTCGAGTCTTGGGAGAAGACGATGATCCTTCCTCTCCAATTGGCCGCGGTTGGAAATCTACCTTCCTGACCAGCGATAAGAGAGTGGCTGAAGAAAGGTTTGTTGCCTCAACTAACACACCGCATTGTATCAAGTATTTACGTTCAGTTGGTGCTTTTTCTATGAATATTTCTTCCTTCAGTTTGGTTCTTTAGCTGTCATGCGAAATAGTTGCCTTTGTTGATTGGTGGGAGTATTCATACTAAGCATGATTACATGCTTTCTTGTGCAATATAATGATCGTGAAGCTTTGAAGAACGATAGTGTAGTAGTGTTTGTTTCTGCCACAACTACACTGCATTTGGAAATTTGAGTTCATGCCACAATTAGTGGCTTAATTTGATGCTATAAAAAGTTGGCGAAATTGATGGTTTTACTTACCTGTCATTTTTGCTTGATAGGGCTGCTAAGTTGAACATGAAGCTTGAATGGACAGAGGATGGTGTGAAAACAATAATGAGCCCAATCCCAGCGGTAAGTGCGACCAGTCCAGGCAGCGCAAGATTTGGTTCAACAGCATGGTGGCTGCTTATACTGGTTGGGAAAATGCTCGAAATGACCCTGTGAAGGCAGTTACTTTTGGGGATGGTACGCCCTTGCCAGGTAATATTATCTACGACTGTCTAAATATCTTAGAAGAGGAAAGCATTGCATTTCCATGGCAGAAAGGCGACTTGTTATTGATTGATAATTTGGCTGTCCTTCACTCTCGAAGACCATTTGATCCTCCTCGACGTATACTAGCTTCACTGTGCAAATAAAGAGATGGATGACTACATTCATCCGCTTTGTTCTGGGGCTCTGTTTCGGAACGATTTGGCATATGAAATGGGCAATAATAAGTTCAGTTAATGATGCTGATGATTTCACTTTTATGAACTGAACTTGATAGCATCCAATGTGATCAGTACAGATATACTTAATCAGCCTACCCCAGGTGTATAAATTGAAGCTGAGTCTATCACATAACTGATTTGATTTATTTTGATCACACGGTCAAATAAGTTGATTTTGCTGCTGCCAATAGATAGAATCATAGAAAGATTTGAGCAGTTGAATAAATTATCTCTAATACTACTGGGTCATGGCCACATAACCTTCAAAACTGCAAACAAATTACAAAACAGCTCTTAATTTCTAATTACATTTTGTATGGAAAAGAAGATGCGACTGATGAAGAGATTAGGAAAGCCATTCAGCTTTCTAATGCTGCTATATTTGTTGATAAGCTACCCAAGGTACATTACACTCGATGATCTGAATTTTTTGGGATCTCTTTTCGCTGATCTTCTGAGAATCAAGTTATAATCTGTCCTCCAGTATGTAAAGAGATCAAGATAAAAAATAAAAAAAAAATACTTTCCTTATTATCCAACGAAAATTTAGCATTTTGTTTCCAGGGATTTCATACAAGTTTGTTACAATCTCTTGGATTTTACTAAAACTCATGTTGTCTTATATGCAGGGTCTTGACACAATGGTAGGTGAACATGGAACTCAGCTCTCCGGGGGTCAGAAACAAAGAATTGCCATTGCTCGGGCAATTTTGAAAAATCCTAAGATACTTCTTCTTGATGAAGCTACTAGTGCACTTGATGCTGAATCAGAACGGATAGTACAAGATGCCCTTGACAATGTTATGACCAACCGGACAACAGTTGTTGTTGCACATCGTCTGACAACTATTAGAAATGCAGACCTCATAGCAGTAGTGAATGCTGGTAAACTAGTAGAGCAAGGTACAGGCCCAAAAATTATTCTACTTATAATACTACAATTAGTGACTAAAGTTGATTCCATCACTTGGAATGTGGTTGAAAATGCATTTACCCTACATATATATTTTAAGTGCTGTTGATATTATGTCTATGTTCTAAGGAGCTTATGAATTTCTCTTTTGAAATTTGAATGCTAGGCACACATAATGAATTGATAATGAATCCAGAAGGAGCATACAGCCAGCTTATCGGCATGCAAGAAGGGAATAAAGTATGTGAAAGTAAAACAGATGCTGAACTTTATGAGACAAATGATGGTTTAGACCTAGATCAAAGCTTGAGCAAGATGTCTAGCCAAGATATTTCGATGAGGAGATCTACAAGCCATAGTGTTTCCTGTGGTATTCCTAGCTCCATCAATATTCATGAATCCCAAATGACAGGCAGTATATATGAGAATGATGAAAAACAGTCAAAAAAGCCTAAGAAACTTCGGAAGTGTCAGAATTCAACCAAAATTTTACAACAACTCAAAAACGAACTTTTGAGGCAGATTTACTTAGTAGTTTAAGGACTTCTGTGATTTTCAATTCCTTGAACTAGTGTAATTTCAATTCCTATAAGTAGTTTAATTTTAACTGCTAGCAATTAGCAAGTAGTTTATCTTTCAAGTTACATTAGGATTAGGATTAGAATTTCAATTCCAAGTTAATTTCCATGTTGTCTTAGCAATAAAACACAAAAAACATAAGAGACGAAGATATAGGACTATAGGTATATGATGAGACTTTGGCCGAACCGGTCCATGTCTCACGGTCCAAGCCCGATATATTACTGATAAGGTAGGATCAGGAATATTCCCTACACCCCTTAACACCTTTTTCTCCTCTGCATTACGGGGGTCAAAGAGCTAAATGGTTCAATAACAAACACGGAAAGATAAGGTGGAAGGGGATCTCCCTAACGAATCCCCCTCTCTGGCTATAATGGATTTAATGATTCAGTATCAAGTGAAACTGTATAAGAAACTGTTCGCACACATAACATAATCAGCTAAACAAAAGACAACTGAAAACCAAGTGTTATCAACACACTTTCAAGATGAAGACCACGCACCGTATCATAAGCCTTACTCATATCAAGTTTTAAAGTCATAAAAATGTCCTTACCTTTGGTCTTTTGCTTTAAAAAATAATTAGTTTCATAAGAGACAAGTACATCATTATCAGTGAGGCGATTAGGAACAAAAGTAGATTGTGTCTCGACAATATAACATTCATATGGGGTTTTAAGCGATTAGTAATGGCTTTCGAAGCAATTTGAAACATTACATTATATACTAATGTTTATAGGTCTAAACTGAGAAATAAATTCTGGTGTTTTGCATTTCGGGATTAAAACAACATGAGTATAATTTGGGGGGGGGGGGTGTGGATGATTATCAAGAACATCTAAAGCACAATCCACTACAGTTTTACCTACAACAGGCCAAACATTTTGGTGGAATAAAGCAGGCATATCATCAGGTCCAACGGATTTTGGAGGGAGTATATCTAACAAAAATTTTGTGTTTTGTTTTGTTTTGAGAATATGAGAAAGAGAAATATTTGAGTTTTGGCCTTCTGGTTTAACCCTAAACATCTTTGAATTAATGTGCTTGGATGGATATGCTTAATTAATTGAAGTTTTTACCAGAGTATTATCTTTAATATCAACTTTTTTTGGCTAATATTATTTTATATATTTGTGATTATATAAACACCATAAAAATTTATGTAAATAAAATTGTATACTGTATTTTGTTGGAGAATAATGAAAGGTTTAAAGACGGAAAAAGAAAAACTGTCGTCCAAATATTAGCGGAGACTAAGCTCTAGGGCTAGCTGTGACGTACCAGAGGTCTTCTTATAATTTCGGTTAGACGAAAAAAGATCGAAAATTACGTTCCGAGTTATAAGATATTTAGTTCCGAAAATAAGATAAATGCATTGCAAATCAAATCATATCTATTCGATTGATCAAAATGACTCTTTACTTCAAATCTCAGTAACTAATATAATCTGCAAGGTTTTCCAATTTTGAGTTTTCTAGCTAAAAAATAAAAATAAAAAAAATGGCTGGAGAATCATCAGAGTATTATCTTTAATATCTGACGACTTTGATAATTTTCGCACAAATATAATACGAGTACTACTTTAGTAAATTGACTTGTAGACTAAAGTAGAAAGTGTATTTGTGTATGCCAATTACCATAATTAGTAATTTTTTATTATATATGTCATACTAGAAGACTAGAAGACAGACGCCTAAAAATTGATGATGAAGAGGTTCAGCTCTCCCAGGCCAGGGATGATGACAATCATGAAATTACTGTGATGGCTCTAACCAGGCGTTGATTTTGCTGCCAATTAAGTTCTAAAGACAGGAAGCGAAGTAAGTTGATGCTTGTTGATGGTTATTAATTTATGGTCGATGATTTTTCAGATGCTTATTTAAATATGATCTATGATCGATGAGTGTTGATACTTATTTATTTATGCTCGATGAGTGTTGATGCTTATTTACACTACAAGGAAAATCGGATTTAGCGACGGATCGCATCCATCGCTATAAGGAGCGATCCGTCGCTATTTCCTATTAGCGACGGGCATAAGTGGCACCACTAATGTACAAAACGACGAATGAATTTATCCTTCGCTCTCTATTGATACGGATAAACTTATCCGTCGTCCTGTTCATCGTTGACCAATTTTGAAACGAATAATTTTATCTGTATCTATATATCGCGACGGATAAATTCATTTGTCACTAAAGTGATGAGACAAGTGGCCTCTCTTGGCGATGGAAATTTAGTGACGGATACGTATATCCGTCGCTAAGTCTGCTGGAAATAGTTTTGTTTTTTTTTTTTTTTATTGTTTCTTTTTTTTTTTTTTTTTTTTTTTTTGGTTTTGGTTTTGTTTTGTTTCTTTGTTTGTTTGTTTTTCCACCTCAAAAAATTGATTATGCGCAACAAAATATATAATTGATTGTACGAATATATAAATTTCATTAAAAAAAACTAAAAGTGTATGTACAAACAAAATAAAATGTACTAAGATAAACATAAATTGTACGAAGTTTCTACATTGTGTTGGTATATTTTTTCTGTTAATTTTATGTTTTAATTACTCGAGGGAGGAACACTGATTAAACTTGATAATAGGAACACTGATCCAGAGTTGGTTCAAAGTTTCTACATTGTGTTGGTATTTTTTTTTTTTTTTAATTTTATGTTTTGGCTGAGATCATGGGAGATATTGCTTATGTCAAGGGATATTTCTTTTACAGATTATTAATTTTTTTTGTTGTTGTTTTCTTTTGGTAGTGTGAAGTTTTCACACAGTTCCTTGTGGACAACAATTTTCGTGACGACGGCGATATTCGTGAGTTTCCTTGTTGGATGTCGCGTCTAAAATGCCTACAATCCAAGAAGATTCTGATTTTGTTGAATATAATGATGTCTTAGATAAAGTCATGGTAGATATGTGTAAGATCATGGGATATTCGGTTCCTATCATGGATATTAGATCATGTACATTTCTTTTTGATGATTTTTTACATTGGATGGTAGAATGATGATTTCTGACATTGGTTCATACTATGGGATATGTGTAGACTGGATCTCTTTATGACATGAAGGTATTATTTTTGCTGAGATTTTCATGAGGTAGTAAGATCATGGGATATTTGCTGGACATCATGGGATATTTGGTTGATAACATGGCATATATGTCTATGACTGTATCATGTACTTTTATTATGTGTATGGCATGGCAGATATGTGTTTTAGGTATTATATGTCTTTTTAGATTCATGGGAGTTTTTGGTTGATATGACGGGATATTTGATTAACATCATGGGATATTTGGTTGATGACATGCATATATGTCCATGACTGGGACATTTTCTTATGTTATTCTTGATATATATCTGACAACATAATGTAGGTTCATAGCTCGAATGTATATAAGGTTTAAGATGAAATAATAGAACTCATTATAGGAAAAATTATAAAGTTCTGCCCATAAATCATATAAGTGTTTGTCTGACGGTACTTCAAACCGTGTGTTTTCTTCTTGTGCTCTTTTCTTGTTTTGTTTCCTTTCTAGGAAGGACTTTGGCCTCTATTTTTTCTACCTTTTGTAATACATTGGGCAGGATTTAGCACAGTTGTTAGGCACTAGTGTTCAGGGCAGCAGTTTGTGTGGGGCTGTCAGACTCTTCTTCTTGTGGCATGTCCTTGAATTGTGTTGCATCTATAAGACTGTTTATTCCCATCAAGGCTTGATTGTATGCAACTTCTAGTATCTTCCTGGCTTTATTTTTTCCTTCTGATTTGATAATAAGTTCATTGTAGTTCCTGTTTATTGACTGTCTCCATGCGATGCATTCCTGTTTCATTTTTTTGACATCATGGGATATATAGGTAAGATCATGGGATATATAGTTGATATGATAGAATACATAGAATACTTTTTTACCTGTGCATTTTTGTTTGTGTTTTTGGTATGTAGAATACGGTCTCATACTTTCCCCTTAGATGTTCTTGTCCACCTCTGTAGTATGTACTTATCGGGTATCCTTTTATGTTATTCTTGTCCATCACACGGAGGCAGTGTTGGCATAGCCAGCCAACCTTTTCAAAGTGTCTACATTTACATCTCACTTCGATTTCACCAGATGGGTGCCTAATGAATAGAATACCTGAAATGTCGTGTGGATCGTCATCATGGTAGACATCATATAAAACCTTATCGCCAATTGTTAAGGATGCAACAACTGTAGTCTCTAGTGCTTTCCTGAATTCTCTCTGAACGTAGTTGAAAATTTTGAGAGTATATACCTGGGAAGTGGAAATTTAAGTAATGTGTGAGATCATGGAATATATAGTTGAGATCATGGGAGATATAGTTGCGATCATGGGAGTTTTTACCTGTGCAACATGCTTAACAAGAGCATTGTTAGAGATCATCCTTGGTTTATTATTAGTGTTCTTGTGCTCTTTATGCTTCTCATTTGATCTCTAGCGGTTGATCACTATATCGAAGAGCCTGAAGAATTGTGTGAGAGACTTTTTTGTTGGCTCTGAATGAAATTGCATTGTTTGTACTCTCACTCCTTTGAGTAGATAGGATTCCAGCTGAAAAGAAGGTCTTGCTTAGGGCAGGTGACCACTTATCTTTTAGAGAATAGAGTTGATCGAACCAAGATTCGTTTTCGAGTTCAAATTCACAAATCATTCCAGAGAAGTACTCTTCAAATTCTTCTTCATTAGACAACCCATAGATGCATATATTGAAAACTTCATTGAAATTGTCATCATGCCTCACTACAAGAAAAACATGATTTAGCGACGGATGGTATGTAAGCGATCCGTCGCTAAATGCCATTAGCGACGGAAAGCCCGTCGCTAAATAGGACGTCGCGAAAAGTGGCGTCACTAATGAAATTTGAGACGGATGGTTTAATCCGTCGCTGTTTTTAGCGACGGATTAGACGATCCGTCGCAAACTTCATCGTTGACCAAAGTTGAGACGGATTATTGATCCGTCCCTACAATATAGCGACGGATGAAATTATCCGTCGCTATATTGCTGGAACACGTGTCAGGTGCTGGGCAGACGAGAGTTGGCGACGGATGGTTTAATCCGTCGCTAATTGGTCTGGAATATATTTTTTTTATTTGTTTATTTATTTATTTTATTTTAAATTTTTTTTTGTAGTTGTACACCACAAATACGTAAACATTTTCGTAACTAAACATTATATAAAAAAAATTTGTTCTAAGCATTAGTATAATGAAATTACTAATTGTCCTAAGCAAAGGAACATGAAAAAAAATTATTCGAAAAATAAAAAAGAGTACTACTGCTGAGATCCTGGGGGGGCATCGGCATCATTGAACATGAAGAAGTCGGGAGGTGGCGCTCCACCGGGGGGGGGCATACTGCGCCATGATCCACTCTATGGATCTCTTGAATCCATACCTCATCCTCGTCTGCTCTGCCCTCAACCGAGCAGCCTCCTGGGCATGCTCCTGGACAGTCGCCTTCAGCTGTTGCTGCTCCTAGAGGAACTCGGGAGGCACATCGGCTTGTCCCCTTCGGCGCTTGGAGGAGCCACCCTGGTTCACCGTCTCCGCTATCGCCTGCGAGAGGTTGCCCATGCCGAAGACACGCCCCTTATCATCGAGATTCACGATCTCGAGATAGATGGCGTTCTCCTCCTCGACCGTGAGATCAAGGTTCTCAGTCCTGGCCAGGAACTCCGCCTGAAAATTCAAACAAACAATTAACGATTTAATTAGTACGTTATTGATCGAAGAATCAAATATTCAACAAGAAGCTCAGGAATCGAAAAAATATAAAACATACCGCGATTGTTTTGGCCCTATCAGACTGGAAGGTCATCTTGCCATCCTTATCCAGCTCCTCGTGAGCCTCACAGAAGTGATCCCACATGGTCTTCTCCCTCCCCTCCGATATCTTCATCAAATATATATATAAATTAATAAAGTAATGATTGAATTGAAATAAGACTTAAGAAAGAAAAAAAAATATAACAAAGTACGTGACTTACCGCGTCCATGTGGCGCGTCAACTGGGATTTCGAACCCAGCCGATGCTTCACCGAGCCTGTCCCATCCGGTGGATTATGGGCCCGGTTCTCCCTGTTCTGGTCCGACAACTTCTGGGCTTGAAGGTTCTCCGCCCAATACTGCTTCCACAGGGGCCACTCCTCCTCCCCAATCCACCCCGACTTCTTCCCCGATGCCTTGATCTTGGCGACCTTCTTCCGAAAGGCTTCGGAGCCTTCATGTTCGAAGGCATACCACAGATCCGACTTGAACTTGTTGGGGAGGAAGAACTTCTCCTACATTTCAGAAAGTATACAAAATTCAGACTAACATATATATGACACGGTGACTAACATATCACCCAAACAATTGCACATTGTCCTATTTTCAATTAACACATGGTGACTAACATATCACCCAAACAATTGCACATTTTCCTATTTCAACTAACACACGGTGACTAACATATCACCCAAACAATTGCACATTGTTCTATTTCAACTAACACACGGTGACTAACATATCGTCCAAGTAAAGAAATATTAAACCATAAGAGAAGAAGAAAGATTACTAACCTCCAGAGCATTCCAAATCTCCGCCTTCCTCTCCGGAGTGAAACTATGCCACTGGGCTCCAAGTGGTGGGAGATCCTGTAACGACCCGACCAATCCGGCCGGCGTGGTTACTCATGGGCGCTCTCCGGGGTGATATGCTGGCCCCACAGACCAACACGGGTTCTAATCCGCGCACTTTGTCCTCACTCGTGCGCGCACCGGGAACTTCCCAGTGGGTCACCCATCCTAGAATTGCTCCAGAGCAAGCACGCTTAACTCTGAAGTTCTTCTAGGTGGATTCCCGAAAAGAAAGGTGCACCTTGTTGGTATGAGTAGCGTTCTCAACCCTTTTAAGCTTCTGAAATCTGGGGCGTTACAATCACCCCCTCTTAAATTGCGCAACGTCCTCGTTGCGCGCTGTCCTGAGACCAACCATCCGTGCAGGACTCTAGAGGTGGCCCCTACGGGATCAAGAGGTGGCTCCCACCGCCCATACAGTGTAGCACTTTGCCCCGTATGGCACTTAGCTCCTGCAGTTCCGGATAGTCCCGCTCTGATACCACTTGTAACGACCCGACCAATCCGGCCAGCGTGGTTACTCATGGGCGCTCTCCGGGGTGATATGCTGGCCCCACAGACCAACACGGGTTCTAATCCGCGCACTTTGTCCTCACTCGTGCGCGCACCGGGAACTTCCCAGTGGGTCACCCATCCTAGAATTGCTCCAGAGCAAGCACGCTTAACTCTGAAGTTCTTCTAGGTGGATTCCCGAAAAGAAAGGTGCACCTTGTTGGTATGAGTAGCGTTCTCAACCCTTTTAAGCTTCTGAAATCTGGGGCGTTACAGATCCACTTTCTTCGTGGATTCCTTACTGATGAACTTTGCATCCTCCCTCGGCATCATCCTGTTGCAAAACATACACAAATTAATCCAACTAAATAAACATACAATACCAAACACACAAATTAATCCAACTAAATAAAACATACAATACCAAACACACAAATTAATCCAACTAAATAACTTACACATGCCCAGGCATGGGCCAGACGACGAGCTTGCCATTCACCCGCTCACCCGCCCTGTACACCTCCCCCCTGTACCCATCATCCGGCAGGTTAGCAAACACGTCTAGGCCAGTAGACCCTGCACTGCTGCTCGAACGGGGGCCAGGGGAGAGGGTCTCACTGACATGAGTCGCCGAGGTCCCCCCCCCGACTCCGGCTGACTACTAGGGGTGCGGAATGGCGAGTCTGGCTCGGCGTAGCTACGGCTGCTGGCCGCCAACAGCTTCCCCGATTTCTTTGGCCTCGGCATGATCTGCACGTTTAAGAACAACCGTAAGAAACAATAAATGGACTTTGAGTATACACTGATAAGAAACGACACTGGACTTTATGTTTTACTTTATGATGTAAACTTAAAGTCTAATTTAATACAAAATTTGATCTAATAATCTAATTTAATCCATCATTTTAAAATTTTAATCTAATTAATATGATTTAAACCAAATTTTAATCTAATTAAATATAATTCATTTATCAATTGGAGCATTTTAAAGTCTTAAGACTCATAACTCATAACATAATACCAAAAAATAAAAATAAATGTCAAACCACATTCATCAGTCCGTTTGAAACATGGAATGGGAAAACAAAATATACATATTCAATCAAGTAACTGTGTACAAATTAACCTAACATATACCATATACTATGACTAATTGAATAGATAGTAACACAAGTGAATCGTTTTCGAAAAATGGAGTTGTAATCCAGTACTACCAATTCTACTACTATTTCCAACATAGCACAAGTGAAAACAAAATCTTAAGCCTTACAGCTCAATTCGAAAACAAATTAACCTTGTTCTTAACCTCAATTTGGAGAAAAATTCTAGATGAGACAATAACATTGAGAAATTAAACAAATCTGAAAAAAATTAAATTGGAGAGATTAGGGTTACTAACCTATATCAAGTGAAGATGAGAAAGGGAAGGAAGAACTCCGGTCGACGGTGCGGTGGCGGAATCCGGAGTGGTGGTGTCGCGGAATACGGTGGCGGGCCGGGCGCGTCGATGTGTGGTGGTGGTGTGAAAGAGAGGGTGGGGCAGTGGTGGTGGCACGAAAGAGAAGGCGGGGCAGTGGTGGTGGCGTCGATGTGTGGTGGTGGTGGGAGGAGGAGAAGGAGAAGAAGGAGAAGAGAGCGATTAGGGTTAGGAGAAAATGAGGAAATGATTTGGGGGGAAGACGATCGAAACCGTCTGCATCTATCTGAGAAATATAGCGACGGATAGGCCATCCGTCGCTATTTTTTTTTTTTTATAATTCAGGTCAACAGACAGATAGTGACGGATAGATTTATCCGTCGCTACAATAGCGACGGATAGAGCTAATCCGTCGCTACGTTGATGCCGGATTGACTCTTTCCAATGACGAACTGAGCTTAGAGCGCAGTTCGTCCTTATCCGTCGCTAATGGTAGCGATCCGTCGCTATTAAGCGACGGATACCGTCCGTAGCTACTATTCCGTCGCTAAATGGCTGTTTTCTTGTAGTGCCTAAGCTTTGCGCATTGTTTTAATGCATTTTGGTACAAGTGCCAAAGACACTGTGTCTAGTCTCATCACCAAAAACCTATATAGCGAGCAATCATGGAATCAGTAAAAAAAAAAATGTTTGAGTTCAAGGGGGATATTGGTGAAATCATGGGGTATACAGTTATAATCATGGCAGATCATGGAGTCTTTTTTTCTAGTTCATTCATATGAATATAATGTACTATATATGTTAGAAAAATTATATGGACAGTTTTCATATGTGAATATTTTAAAGTTGAAATCATGGGAGATTTAGGTTAGATCATGGGATAGATAAGTAATAACATAGTACAAGATCGATGGCTTTTGCAATTACTAAATCCTGATCGGTGAAAATTGTGATTGGCTTCTTATTCTCCATTGCCTTCAAAAACTCTTCCATAAGCCATATAAATGATTCAACAATCTCATTTGCAATGAACACGCAAGCGAACATTACATTGTTCCAATGGTTGTTTACACCTACAAACGGTGCACAAATGAGGCCATATTTGTTTATTCTGAATGTTGTGTCAAATATCATCACATCGCCATAAAGCTCATAGTCGTTCTTCATCATTGAGTCTCTTCAGAAAAGGCTGCACATTCTGCCATTGTCATCCAATTTGTGTGAGTAATAAAATTGCGGATCCTCATCTTTTCTTTGCTTCAGCATATCTAACACACATTGTGCATCTGCACCATCCATGATCTTTGTTATTTGACGACATATGTAGTTGATATGGTCCCTTTGAATGATTCCAACATGCTCTTCCGCACCAGCAGCTACTGTCAAATACTTGAAGGCGTCTGTTGGTGTAATGCCCCGCAACCCACATCGCTTAAGAGTGAATGGAATAAAGGGTAAATATGTTAGACCACCACTCTCACATGGTATGAGCCATTTTGGGTGATTCCAAAAACAAATCCGTGCTGGCTCAGGCCCAAAGCGGACAATATCATACTGTTGGGACGTGTGTGGGTCCGTCTAGGAGTCACCACGCCGACCGAATTGGTCGGGTCGTTACAAATGGTATCAAAGCCTTGATCAACACAAAGCCCGCACCAGGTGGACGGTTGGTGAAGGTTATTCTCAGTTTGTCACCCCCACCACTTAAGACACTCGACGAGGACGTCGATGCTTTAAGGGGGGTAGTTCGTAATGCCCTGCATCTCACATCGCTTAAGAGTAAGTGGAATAAAGGGTATATATGTTAGACCACCACTCTCACATGGTATGAGGCCTTTTGGGTGATTCCAAAAGCAAATCCGTGCGGGCTCAGGCCCAAAGCGGACAATATCATACTGTTGGGACGTGTGTGGGTCTGTCCAGGAGTAACTGTTGGTAGAGTTGTGCCCGTCGAGCAATAGTTCACCTTAGTGCATTGTAATAAAACCGTTTCGGTTATCTGAATTAATACGAATTAAGTAATTACGAATTCCTTGCTTGTCTTGATCTGTAAATCCGAACATACATCTTGGTAACCATAAGTCTGGTATACATGTGTGATTGTATACAGTGGGATAAGACTTTACATGGCAGTTGTATGTAGAATTGGTCAGCAACGATCATGTCTTTAGGATTGGGACATGAGGATCTAAAGTTGCTTTGTTGGGATTCTATACCTCGGTGATGGCTATCACCTATGAGGGATTGGCTTATCCAGGCTAACTGATCAAGGGGGATCAATAGGAACCACTTCATATGGTTCGGAGAATCATATGGGACCTGGACACGATGAGAAGCGAACAACTCATTACAATTTCCGTTCAGTTTTGCTTAGTTGAGTTGGTTCAAGTTAGTATCGTCACCGATGATCATGAAGTGACAGATCGTAACTAGTTCTCACATGAACGGACTAATGTGCATAGTTATGGTAACCTTAAAGTCTACAGGGAGTGTTAATCACCGTGTGTCTCCATTCCTGTTTTCTTAGCTTATCTAATTATGCGTAGACGGGAATGTTTGTGATATACTGGATTCACTCACTTCGTAATTGGAGGACATAAGATCGACTCCCTTGTTAAGCTCGTTCGGTATACGGTTGTTATTAAGTCCTGACCTCAGGTTTCCTTTTGTGGAAGATGGATTTCTCCGTTTAAACTCAGTGGTATTCCTGGATAAGATGTAGACGAAACAAGGTTAACGACCTTTGCCTATATTCGATCTACGATTCATCTGTGAAGGATCTGTAGTGGTTATACAAGCATGTCCACGTCACGAAGTAATGATTATATCAATGGACCATGCGAATGAATCGTGTGAATTAGTATTATTCTCTACGGGGAGTTCAGACATGATTACATAGTGGAACTAATCATGTCTACTAAGAGGATCACAGTGTTCGAGGTCCTGAACAACTTGTGGGAGACTTAGTGGGTAACCCTTTGAGAGTAGGTCCATCGTCTTGTTCTTACGGCTCTACAGACTGACACGAATAGCATAAGAAGACAACGACACATATGTGTTTACTTTTATATGTGCGTACAAAGATGAAATTTACATGCGTTAATGTGCGAATGAACAAATAGTACTTTGAGTTACACTTGGGTAGCTAGGATCTTAATGTGTTTGCATATATTGTTTGATATGTATGTGTAAGTGCAGCTGTTGTTAGCAATGTCATGACTAATGTTGTGATAACATTAGGCTTGACAGTGAATGCAACAATAGTAGTCTGCACTTAGATATATTTTTATATCTCTTGTTTTAATTTTGTCTTTATTCACTAATTTAATTAGTTCCATAGCTGTGATTAATTAATGTGTGCAGGACTTTAAAGTTCGAAATGGATAAGGATGAGTGAAGTCAAGAAAGAAGATTGTCCTAGTCAAGATAGAAAGGATGTGAAGATCTGATATGATAAGGAACGGCTGTGCTACTGAAGTTTGAAGAGTTTAACTAGGTTTGGACTGATGAGGGCGTGTGACCTAGTTACTTGGCCTCAGAAGTCTTAACACTAGATAAACTATGAAGATGCCGGATTTACTTGAAAGATCTCAAGTTGTTCGAAACCCTATTCATACAAGACAGTCATGGAGGCTTTAGGATTCATTTTGTACAGTTGAACCTGGACATCCACAACTACTATATAAAGGGATGAAGCCTTGAAGAAATCGACACAGCTTTAGAGCCTTAGAGTTTACACGTTTCACTAGCTATTACGTTTCAAAGTGTATCAAGTTTTAATCTAGCTTTTATTCAGGTTGCACTCTGCTAGAATAGGTTACAAAAGGATTTTTGTAATAGTGTCGTTGATACGTTTGTAGTTTGATATTTCGTAAGAAAGATCAAACGTAGAATTGTTATTTTTTAGCAATAAAAGATTTTAGCCTTGAGGCACCGTGGGAAATTATTTATAATTACCCACGAGAAGAAAAACTTGTTGTGTTCTTTACTTTTTCGTTGTGCATTTTTGTTCTGATTTACAGAGTTCTCTGAGTCAGTGTTGTCTGCATTGTTGTGACAACGTAACATTGATCTCTACATTGAGCTCAACGGTACAAGTAACATTGTGTTGCAGGTACCAGATTAGTGATCCTTACGATTTTACAGTATGTGATTGCTATACCGCTGCATGATTTATGAAATCACATAATATGGATTTATGGTGATTCAAAAGTATATGATAATTATATGAACATGACGTTTTGCTATTCTAGTTGAATTGAAAACTTGCTTATTAGTAATTATGTTATCATGGAACATAGGGTTGTAATTTATTTAATATTATAATCCCTGTTTATATATGTTATGGATAGTTAATGGTTAATAATCATAAAGCTTGGTAACTCGTATGGCGATATTTGATGGTTAAGATCTTATTAGATCGATGATCTAGTGCAAAAATTTAAAAACGTTACCCCGCACCGATCCGTATGGCCAACAGTAACCGCGCCAGCCGGATTGGTCGGGTCGTTACAGTTGGCTTCACCATTGCTCTCTCCATCATTTCTATAATTTCTTCCTTCTCATCGTCAATCTTTCTTTCTGGTCTGTTGAAGTAACTCCATTCTGGCCTATATATTGAGCTCGTGGTTGTGGGCAATCGTGTGTTCTTTGACTACATACTTATTTATTGTGTAAACATACTGGATCCTCATGTATGCTTTGCATTCCGACCTTGTTGTAGATTTCTGCCTTCGTTGTTTTTTCTTTTTAGGCTCTTCACCTTCTTCGTCTACAGTACAAGGAAAACCGGGTTTAGCAACGGGTCACATCCGTCGCTATACCCTCACGATCTGTCGCTTTAGCACATTAGCAACGGAACGCTAAATAGGACGTCGCGAAAAGTGACGTCGCTAATAAAAAAAGCGACAGATAAACTCATCCGTCTCCATCGTTAGCGACGGATAAACTTATCCGTCTCCACGTTCGTCGTTGACCATCATGGAGACGGATAAGATTATCCGTCGCTAATTCTAGAGACGGATGAGTTTATCCGTCAGTAAAATGATGAGACACGTGCCCTTCCTAGGCCAAGGGAATGTAGCGACGGATAACATCATCCGTCGCTACCCTTTTTCTTTTTCTTTTTACATATTATTTATTTAATTTAATTTATGTTTGTTTTTCAAGCTAAAATTGAATACGCCCAAGAAATATATACGATTGATTGATTGTACGGAAATATAAATTTCATTAAAAAAACTAAAAGTGTACGTACAAAAATACTAAAAGTTAAGAAGATAAACATAAAAAAATGGTAATCCCAAAATGTACGAAGATGCAATCCCAAAATATACGAGGATGCAATCCCAAAATGTACAAACATAAACAAAAAATTAACTAACAAAAGTACTAGCTAGTCCTCCACGTTCTCCACCACACCCAAAGCTCCAGCATAGAACAACTGCGGGTGGGGCTGGTCCACACCGTTCCAGTACGCCTCCCACCGCGGCCGATCCTCCGCAGAAATCTATTTCACCCATTCTTCCTTCATCCACCTGTCCTTGGCCTGCCGAAGCACATGCCTGTGGATGTCACCTCCCCGGACCAGGAACGTATTTCATATCTCCTCCGTATGGGCAGGAGGCATATAGTAGTATCTATGCAATATTCATTTTAAACAAGTGAAACATATTCCTAAATGTTACACTTAGTGAGCACCGCCTACTCAATAACCTAAGGTTGCGGTCTAACATAATCATGGGCGCCACCTACCCAACATCATGAATGCGGACGTAAAGTTATTAAATACAAATAAAGTATCTTCCATTCCTCGAAAAAGTGCTCATTCATGTCCAGAGGAACCGTACTCCACCTTTCACCCCCACTCCCTGGCCCAGGAAGCTTACGAAATTCCCATTTCATGATGTCAGCCAACTTTCTATAAACTGAAGGCGGGTGAAACCTGTCACACATTTTAAAAGATTAAAAATGGAGACCTACAACTATATGTAAAAACAATTAAATACCAACTTATTAAAAACTTACTTAGACCCGTCCACAACGGACAAGACTGGCAGCCCATTGTGCATTGCGACGCCACCCTGGGGTTGTGCTTGACCATCCTCGTTCATTGTGGTTGTATGTATAAAATTTAAGTATGAACCATGATAATTTGTAACAAAAAAGGAAAGTCTAACTTATCAAATGCGAGTATATATACAACTTCTTAAGAATATATGGTTTACATGATTACCGAAGTACAAACACACTGTCCCTCGGACACACCAACACTATCTAGTAATGGAAGTGATGGTGTGTCCGAAGGACAGTGTGTTTGTATTTTTTATGCATGTAAACCATATCTAACTAACATTTCCGTTAATTATAAAATTATAAGTGTTTATCAATATAAGTCTTATAATGCATTCAGTTAAATAATCAGTTCGCTTATATGCGGGTGATGCTTACCAATGGGTGAAAACCAATAAAACACTTACTGATCGACAGTAAACATATAGTATTAGGTATCACCCAATGTAAGCCTAAACCAACATATCGAAACTGACTATAGTTATAGCATCATCACACTTTATAAAATAATTAAATATTAACCAAAATCCTAAAAGTCTATATCCATAATAGATTAATACATTACATCTATATCAATCTTCTTTAATTAACAAAATTATTAATCTATTAATTACCAAAATTATAATTAACAGAACTAACTACACAGAATTTTAATCTAATTTATTAACTAAAAATTAACCAAAATTAATTAACCATTTTTATTTAAGCAATTTATAACTACAAAAATCATAATTAAGCACAAAAATTGAAAAGCCCCAACAATTAGGATTAGGGTTCTAACCTTTTAATTGGGCAGAGAATCTGATGTGGTGGCGGTGGTTGTGTCACCGCCGAATCCTCTACATTCACAAACAAGAAACACAAACAAACAAAGGGAAGAAGATACAACCACGAGTCAGATTCGAAACCAAAGGAGAGAAGAAAAATTCGAACATAAACACGAGACTTACCCAATCTGAGGTGGTGGCGGTGGTGATGTGGTCGTGGTGGTGGTTGTGGAGCCGATTTTCCGTGGTGGTGGTGGTGGATTTGAGATGGGAGGAGAAGAAGGAGAAGAAGGAGATTAGGGTTTGAAGAAATGGGGAAATGATTGGGGAAGACGAAACCCGTCTGTATATTCGACATATAACGACGGATAAGCTTATCCGTCGCTATGTGTTTATTTATTTATTTATTTTCCAATTTTCTTTATTCTGGTCAACTATAGTTAGTGACGGATAGACTTATCCGTCTCGAATTTGGCGACGGATGATCATTATCTGTCGCTAATGTAATGCCGGATTGACTCTTTCCAATGACGAACTGAGCTTAGAGCGCAGTTCGTCCTTATCCGTCGCTAACAGTAGCGATCCCTCGTTAAATAGCGACGGATCGCATCCGTATCAACTGTTCCGTCGCTAAATGGCTGATTTCTTGTAGTGCTAGTGCAGGAACAGTTGGCGATGGAGTGATGACTTTGATTTACCGGCACGGCTGCATATAAAGTACTTCTGTTGTATTTCACCATCATTACCAATATGTGAGGTGGCTTTCTTGATAGAAAAATCCCACATTTGCAGAATACCTTTTGTATAGTAAGTGCAGCTCATTAAACTTCCAGTGATTCCTTTCAAGCATCCCTGAATGTTGACATCATCGGCAAGATCATTTGCGTCTACATGTGAAATATTTTTTGACAAGACATGTGAGTTCATGACAAATATGGTTGATATCATTGGATACAACTTTGTTTTCGTGGAATTTTTACTGTCAGAGAAATGTAAGTTACTGCATGTGTGCATATATTTTGAGATCATGGGGTGTATAGTTGATTTCAGGGGCGGATTCAGAAATTTTCCATAATGGGTGCGAATATATGCCGTATATGTTAATTATTATTAAAAAAAAAACAAATAAAAATTAATTAATTGTTAAATATAATAATTAATAACTAATAATCAATCAACATACAAATATTGAATTAGATAACATTTTTTGCCGTTTGGAATCAAATCAATCAATATTTAATAGTTTAATGATAAATTTCATAACAAACATCTTTCTTAATATACATTAATATACATTGACTATCAGATTTCATATTAAAACAATCAGTTTTAACTTAAAATTAATAAGTTAGACGAATTTTTCAATAATGTTAATGAAAAATGATGTTTTTTCACCAATCTAACCTCAATTGACGCTAAAAATAGTAATATATATTACTATAATCAATTCAATTGATTCAAAATAAATTTTATAAATTCATGTGGGTGCAAAAAATTTAGTGTTATGGGGGCAAAAATAATTTTTCTACATAATATAATGAAGAAAAAAAAATGTCCTCCCACAACCTTGTAAGTAAATCCGCCACTGGTTGATTTCATGGTATTAAAATGTCATGTGTGTAATGCATATTCATATATGTAAGATCATGGGGTATATAGTTGATATCATGGGATATAACTTTGAGTTACTACATGTGTGCATATACTTGAGATCATGGGAGATATGTTTGAGTTCATGGTATATAACATGTGTAATTTTGTGGTTGTGCTTCCTCAATCACTGAAAGTTGTTGATCACTAACAGCAGGATTACCAGAGTCTGACATCTAACAACAACAACAACAACAATAAACATGTTTTTTACGTAAGAACAATGTAAATCAACATGCACAACACAAATCAAAGCTCGTATATGAGGATTTACGTAAAGACAACACAGATCAAAGCTAGTAAATCATGATTTACGTAACAAAAACACAAATCGAAGCTCCTAGTTCATGAATTACGTAACAACAACATGTATCGACGCTTCTAGTTCATGAATTACGTAACAACAACACAAATCGAAGCTCCTATATCATGATTTACGTAACAAAAACACAAATCGAAACTCCTACATCATGATTTACGTAACAAAAACACAAATCAAAGCTCTTAGTTCATGAATTACTACTCTAGTTGTTTTGGGTTGATTTCTAATTAATGTAAATTGATCTATACTAGAAACCGTCTAGTAGGAGACAGACCAAAAAGTTTAAAACCAGAATCAATAAACTTTTCATGGCCCACCAAGAATAAGAATATGTATTGAAACCCCGCGGCATGGAGAATTTCAGAAAGGCGCGTAAAAGTCCGATTCCAGTAATCAGTTCGAAAATTTGAAAAAGCAAGAAGTCAGGAGTCGATGAATCAATGAATGAAGTAAGTCCCGAGTATTTTTATTTTATATATAATAAATAATAATAATATAAAAAGAAGAATGGAAAAGGACTCAAGAGTCAAGGAATTAGATATTTTGGCCCGCCTAAAATTGTTATCCTACAAGGAACTAGAATTGTTAGCTACGTAAACTCTAGAAAACACTCCTTGGGGTTTCAATTTCAGCTACCTGATAACCTAGTTTTTCTAAACAGAATCTTTGGAAAGAAAATGTCATGAAAATTGAATGTCAAACAATTAGATATGGTGTTTTTGTTCACATAATTAGAATCCACACAAAAGGTGGCTAAAACCTGTATTGTTTAGTAAACATATCAGTTTAGTTATGCACTACATTCATTCAAGAACAGGAAGAAATACTCTATGTTTCTTAATAGTTAACAACATTCTCCCTGCTCCATTCCCATATGGTTGTGTAGCGATGCGCTACATCATCAACGCTCCTTTGACTGTCATCAACTCTTCTAAATATAGCGGCTTGGGAAGCGAAGCCAGGCTCTACATCATCCGCACCACCAACACCGCTAAATTCAACACTATAACTATGTCTCTTGGCCAATTCAGATGCCCATTGATTGAACTGTGCCCTGGTCCACTCGAATTTGTGATCAAGGTTCCGAAATTTACATGTTTGCGGTTGATTCTTTTCGTCTGGATCTGCTTCTTGGTTCTGCAGAGTAGAATTCTGGAGTATTACATTGTACTCGTAATTCGGGGTTGAGACGATGAGAATCTTTGGACGGAAAGAGCTTAGTACTACGTCACCAAATAGGCATGCATCTTCTTCCTCCATATGCTCGATCACCTTTACAATCAATTTTTTTCATGTGTCAGTGATAGCAATAGGATTAACAGATTAGAAGCGACAGTTTATTCCACTTCATAGTTCAGAATGTGCTGGTTCCGATTTCAATTTTAGAATCTTTCCAGGCTCTTCCAGAAAGGCTTCAAAATATTTTGGAAATATCATGCTGGCAAAGAAAGAAAAATTTGATGCATGTTTTGATAGATTAAGGAAAATACATCTATTATGCTAGGAATATTGGATTTCATCTTTCTCGAAAGGGAACATCGGTAATGTTTTCAAGCAAAAAGATTTTTCGCAGCCAAAAAGAAACCATCCATATGAAGTGAAATGTATCATGCAGTTTGTGTATCTGCTTTCAGGATAGAGAAATAAGTACCTCCAAGCAAGTTGCAATATCATATCCATGCAATCGAGGATCAAACTCTGTGATCGAACCATCATATAGCACCACAGATTTGAGTCCACTGCTGAGGTCGTTCGTATCCAGTAGCCTATTTAATTTGGTGTGGAGTGACTGCAACAGCAAAAGGTTCAACATTTTTTAGACAAGACGGATGGTCTCGAATAGGTCATACACTGAGTCACTGACTACGTTAACATGCATAAACTAAATAAAACCACACGAGGAATTTTAGAAAACATTGGAAAAGAAATGAGTGAGGAAGTAAGTTGGCCAATGAATCTAACCCTCTCACTTTTGCTGATCATGATCAAGGCACCCAAACCATCGAATAAAACCATATACTACTGCTTACCTTAGCTGCACGAGCAAGACCTTTCACTGAAATATCAACCCCTACAATTTTCTCCAAGGAAGTAGGCGATAATAACAGACCATCCAGTAAGCTTCCAGAACCACATCCAAAATCAACCTGACATTGCAAGTACAAAGAGATTAGTCCCAAGCCTGACTGAACATAACAACATTATAAACCCATTATGAAAATGCCTTTGTACCAAAAATGCTGCAGATGATTCTTTTATATGTTGCAAGGCGAAGTCTACACGCTGCTTTGAAAGAGGAGGGCTGAATAATGCTTGCTCCATTCGCTCTTCTAGAGGTTCAATAACCCGCAATAGATTTAAATTGTACTCCAATTTGCAGGTTCCTGCCACAAAACGACAAGCAGAAAGCCCAACCTTAAAACTCAGTTTACAAAGAAAAAGTAGCATGACTAAGGAATTGGATTAACGTCAATTCCCTTCCATACTTTGAAGTCACAGTAATGTGAGAAACAACCACTTTGATTTAGGTAACAGCATAGACACCCATGTTCTTGTTATAAGAAACAGTCGGATTAGTTTTTTTTTTTTTTCTTTTAATCTTATTTTGTTATTATATTTTATTTTATTTTTGGGGGTAATAGAACACGGGTTTCGTTTATGTGATAATACTTGCAAACTTTGGGGTTCTTACATGTATCAATAACAATATGAGTGTCTGATATGCAAAAGTTCAAAGGAAATGATTATCCTTATATCCTTAGCTAAATTTGATTCTGGTCACTTAAAGGGAGAGTATTTGAATACAGAGTTGACACCAACATTGCCGAGAAAAAGAAAATAAAAAAGTTGATCTAAGATAAAAATGAATAGGCATGGCTTACTTGAAGATAAGAATGACAGAACTGATGCAGAAGTCGTAGCTGCTGCCAAAATAAACTCTGAAGGAGGCAACTCCATTTGAAAATTTGCAGATTGACCGACAACCAGTTGTGTTACAGCTGCTTCAAGGTGAGGGAAGACCGCTTCATTACCTACCTCAAATTCAAACTCTTCGCAACTTTCAATATCTTCTCTCATTTCTCCCTCAGCAACCAGTGAAACACTGTAACTTATGCAAGCTAAAGAACCATTTGATAGGGTAATTCCGGAGTTTTGACCTACAGTACTACCAAAAGAAGGTTCATCTTTCTTCAAATTCGGGCAATTAAAACTTACAGCTCCGCAAGCAGCTAGGTTTCTCGTGATCCCATATTCATGCACAGAATGACATAGTTCAAACCCCTTGAAGAAATAAGTAGGAGTGAACTGAATGTCAAATGTTTCTGCAAATGCATTCAGTTTCTCCTCAGACGAGCTTGGATCCTCAAAATATATGTCTATCCAGGAAAGAACTTTCAAAGCAGCTATTGGATAGCATCGGTCTGCTTTTTAAAAGATTCTTGCGGTGAACATTTCATGATCAGTTCCTTAGTTTTAGAAAATATCTTGACTTCACAATTAAATAGTCCACTATATTCCCCTGCACCTTCCCTATCCAACTCTATAGATTTCATCATTTGATTCAAACCGTTTAAGTCTACAGGTGAATTTGATAACATGCTTTCTGTAGTATGGAAGACAGGCTCAGATAAATGGTGTGAACGACAAAATGCACAGAGTATGTCTCGTGGGAGGGAACCCCTCCAGTTGCTTTTTGATGTAAAAGTTGATGGCATTTTAGCAGCAAGCACTGAATCTCTAGATATCATGTATGCTCCACTAGGCATCATGTTAATTAGTAACCTGAAAAACAGATATCAAGAAAAAATCAGTCAATCACATATACAGTCCAATATGTTTTCGGATAATAAGATATACATGTTAGAAATCAGATCATAATAGAATTATATACCTATAATATGTGCGCAAGCAAATATCTTCTTTGAAAAGCTCAACAGACTTCCATGCGTACCCTACAGAAGCCAGAATTGCATCACCATGCACTTCTTGACCACAGAAGTAAGTAGCCCTAGCATTTAATGGTCCTTCAAAGCAGCTGGTTGGTTTCACTTGAGACTCTGACAATTGATCCAAAAGATATGGCTTGGGGGAAGAGTAAAACATTCTCATTTCAGAGGAAGCCTTGCCGATCGGTCTACATAATGATCAGCTTTTCTGAGTTAAAACAGGGATTATTTTCAAGTGATACTGATAACATAAGATTGATGGTTTGCTCCGACACAGTTTATGAGATAGATAGCATAACAGAATACTAAATCACAAGTCATAAAATGATCATGTTTCAAAGAACCTGAACCAAAATAGCAGACACACACAAATGGGGCCAGTTCAAATTTACTCCTCAAATTTTCTACAGCTAAGTTAAATGATATTCTGAGCAAAAATAACCACGGTTTATTGAACAGCACATTTTTTTAGATTTAGCAACAATGTGATGATTAATGGTGGAAACCATGACAACCTTGCATTCCATATATTTCAATCGAAATATGAGGCAAATAAGTGTCTCTCCGTGGGCTAAAACCATTTCAACTCAAAGGAATAACACAACAAATTATGAGATTAACAAGTATACTTGATCCTTACTTGGAAATCATAACTTCTGAAGCTTCACTCAGGCCTAGTTCCTCAGCAATAGCATCGAGGTAATAACCAGTTCTAGCAACTTTAAGTGTCAAGTTCTCCACAGCCCTATCTGGAGAAGATGGGATACGTATGATCATAATTGAATTGCTATCACTTGGATCCACTTCATGGCTCAGGAAAGATGATATGATGTCAGAGGGGTACTGGTTTCTCCTCTTTAATGAAAGTTGATCATCATAAAATGAAAGTGACTGGTTCAGTTTCTTTGCTGCTCTCCAAATGAAGGCAATGACTAGCAATGAATTCGACTCAGCCATGGGGTTTATGTACTTGCATATATTGCTGATTTTTGCATCATAAACTGCAATAACTGAAACTGGAACACAGCCCTTTAAGTGATCTTCTCGTCTCAATGCAGATACGAAGTGTCCACAAAGCGGATGGCCACAAGAAAGGAACTTCATTCCAACGATGCATAATGGAAGAGAAACTTAAATTAAAATTCAAAAATAAAAAGTTTCAAGTGTCTTAACCAACAAAAACGATTCTGGTAAACTGCACAGCTCTTTTGTGATCAATCCCTAATCAGAAAGCTTTATGAACACCAAAAATTTACGTGGGATAACATTTTCATTCAGATAACTGGTCAACATGGAGATCCCAGTGTTATAACAAAATCATCATAATTATCTCAGCCCATGACCCAAGAATATGACATAACATTAAAGCTATAATGATCAAATGATGGCCCTTAACCAAAATGTCCGAACCAAAACATACCTCATTTCCAAATAGAATAGTCAGCCGGTTTGCCAGATCATCCCATGCTTCCTGCACAGTTGGATTATATTCTTTCTGACGGATCCCAAGCTGCAGATATATAATTAAGATTATTCCAAAAGAGCTGTTTTTAGTTATTACTAACATAGAAGTTGAGAAAGACACTGACGCTAACCAAATTTTGATAAAATAACGATAACATGTACAGGGGAGGGGAGGGGAGGGGGATAAAAACTGCATAACTTTAAGATTAGGCATTTTTTCCAGAAATTACCGAATTCTAAGACCAAAAGTAACAGGACAAAACCACATTTTCATTTCTGTGAATGAGCACAAGGAAGTATAAACCTTTTCTATAGCCTTCTCTGCAGCTGATTGTTCGGCATCTTTTTTCTTTCTAAAGTTGCCTGACACAACTACAGCTTCAGGAAGTTGCAGGGTGCATCGATACAAGCAGGGTCCCTTCTTCGGGATCGCAAGTCCTGGGCATTCATTTTCATCAGAGACCTGCACCTCCTCAACTTTGTAGCAGGCCTTATCACCAAATCGCTGGTGTATAATTGCCTTAGGTGTCATTGACACCTTCTTTGGAGAGGTAGCAAGATTTCCTGATTCCACCATTTTCTCAGGAGGGAACAGTGTGCAATGCTATATAGAATCTTAACTTGTTATTGCAACACTAATCTATCAAGAAATTTGTCTCTACTACTCCATCCTCCTGCATACGAAAAACCCTCAAACATAGTTAGCTCTTGCCATTTAGCGTAAGAAATCAATTGCCAAAAACAACTAAACCTCCCTTTCGTAAACAAACTTAGACTCCATAAACATGACTAAAATTACATCATCCTAGAATCGAACTTATGATTCCTAACCAATGCAAATGCTTCCTCGTGCAAAAGCAGAGACGAAATCTATGCAGATTGAACAACTAAGTTAAATATTCTTTGTTTGTTTATAAAAGAGAAACTCCAATTAGCACAAGGCACACACAATTTAGAACTATAAGGCCACACAGTTGGCATACAAACTGTATCCAATTAACCTATCTCAACAATACTTGCACTATAACAACAACAACAGATGGAATCTTAGCTAAGTGTTCATCTAAACAACACACAAAAAGAAGATACTTTAATTGGTACTAATTTTCCCACATAATCAACAATAAAACAGTGAAAGATGGAATCTAGGGTTATCATTGATGCCGCCGATTGTAAAGAGAATTGAAATGCAAATGAATTTAGGATTCCTACCATTTTCACACATCACCAGTAGAAAAGCTACAAGGTGCTAATCAATCAGCTAACGGTAGTAAACATAGTGTTCAATAACGACATCTAATTCAATCCCACATGATAAAAACACATTCAGGAATGTAACAATTTACCTCGAAGAAAAATGCCCAGGCAAAATTTTCTGTGTTTTTTTGTTTTGTGTTGAGAAGAAGAGAAGTAAAAATATTTGGGTTTTGGGTTTAAAGGGGAACTTTTTAATTTTGCTATTTTTTTTAATTTTAGAAATTAAATGTACAGTATATATTACTACCGGGATTAGCAAAAGGGAGCAAGTCTAAAGTCTAAACCATGGATATTGAATGTAGCATTGTGGGGCCGAATAAATGTGTCACTTTATTATAAAGTTTATGTATAAACGAAAATAAATTGAACTATAAATCTTAATGTTTGTCAACAAGGGCCTCCAAGTCCAACCACAGAAAAAGAAAAAGAAGCATGAGACTCAATAATATGTTGTAATAAGTTGTATCATAGCACTGCAATCTTATTCTACAATGCCATAACCAGTCCCTCCTTAATGGCCAGAGCTTCAGTTGTCTCTAGAATCTAGATGAAATATGGCATGCCTAATTCGTGGACGCCATACCAACACATTACCATTATGTTTCCTTGCTAAACAACCAAGCTCTGCCCCCAACCCCATCAAGACCAAGACCGAAGCGTCTGAATTGATTTTAACATAGCCCAAACCTGGAGGTTGCCAAACAGAAACAGAAGGTGGTTGCTGTTGCACAATTCCGCTGCCCATCTGCACATCTCTAAACCCTGGAGGCACCAGTACGAGTAAGTAAGTGAAGAAAGCGGTTCTTGACTCAGCCACAATGCCATCATGTACGTACATATTGTGCATGTACCATAAACATCACCAACAAACAACAATCTGTTCGGAAATTTCTGTAGACACTTGCTTGCGGACACCACCAATCCAACTCCACATACCGACATACACAATTTTTCTATTGAGAATACTTGGTTAGTAACCATAGTATTAAGAGCCCAAATTCCCAAAAGCATCGTGCAAAATGACAATCTTGTAATACATGCAAAACAGACTCAACACCACAGTTACAAACAGGATAAGTCGCATCAATATCAATGTCTCTATATTATTGGAGCTTTTAATGTGGATTCCATACTTGGGGGTTAAATAAAATTAATAGTTCGTTGACTGTTGTCATTGGCTACTATTTAGTACTCCCTCCTATCAATAATTGTTGACGTTTTGCAAAAATGAAGATAATTCATTTAGATGTCGTTATGGGTCTAAAATCACAATCATTACTTTTTTTATTGTTTCATTTATTGGAATTCTAATTTTTCTTCATTTCCTTCTCTCTCATTGTTAGAATATGAAATAATTAGACTCCTAAGTAGTTCATATATCTTGTAATATTTCTAATATTCGGTTGTATTGTTGTATTTAGACTCCTAGAATAGTGCCTAACTCTCTTGTATAAATATGTACGTTTGTGTTAATGAGAAGTATGGGAAATATTCTTTCATGGTATCATATTAGGGTTCGATCTAAATTTCCCCTTCCTCTGCCCTACATCTGATGCCTCCCTCCTCCTTCTTCTTCTTCCCGTTTCATCTGTCATCCATCACCATGGTTGAAACCCCACCTTCCTCACCCCCTCACAAAACCTCCTCCTCTACGTCCAAAGACTCCTCCTCTTTTCACCCGGCTCTTGCTGTCTCTAACATCAAGACTCATGTTCCTATCATCCTTGAGATAGAGAACGTTCAGTATGGTACCTGGGCAGAGTTGTTCAAAGTCCATTGCCGATCCCACAAAGTTCTTCACCACATCGTACCCCCAAAGGCGAAGGACACCACCGACAAGACGTCGGCTGCTCCCGCCGTCGTGGATTAAGACTTGTGGGACACTCTGGACGCCACGGTGGTTCAGTGGATTTATTCTACTATATCTACCGATCTCCTCCACACTGTCATTGAGGCAGATGTGTCGGTTGAGGTCTTATGGAACCGTCTTCGTGACTTGTTTCAAGACAATGAGAATTCCCATGCGGTTGGTCTCGAACATGAGTTTAACAATTGCTACTTGAAGGATTTCTCGACGGTCTCAGCTTATTGTCAACAACTCAAATCTCTGTCGGACCAACTCAAGAATGTTGGTGCTCCGGTCCCGAATAATCGCCTTATTCTCCGGATCCTTGGCGGCCTTACCCCTGCCTATCACGGGGTGGCCTCTGTTATTCGCAATATGAAGGTTCTACCTCCGTTCTATGAAGTTCACTCTATGCTCACTCTTGAAGAGACCAACATGAAAGAGGCACATGATGATGTGTTGGTTGCCGCTACAGAACAATCTGATGCTCGCTCCTCGACTGTCAACCGTGGTAAACAGTCCAAGCCCCGCAATGGCAACAAAAACCGCTCCAACAAGCAATCTGGTGGTTCTGGCCAGTACCAAGGTTTCTCTGGTCACAATGCCCCGCGCCCGGGTACCTCTGTCGCGGCCAATTCTACCCAGTCTTGGGGCATGCCGCCCTGGTGGACCTGGACACAGCCCCCGTGGGCAACTCCTCCATGTCCTTACCCGACGCAGCAGCATCCTAGTCCGAGACAGTCTGGGATCCTTGGCCCACGACCAACCACAAGCGTATGCGGCTCACTCGTGGACTCCAATGGATGTCGACTCTGTCATGCACACCATATCCCTCTCTCAACCCGATCCCAACTGGTACATGGACACTGGCGCCACGTCTCATATGAAATATTCTCAAGGTAATCTTACGTCTTATTTAAATGCGAGCACTAATAATCATAAGGTTACTGTTGGTAGTGGTCAATCCATTCCGGTTCATGGTTACAGTCATACTACTTTTCCCACCGCCACCCAAACCCTTTCCCTCCAAAATGTTTTACACACTCCACACATTATTAAAAATCTTGTGTCTGTTCGTAAGTTTACCGCTGATAATCATGTGTCTGTCCATTTTTACCCTTATGGTTTCTCTGTCCATGATTTACAGACGGGAAACCGCCTCATGCGATGCAATAGCTCCAGTCCGTTGTATCCATTGTCTCCTTCTAGTCCGACCTCCGTGCCTTCCCAAACAGCCTGCCTAGCGTCGTCTCTTTGGCACCAGCGCTTGGGTCATCCTGGCGACTCCGTTTTATCCATTCTTAGGCAAAATAAATTGATTACTTGTAATAGTTCTTCTAAGTCTAGTATTTGTCAATCATGTGTTCTTGGTAAACATATTAAATTGCCATTTATTTCTTCTACGTCTGTGATGTCTATGCCATTTGACATTATTCATAGTGATTTGTGGACTTCACCTACTTTAAGTTCTTCTGGCCATCGCTACTATGTTTTATTCTTGGATGATTTCTCGAATTTTTTATGGATTTTTCCTTTATCTCATAAGTCTCAAGTGTTTTCCATATTTTCGAAATTCCAAGCATATATTAAAACTCAGTTTGAACGCTCCATCAAAACCTTACAATGTGACAATGGGGGAGAATTTGACAATACTGTTTTTCGTCAATTCTGTGATTCCCATGGTATTTCATTTCGGTTTTCTTGTCCACATACCTCTGCTCAGAATGGCAAGGCAGAACGCAAGATTCGTTCCATTAATAATATTATGCGAACCATCTTAATTCATGCTTCCATACCTCCTTCCTTTTGGCACCATGCCTTGTCCATGGGTACACATCTTCTCAATATCACACCTACTAAAATACTTGCTAATCAGGCACCTCTCCAAGTCTTATACAACCGCACCCCTTCGTACTCACATCTTCGCATTTTTGGCTGCCTTTGCTTTCCACTTTTTCCATCTACTACCATTCGAAAGTTGCAAGCTAGATCCACTCCTTGTGTTTTCTTAGGGTATCCTGACAATCATCGGGGTTATAAATGCTATGACATGTCCACTCGCAAAATCACTGTATGTCGCCATGTTCAGTTTGATGAATCCTCTTTTCCATTCTCTCAAACTCGTCCTACACCACAACATGCTTATGATTTTTTGGGTGATGAAATATCACCCTACTATCGCCTCTCTACTGGCCGTCCTGCTCCCTTAGCACCATCTGCTTCGGCACCGCAACCCCCCCCCCCCATCTCCTCTAGTTCATACTCCACTGGCCAACCCTCCGCCTTCACCCATTCCGAGTCCAGCAGCCTCACCTGTTCCTGCTCCGATTCCAGGGCCAGATAGCACTCCCTCTCCGCCTCCTCAGTCACATACCTATACCATTCATCCACCTCACCGTCCGGTTACCCGTAGTCTCCATGGGATTTTTCAGCCCAAATCCATTTATGATCCTTCTGAGGCGCACCCCGCCATAGTTACGCAATCATCTTTACCCCGTAACCTCGTGGCTGCCCTCTGTGATCCGGATTGGAAACTAGCCATGACCGATGAATTTAATGCTCTTATTAAAAATAAGACGTGGGATTTGGTACCCCGTCCCTCTGATGTTAATGTCATACGCTCTATGTGGATTTTTACTCATAAAATTCGATCTGACGGTTCCTTTGAACGGCATAAGGCTCGTCTTGTAGGTGATGGCAAAACGCAGCGTGTTGGCATTGATTGTGGCGAAACTTTCAGTCCGGTCTTGAAACCATCCACCATTCGTCTGGTTCTTAGCATTGCCCTCCCCCGGTAGTGGTCCATTCATCAGCTCGACGTCAGTAATGCATTGTTGCATGGTACCCTGCATGAGACGGTCTATATGCATCAACCGATGGGTTTTTGGGATCCGGATCATGTCTGTTTCTTGCGCAAATCCTTGTATGGTCTTAAGCAAGCTCCTCGGGTGTGGTATCAACGATTTGCTGAGTTTGTTTCCACTATTGGCTTCTCTCATAGTAAGTCGGACACATCCCTGTTTATTTAAAAGCGGGGCGCTGATATTGCGTATATCCTTTTATACGTTGATGATATAATTCTCACTGCTTCATCCCTTGCCCTCCGGCTGTCTATCATGGCTCATCTCAGCTCCGAGTTCGCCATGCAAGACTTGGGTTTGCTTAATGATTTTCTGGGGATTCGGGTTTCTCATCATCAGGACGGTTTGTTTATGTCCCAACATAAATATGTTGAGGAAATCATTAAACGCGCTGGTATGCGTTCTTGCAACTCCAGCCCCACTCCAGTTGATACAAAGGCGAAGATCAGTGTGACGGTTGGCTCTTTATTTGGTGATCCTACATTATATCGTAGCCTTGCGGGTGCACTTCAGTACCTAACATTTACTCGGTCGGACATCTCTTATGCCGTTCAACAGATATGCCTCCAGATGCACGCCCCTCGTGATGAACACATGAATGCCTTGAAACGGGTTCTCTGGAATGTCCAAGGTACCCTGCATATTGGCCTTCATTTATCTCTGTCGTCCCTGACCAGTCTTGTGGCATATACTGATGCCGATTGGGGTGGGGTATCCTGATACCCGCCGGTCGACTTCTGGATATTGTGTCTTCCTAGGCGACAATCTCATCTCTTGGTCTGCCAAACGCCAACCCACACTTCCTCGTTCTAGTGCCGAGGCAGAATATAGCGGCATTGCTAATGTTGCTTCCGAATCTTGTTGGCTCCGTAACCTCCTCCTGGAATTATACTGTCTGATTCAGAAAGCTACCTTAGTTTACTGTGATAATGTTAGTGCTATATATCTCTCGGGGAATCCAGTTCAACATCAACACACCAAACATATTGAGATGGACATTCATTTTGTTCGTGAGAAGGTTGCGCGTGGCGAGGTACGGGTTCATCATGTCCCCTCTCGCTATCAGATTGCGGATATCTTCACCAAAGGTCTTCCTTTGGTCTTGTTTGATGACTTTCGGAACAGTCTTAACGTTCGTCCGCCTCCCGTTAAGACTGCGGGGGAGTGTTAGAATATGAAATAATTAGACTCCTAAGTAGTTCATATATCTTGTAATAATATGTTGTATTTAGACTCCTAGAACAGTGCCTAACTCTCTTGGATAAATATGTACGTTTCTGTTAATGAGAAGTACGGAAAATATTCTTTTCACCTTTTTCCAAGAAGGATGTGACAGCGACCTTAGTTTCAGTAACAGTTGGCTTGATGAACCTGATTGGGTGTTGGTTCGGTGCTATGCCCTGTTGCCACCGAGCCGTGGCCGGAGGGTTAGCCGCGCAGTACAAGTTTGGTGGGAGCTAGGATGGTACTTTGTGTGGCATTGCAAAGTTGGTGGTGCTAGGTTTGGTCTTGGGGAGTTCTTTGGTTATGATATTGGTCCGGTTCGGGCGTTCTGCTCTTGTAATTTGCTGGAATAGAGTTGGCCATGTGTTCGAGAGACGTGAATTCTAAGGAGCCGTTCTGTGTGGGATGGTTGTGCATTTTCTTCTCAGGTTGAGGAAACTGAGAAAGGGACATTCATTTTCCCAGCTGTGGTTTGATTAGAATTCACCAAGGAGACTTTTTTGTTTGTTTCAAATCGATTATAGGATCATATGTTTGCTTACAGTTCATTGACCTCACAGTGATGTTATGTTTTTAAAGTGCAACTTAGTTGTTGCTTTCCTCATATATTTACTCATCATAGTGAACAAGTAACACAATCAAATCTTCTTTCTTCAAGAATCAGAAAATAGTCTTCCTTGTTACATATATATCTCATTGACTTTCCTTTCTTTTTCAACTAGTATTAAGCCTAACATGTATGAACATGGACGAACAAATCATATTTTTAACGAACAAACAATCGATAAACTCTTATTTAATTTACTCGGTAAACAGTTGATAAACTCATTATTCGATTTGTTGGGTTCGTAATACACGGTAAAGCAACAAGCTACGAGCCTTTGCGGAGAACTTATAAATAAGCCTTGTAAGGAGAATGTTATCCAATCTTATATGTTAATTTTATGACCTACTTTGAAGTGATCATGTGGAATGGGGTTTAAGAATTAGTGATGCAATTATCTAATGCAAAAGTTAGAGATTTGCATAGGTAAATTTTTATATTTAGAAAAAAGAAAACATGTTTTTGTTCATAGAAATAAAAACTACTTTCACCTTTGTCCGCACTCGATTTATACATGTACTAGTAGTACTAATGGTGATGCAGCGTACGTGGACAAGCAAGAAAGAACGATGATCAAAACTTCATTGATTCCGCAGAATACTAAAGAATTGACAAATTTTATCAAAGTTCGTTAAATCCACCTAAGAATACTGAAAATTGACAGATTTGTGAGAAAAACTCAATATTTTTTTTATCAATCAATCAAACATAACTTCCTAAAAACAATGACTAACAATGTATTTAAATACTAGAACATCCTAACTTGCTGGAAAATAAAATGAAAACCTAATTAAAAAACAAATTCTAACACCTAATTAAAATTGCAAAACTAAAGACCCAAAATATTAAAACTCGTCCGTCTCGAATGTTATTGGTTCGACTTCTAATCATATCGCTTCAAATAGTTGATTTTCTCCCAAATGTTTGAGGTAAAAACAACTTTTTAGGAGAATTATTCACGACATTTGCATATGCCAAATTGCCGATGCAAGGGACGGTTCCGAAAAGCTACCCCTCTATTCTTTCTTGAGGAATTGACGGTTCAGATTAAGTGATGCATATGAAGCAGTGATATAAGTGGATTTCCTATTGGGTTTGCCGATCAGTTGTAGGCTTGTTGTTTCGGCCTAAATTTGTACAGTATGGGTACTGTGTATGCTTGTCCATTAGATAGAAAAGATGGACTAAAGCCATCGAGATTGCATTCAAGTTCATTAAACTAGTCATAAGGTTGGCGGAGCTTTGGAACACCGAGCGAATGGTTTCCAATTGTCAAAGGATATGATGGATATCTGCTGCAACTGGTGGGGTGAAAGGAAGAAGATGCCAGAGACAGCTTCAAACTTCAAACATTTGGCCAGTCTACATCTTCCCGCATCGGTTCTACTGCTGCTGCTGGCGAGGCTGCGGGTTTTCATTCTTGACCGGTACTTCACTTTGCTGGACTAAAAAACTCTAAATTAGAACTCATCGACATATCCATGCGATACCAAGATTAAGTAGTCCAGAATACCATTTGCTAATTTCACATAGTAGCTCAGTTGTTTCACATGTTGGCCTCATATTGACAGATAACCTCACATTTTGACTTTGGAAAGGTACTCCAAGCTCAGGGACTTTCCCCTGAAATACCCATTCAACAAATTGGGAGAACATGTAGCTGCAAAAGTTACACACACAACACACAAGAACATGTGCATTCTGGTTGTTGGGACAAAAGCTAAACATGTAATTCAAGCTGACTTGATAACTAGTGAAATGTTAAATTGATCATCAGGGTACTCTGTTTAATGGATCTGCTAAGCTTAAATTTTTGAGGAAATCAAGTCCATCTAATGTTTGTTTATTCTGAGTTTAAAATAGTTGAGGCACTTGAGTTATTGGCCTTTTATGATTGTTTCTATTTGAGATCAGAGTTTATCGTTGGATTGTACTACTGTAAAAGATCTACCTATCAATCTATCAATGTCAACAAGGATGATTCCACACATGATATCTCTGCTACTTGTCATTCTAAGGAGATGGGTGTACCAACTTCTATGCTTAGTCCTGGTGAGTTGGTACAGGTGTACGACTCAAGTCAGTAGAGCTTCTATATTTTACTAAGGACTTTCATGATTTTTGTTGTGGTGGTTGCATTGTTGTCTATACTGGTATATGGTTAAAATTTTGTAATTTACGTTGGTGTCATGAGGTTCAATGAAGTTTATATAGTCGTGCTGAAGATTTGGTTCAAGCAATGAAAGATGTTGATTACTTGATTTTGATGGTTATGTGTTTTGTGAGATCAGTGAAGAGTTCAACAAGGTGTGATATTTGGAAATACTTACTCCATTTCATTAATAACTTCTTAGTTTCTATTTTAGGCGTGTTCTATTACAAACTTCCTAACCCAAATATGAAAAAAAATTAAACCCACTTACTAATTTTTATCATTTATCTCTTTTTCTTTATAACCACGTTTTCACTCTCTATTATACTTCATCACGGGTGGGGATTTTCTATCCCACTTTTTCATCACACATTTACAATTAAATACTCATACAAATTAATTTTTTAATATTATTCCTTAAAATTGGTGATTTTTACCAATTACGAAGTAATAAAAGAAATGGAGGGAGTACTATATATGTTTTTGGTTTTGGGTGTTGATCATAGAGTGTGTTCTGGTTATGTACCTTTTGTCCTTTTGGTTGTATTCCTAAAATTGTTTCTCATAATTCTTGTAATCAAAGTTTGAGTCTTCATTTGATTATAAGGAACATTTTTTGCCGTTTAAAGAAAGGAAAAAAAAAACAATGAAGATTATGTACAAATAATTGAATAATTGTATGATAGTTTTGCCGTAAACCACCACCACTTGTATCAGTAAAAGTCTGCCAAAATGACAGTCACATTTGTCTCTTTAAAAGATGGGTTGCTAATATTTCTATTTTTGAGAGGAGCAATTAGGGGTTGGATGGGCGAATAGGTTAGTAAAGTGCATGTATAAATCATATGATCCTTCGGGCAAATTATTGCCTACTACGACAATGTGATATGATTATGATACATTGTTTTTTGATATTTAAGTATACAATTAATACAAACCAGCTAATATGATTTGACATGCTTACATATTTGTATATATGATGATTAAAGTAACTATTTACTCACATTTTAAATTTAAACGAACTGATGAGATACATATGCATTAACAGTAGGAACCGCGTCACACACTACTCGTGTGAAACGTAATCTTGTAAAACATTATTGTTTTACTAAATAATATATTGAAATGAACTGAGTAAATATATAATTTTCACATAATGACTTCAAACTTAACATAAATTGTGTCCTATAAATGTATATATTTTGTGTAGTTATGCAATTAATAGTTTTGAATTGAACTATATTAATTAGACATACGAAAAGTATTCTTCCGATTAGTTAAGAACCATCAGATACATTTCTAGGCTTTGGAAACATTCAACTTCAAAATCTGCAATGCATCTTTCGCATGGTTTTTAATTATTTTTATCGTATGATTTAATAATAATTTAAGGTCAAAATGACCATCGAAAAAATCAACAAAATCAAGTGTTACATTTATTATTGGACGGAGGAAGTATGTCTTTTTTTTATAATAACATATCATGGTTATTTTAAATTAAGTATAATACGATCATACAATTTTATGTTTAAAAAAATAAAAATTTAAGAAGAGAATAAATAAAACAGAAAAAAAATTACGTCAATAATAAGATTCGAACCCAACACCTTCAACTAAAATAATGATACAAATAATAGAGAAAAATCACGCCAACAGGATTCGAACCCTACACCTTATAATTAAATAATGACACATATATGCACCAGATTGAAATTAGATAAGCAAGATCAACGGATTAAAATTGATTGGTATGTCAATCAATTGGGTAAATCAACCGATTTATTATATTACTTTATTTTTATTTAATATGATAAATATATTGGATTGATATGGGTGTGATGTGATTCATAGTAAGATAAATGCAACAATAATACTCCTTCCTTCTATTCTTTTTAAAGTTTCATTTGTACCATTTCTGAAAAAATTATTAAATAAATAAAAATAGAAAAATGTTTGAAAAACGTTTTGAGGATTACAAACTTGATATTTAAGTCATTGTGCACATAAAATCACCATTCATAAAATTTTCTTAACCTTTTTATGTTTTTAATAATTTTTTAAAAATTATTCTAATAATAATAGGAAATAAAAACTTTTAGAGAGAAAGAAGAAAGTACGATATTATTGCCTTTACTGGTATAAAATAGGATAGGGTGATCCGTTTCCACCGTTACGTATTGCACAACACTAATTTTCAACCATTTTAACTCGTGCAATCATTACCATTACGATTTGTCTACGTGTTCTTTCCGAATGGACCCAAACACTCTGTTTGAATTTATTTCTTTTATGGATGGAAAAGTTGTATAAAGATGAGACATGATTTTCATAGTGGATTTCGAAAGGAACTGCTGCCAATGCGTGATAGATGAGACATGATCTTTTCGTAGTTAATAATTGACTTGGCTAATTAAGGCTATGTTATCTTAATATAATATAATATAATATTGATAGGGAGGCAATATAACATCCCGGTCATACTCGACCCGCTCCCTCGAATCCGACCAACGACTTTACCACTTATGCGAGACCAGCCGCATTCAGACCTAGGATCGAAAGATACCTTCTCCCTCGAAGGGGACCAATAGTACTACCTAATACTGACACGCCTAGTACTGTCGCTGTCCTCCAGCTCCCCATGCAGCCCCAACGGGCCCCGCATCTTGTATCCTATATATATGTGTATTTTTTGCATCCAAAGAACACACTTGAAATATACACATGCACCCATGCTTTGTCCCCTCACGTTGATTCGCTACCGATCTGACTAAGGCAGATCGGACCTACTTCCCCTAACCTCCTACCTTTGCAGTAGGTCGAAGCTCGGACTCCCTCAAGTTGAACTCCTTCCATTCCTCATTATGGGACGAGAGATGATGCCCTAAGACCCATTCGGTTTTTACCCGCATCATCTTGGCGCCGTCTGTGGGAATCCGAGACTAAAAGCCACTACAACGACAGCTTTAGGAAGGGACTCAGTAGGGAAGTCAGCGTCCCACTTTTGGGAAGGAACAATGACAAAGAAAAAAAAGACTCCAGCCAAACCAACGAAGGAGCACGAAAACCTCGCGAACCCCGTCCCAGAACCTTCCCGTACGGAAACGGGGCGAGAATACGACGAAGAATCATCCGAGTCCAGCCATGAGGAAACCCCTCGATCTGAGGAGCCGCCCGCGCCACCCCCTGTGCCTACAGATCCGCAAATGCTCATTACGGAGGGCCAACTAACCCATTTCGTACGTACCGTTTGCGAGACGGTCGTAGATAGCAGGATGCCGGCAGAGAAAACTCGTCTAGCATCAGTGGTAGTAAGGGAGAAGTCTCGTCCCAGTGTTTCCACTCGAAGCAACCGCCTCAGCCGAAGCGACCGATCCGCTCGGACCGAAGGGACTCACAGCCAAGTCCCCAGCCAAACTCGAGCCACTCGCAAGAGAAAAGCGGATAGCCTGGCTGAAAGCTCGGTCGTCACACCTCGAGAGAGGCGTGCCCCGCCGAAAGAGCACTCACCAGAGCGACGAAGGGCCCAAAAAGCTATCCACATATCCAGCGGCGATTCCGACTCCTCACTAGAACGGGGAGACGCAGATCGAAAGGCCATCAAGAGGAAAATGGAGAAGTACGAGGATCTACTTCGAGCCCATGATCAGAAGGCTAAGGAGAGGAGCAAAAGACCTCATTCGAACCCCCGAGGAGGAAGGCGAGAAGATAAAGAAGCTCGAAGAGAGCCAGCAAGGAAAGATAAGGCTAGGCGAGAGACGGGATTCGCTCCCAATCCCCTGTCCCAAAGGTTGATGGGACACTCGATACCCCCAGATCAGAGGATCCCCAAGAACCTCCCCAAGTACTCGGGGACCACCTGTCCACACGAACACCGAGTCAAGTTCGAAAACATGATGCAGACCTATGGACATGATGAGAAAGACATGGTAATCGTCTTCCCGGGAACCCTCGAAGGAGTAGCCACGGAATGGTACTACAACATGGCACCCGGGTCCATTCGATCCTACGCCGACCTAGTCCACGCATTCCTAGGCCACTTCACAGATTACAAGAAATCCAGACAAGCTAGTAGCTGTCTGCAAGACATCATCCAAAAATAGGATGAACCCCTCAGGCGATGGTGGCAGCGCTTCAACGCTGTGGCCTTGCAAGTTGATGATCACCCCATGCATTTTCGAAAACAAACACTCTACACCAACACTCGAAATCGAGGATTCGCGTCCGAAGTTTCGAGGGAAAAGCCAGAGACACCGTCGGAACTGTCCAACATCATGAACAAGTATATTGAAGAGGAGAGGATGATCAAGGAAGCAAGGTTAGCTTTCGACCCGCCCCGTGCGAATCGAAGGGAGAAATCCCCCAAGAAGGAACGGGCGGAACCAGTGAGGAACACGGGAAAGGAAAGAAATTTCCCGGAACGACGACCCCCAAGGAAAAACCCAGGAGTCATTAGGTACCCGCAGCGCCAAGTCTATTCCATCATCGAAAGCTTGCCGGGTATCAGATGGCCTCGAAAGCACAAAGAGACCAATACAACCCGCAACTCGAGGGAATATTGCGATTTCCACAAACAAAAGGGGCATGATACCGACCGTTGCATAGAACTGATGTTGGAACTAGAGCGAGGGGTCGAAGAAGGATACTTAGAGGAAAGTCGGGACTCGAATGGCTCTCTGACTGTCCGACCCGCCGGAAACACGGCAAAGGAGGCCCCGATCCCCTCAAGACCCCCGCTGCCACAACAGTCGGCGGTCTTCCAAGAATCCAGAAGAACGATGTCCGAGGATGACCTCGAGAATGACCCCATCCACGGAGAAATCAAGTACATTGCAGGCGGTCCCACCGGAGGTGACTCCAGAAGGGAAAGGGACAGAACGGCTCGAAGGATGCGTAACTCCTATGCAGAAGGAACTCCCACGTTCAACGTCGGGTGCCTCGAAGTCGAGAACATTCCCCTCTGCTTCGACCAAACTGATTCCCCCGACCCTCAAGTCACGCGGAATCAAGGGCCCAATTTCCCGCTGGTTATTTCGATGGTAATCTCGGGTTTTGGGGTCAGCAAGGTCCTAGTCGACACGGGAAGCTCCGTAAATGTTATCACCACATCCACACTCAAGAAAATGCAAATCCAAGGAACCGGTTTCTCCGACATCTCGACCAACCTCTCAGAATTCGGAGGAGCGGTGGTCAAGCCCCTCGGAACTATTTGGTTGCTAACTTCGCTCGGGTCAAAACCCGCGAAAGCAACTCACCACTGCCAGTACGTGGTTGTAGAAGATGATATGGGGTACAACGTCCTATTAGGACGACCAGGGATCAACCAATTCCAAGCTGTTGTATCAACTTACCATCTGAAGATGAAGTTCCCCACCAAGGATGGGGTAGGAGAAGTCAAAGGAGACCCGAAAGAGGCATGGGAGTGCTATTGCACCTCCACTAAGGCGCAAGGATCGAAAAGCATGGGACAGTCGTCAGATAAGGCGCCCGAACCAGAAAACTTGGAGAATCCACCAAAAAAGCAATGTTATTTGGCCGGGGACGATCCTTTTGAGTTTCCGAAGACTCGAAGAGAAGATGGAGAGCGCATCGAGCCCTGCTCCGATGTGAAGGACCTCCAGTTGTGCGAGAACCAACCGGAGAGGATCACCAAGATAGCGGCAGACCACCCTGAAGAACTCGAGCTAGCACTATCACTCTTCCTCCAAAGGAACTCCGACGTCTTCGCGTGGGGGACTATCGATCTCGAAGGCATCGATCCCAAGGTAATCTTGCATCGATTAAACGTCGACCCAAAGGCCAAACCAGTAAGCCAAAAGCAAAGAACTTTCAGCCGAGAGAAAAACTTGATAATCGACGAGGAAGTAGCCAAACTCCTCAGAGCGGGCCACATTCGACCCACTCAGTTTTCGGATTGGTTGTGCAATGTCGTTTTGGTCGGCAAAGGTAATGGGAAGTGGAGGATGTGCAACGACTTCACAGACCTCAACAAGCGATGCCCCCGAGATCCTTACCCCCTCCCTCGAATCGATCAATTGGTCGATTCCAGAGCCGGAGTCGAACGCCTCAGCTTCATGGACGCCTTCCAAGGCTACTACCAAGTCCCAATGGCAAAAGAGGACGTAGACAAAACAGTCTTCGTCACCCATTCCGGTGTTTACTCCTTTCGAGTAATGCCTTTCGGATTACGGAATGCGGGAGCCACCTACCAAAGGCTGGTCAACATGATGTTCGAAAAAGAGATAGGCCACACCATGGAGGTGTACGTGGATGACATGCTGGTCAAAAGTATAAAAGCCCAAGATCACGTGACCAACCTAAGCAAGTGTTTCGAGAAACTAAGGAAGTTCGGCATGAAGCTCAATCCAGCCAAGTGCGTTTTCGGGGTAAAAGGGGGGAAATTTTTGGGCTACATGGTCACTCAGCGAGGCATCGAAGCCAATCCCGATAAAATCAAGGCAGTGATCGATTTCCCAAGCCCTCGAAATGTCAATGAAGTCCAAAAGCTAGTTGGAAGGGTCATTGCTTTGAGCCGCTTTATAGCAAGATCAGGAGAAAAGAGTTTACCATTCTTCAAAGTACTAAGAAACGCCAAGCATTTCGAGTGGGGGGATGAAAGCGAGAAAGCCCTCAGGGAGCTCAAAGACCACTTGTCGAAACCGCCTTTACTTTCGAAGCCCCAACCAGGCGAAGTGTTGTACTTACATGTGGCGGTTTCCCTCGAAGTCGTCAGCTCGGTGTTAGTCCGAGTAGAGCAAGGCCAGCATTACCCAATCTATTACCTAAGCAAGATCCTAACAAAGGCGGAGATCAACTACCTTGAGATCGAAAAATTCACTTACAGCATCGTACTAGCTTCGAGGCGTCTCAAGCCGTATTTCCAAGCGCATGAGATTGTGGTACTCACCACGCAACCACTAAAGAGGATCTTGGGCAAGCCGGACTTATCAGGAAGACTGGTACGATGGTCAGTCGAACTCATGGAGTACTCACTCGAGTTTCAAACACCAAACGCCAAAAAAGCACAAGTCATTGCCGATTTCTTCCTAGGAATCAAAGAAGAAACCAACCTCGTACTCACACTCGAGGAAGCCAAGAAAGGAGAGAACCTCGAAGCCCGCTGGGAACTGTACGTTGATGGTTCTTCGACGCGGGGACAAGGCAGAGTGGGAATCCACATGTCAAACCCCGACGGTGTCGAATTGGATTTCACGATCCGGCTAGCTTTCCCCGCCACAAACAATGAAGCAGAATACGAAGCAGTCCTCATTGGACTAAGACTTTCACTCGAAGGAGGAGCGAGACATGTCCTCGTACATACGGATTCGCAGTTGGTAGCCCAGCAACACGCCGGGGTGTTCGAGGCAAAGGAAGAGCCGATGAAGCTTTATCTCGCTGAGCTCCAAGCCATGGCGACCAAGTTCCAAAGTTTGGAAATCACACAGATACCCCGAAACCTCAACAAGATAGCAGATGGGCTAGCAAGATTCGGGAGCTCCTCGCAGAATATAAGCACCCGGCAGGTATGGTTTCGAGGGGTAAAACCTTAAACACGATTCGTGAAGAGCGAATCCTCCAAATATTTACTAATGCCCCCCCTAAACACGATTCGTGAAGAACGAATCCCCCAAAAACTCACCAATGCTCAAATTTCTTTGCATTTACAATAGGTCACCCTCATGACGGTCGAAAAACCAACCATAGGGGACAACAACCTCAAAAGAAAACGATCACTTGAAGTCAATACTCGTGAGGCCAACCACACTTGGCTAGAAGACATCAAGGTGCTTTCGACCATTCCTTCGAAAACCCACAGCGAGGTGGAAAACCTCCAGCTAACGTCCCCCCATTCCGGGGCAACAACTCACCTCGACTTTGTTTTTTCAGAAATTTAAGCAGGGGCGAATCCCACTAGATCGAAACGAAGCCAGAAGAATCGGCAGGAGAGCACAAGGATTCCTTTGGGATGGCTCGAATCTTTACAAAAGATCCGTCGACGGCCCCCACCTAAAATGCGTCGACAAGGAAGAAGCCCAAATAATCTTATAGGAAGTGCACGCAGGGAGTTGCTGCAACCACTCGGGGGGTAGAGCCCTAGCCCAGAAAATCCGCCGACAAGGATTTTACTGGCCAACTCTCATCCCAGATTCGAAAGCACGTTCGAAGAAATGTGACGAGTGCCAACGCTTTGCTCGAAACAGTTCAGCCCCCGGCGAGCCGATGATCGCAACACCCGTATCATGCCCGTTCGATAGGTGGGGCATAGATATCGTAGGAAAGCTCCCGACATCGACGAACCAGAAAAAGTTCCTCATTGTGGCCGTTGAATACTTCTCCAAATGGGTCGAAGCCGAAGCTGTCGGAAAAATTACTGAGGGAGTTATCAAGAGCTTTATCTGGCGCAACATCATCTGTCGTTTCGGGCTTCCCAGGAACATCGTGTCCGATAACGGCACCAAATTCACGGGGAAAAAGATAAAGGCTTGGTGCGTCGAGTTAGGCATCAAGCAGAGCTTCACTTCCGTAGGCCACCCCCAAGCTAATGGACAGACAAAGGTTACCAACAGAACAATTGTGGAGAACCTTGAAAAGCGATTGGGCCCGTCGAAATCCGATTGGGCGGACGAATTACACGGAGTCCTTTGGGCTTATCGAACTACGCAGAGGACCGCAACACAAGAAACTCCGTTTTGCATGGTATACGGATCCGAGGCGGTGATCCCGTGCGAGATAGCTGTCGAAAGCCTCCGAATTGAAGCCTACGATCCAGAGGAAAACCAAAACGTTCGAGCTTTCGAACTGGATATGCTCGACGCCAAAAGAGAGAAAGCCAGAGGAAAGATATTAAGGTACCAAGCCCTGATGACCAAGGCATACAATAAAATCCTCGTCGGAAGAGACCTCAACGTTGGAGACCTAGTGTTGAGAAAAGCCAGCATTCTCGAAAACATGGGAAAGTTCGAAGAACCGTGGAAAGGCCCCTACCGAGTCACGGAAGCCCTATCAAACGGAAGCTACCGGCTCGAGGACCTCCAAAACAACCCCGTCGCAAGGCCATGGAACATCAAGAACTTGAGGAAGTACTACACATGAACAAGCCCAACAATCAACTTTTGGTTGCATTTTCGAGCCTCTTAACAAACCACCCCATCGAGGGTCGTCACTGATAGAGGATCAATCAACCCCCACAAAGGGTGAACTTTTGTTTACATCTTCGAGCCTCTTAGCAAACCACCCCCTCGAGGGTCGTCACTGATAGAGGACCGATGTATTTTGAAAATTTCCAACGAAATCCGTCCGATAAACCACCCCCACCAAAGGGTCGTCACTGTCGACGGACATTATCATCGAAGAAATTCCAATGAAAAACCATGTTCACAAACTAGAGATACAACAACACATTCGTAGCCCCACCAAAAGAAGCAAGTCTAATGAAAGACACCATTTTGACGGAAACGGTGCCTTCTCACAGACCCCTTCCAAGCTCGTAACTTAAAGAGTTACGAAACAAGAATAACGCTTCGACAGTTACTGACCGACGGGTACTTGTACTCTGTCCAACGATTATTCGCACCCTTCGAACCAAAACTCCGCCAAAATACGGGATGAAGGGCTTCCAAGATCGATGCAATGATGTTTCAACGGAAATACCATGCATCGACCAACAAGATTCACCTCGAAGTATCAGAACTTCGAGATAAGAATGTTGCTAAGTCATAGACGATCGACGGATCGTACTTCCGACAATAAACAACCATTCGAATTACTGTCGAAACACACATTCGAAACACACATCGAAAAGCAAGAGAGGAAAGCTACCATTCGAAACACACATTCGAAAAGCAATAACAAATTCAAGTTTCATGATCAGAGCAAACATATTCGAGACTCTTGTTCGAAAAGAGAGTTAAACGACGGAGGATTCCAGCAGGTCAACAAAACATACAAAAAATGACCCTCGAAGGAATCCCCTCGAATCGAAACAAAACAGGTACTTGTCCAAAAATTTACAAAATTCACTCGGCATACCGAGGCACAAATTTAAAAATTCAGAATTTGTTCGAAAAGGGTTACAAGGCTACCCGGCATACCGGGCCTTCAAAACAAAACCACAAACACTTGGCCATAAGTCGTTACTGAGGATGCGAGGGGTCACCACTATTGGCAGTATCGTCCACATTTTCCTTTGAAGCAAAGAAGTTGTCCACGGACCGAATCACTGACGAAAGATTGCGGTGCGAGAAGCTATTCACGTCAATACCGGCCGAGAGGAGACAATCATTCCCCACTTCGCATAGAGACCCCACGAAGGATGGCATCGGAGGTGCGGAGGTCTCGGCCTCTTCAGGATGCGCCACGGGGAAGAACTCCTCGCTCATCAGAGCTGCGAAATACGTGTCAGCGTCACCCTCGTCCTCGACAGGAGGATCCTCGAAATTCGGGTCCTTGGAGAGATCCAGATCAACCTCAGCATCGAAATCAGCTGTTAGCTTCCCCCTCTTCCGCAGTTGACCCACGACCTTGTCACGGGTCTCCACCATCTTACCTGCATCCTTCTTAGAAAGCAAGTACTAATAAGACTGGGATTTGAGGAAGTCCTCTACAGCGTTCACCCTCGAAAATTTGCCGGAACGGACCACTTCTTCGCGAGTCCTTCTCAGGGCGGCCTCGAAACCATTACGCTCCTTGGTGAGCTGGGCCAACCTGGTTTCCAGTGACAAGTTCTTCTCCTCCGCGGACGCCAACTCCAATTGGGCCTTCCCGTTCTGGTCCTGTAGCTCACCGACCTGCTTCGACAACCCTGCGGCCTCCTCAGTTTTCCTCCTCAGCGCAGCCTCCGACCTGGCACGGGCCCTCTTCTCTTCTTCGATCTTAGCCTCGAAATCACCGGCCAAGTTTTTCTTCCGATCTAACCGACTCGAGATGTTCTTCGAGACGGTTATCAGCTACACAGGAAAGGAGGATCAGCACACGAACATCAAAACTTAAGAAAATTTCACAAAAATTTGTTACCTGTAGCTGCAGGAGGGCTTCCTTAGCTCGGATTTCCGGATCGGAGAGTCGATCCAGTGCAGCCTGATCGGCCCTCGAGGCCATCATCTCTCGCCATCCGAGGGCGGTACCAGCGTCACCATTCAGGAAAGAGACCTCACGACCCCCTTCACGAGCCTGCCCAAGCTCCGCAGCAGTCGGCGCTCGGAGGTAGGAGGAGCGAGGAGGAGACTCAGGAATCTCAACCACTATGGTCTTCGCCCTTTTACCTCGATTGTCAGAGGTTGATTGTTGGGCCAAAGACAGAGCTCTTTTCGAGCCCCCACCCTGGGGCGTAGTGGTTTCGGGCCCCCCAGATTCTTCGACCCTTTCGACCTCAGGTCCTACAACCGCTCCCGTAACTCCGACTTCGACGGGCGGAACAACAGAACCCGCTCCGCCGGAAGGAGGCTCGATATCGGGAGCAAAACCCGTCGGGACCACCTCAGCGACGTTAACCGGTTGAGGCTCGGTGTATTTGCTGACTTGGGACTTTTTTAACTCCAATTGAAGGGCCCGACGCTCAAGAAATCGCTGAGACATCCTTATCCAATAACCTGCGAAAGGAAAAACACACAAGTCAGGTAATAGCTCGAAGGGATAAAACTCGAAACAGAGAATAAAATTGGGGAACAAAACAAAAAGAAGTTATCTACGTACCCAAGTCTCGGATCCCCCTCATCTCTGGCTCGGAGCCCGAAGAAACTCCCGCAAGGAATAAGATCGGCTCAACCAAGAGACAATAAGGGTTGATCCGATCCTCGGGAGCCACTAGTTTGTACTGATTAGGCCAATTCGCCCTATCAGCCTCCTTAATTTCGGGAACATTTCGGCCCCGACGCCACAATCTCGGGGTCGGAACCACCCCGGGAGTTCCATCTTCATTGGCAGGAAGTCGCACATACACGTACCGCCGTTTGTACCCGACCCCGTGCGATGACTGAAATCGAGAAAAGATCTCGAAGCCCTTAATCGGCGAAAAATAGTAAAAGCCGCCACCATCGGAGCTTTCCACAATCTTAAAAAAATGAAGGAAGTTCGAGGCCGTGAACTTCCGACCAATTGACTGGACCCATATTCCGAAGCCTATAAGACAACCCATCGCGTTCGGTAGGAGCTAGGTCGGGCATAAACCAAGCAGCCGAAGAACTCTAGCTACGTCAGGAGAGACCGGCAACCGAAAGCCGTATTCAAAATGAAGAAAGTTGAGACACAAACAGTCGGCGGGTGGGCTATACATTTTGTCATCGGAGCCCGGAATTATGATCTCGTAGGACTCAGGGATATTGAAGCGATCAAACAAAGCCTTAGCCTCTTTTGTCTTGACCGTGCTACATTCGGTTGAAAGCCGTTGATCCGCATTTGTCTCAGTAGGAACGGCGGAGGGCTGGGACTCTACCAGAGGAACGGAGGCACCCGACCGCAGGTTCGAGGTCGTCGCCCCCCGAACGTTCGAAGGCCCTTGAACGTTCGACGGACCACCGAAGTCGGCGGACTCAGTTTGCTCGCTACTGCTAGGAGTGCGGATTATAGCGCGAACCATCTTTGTTTGAAAAAGGCGAGAAATCGACCTATGACCTCGAAAAACCTGGTTCGAATTTAAAAAGGTATTCGAATCAGAGGGGCCAAGGGGTGTGATATCTCTACCTAAAAAGGCCTATCTACGCTATACGAATTGGATCTAGTGGTTCGAGAAGGACCACCGGCACCGGGTTGGTCATCGATTCGTTTCGACATCTCCCAAAATGCTACACGGAGGAAACAATCAGAAGAAACCCCGACCCGGAACCAACACTAAAAAGCATAAAAGAGAAACAAAAAAGAGAGAAGAAGAAAAGTGGCAGAAAAGCAAGAAGTTAACTGTGTTACCCCCACCGGAGCAAAGCCGGCGGCCGGAAAATTACAACACAAAACACGCAACATAAAAAGAAGAAAGAGAAAAGGAATGTACCTGGTTTGTGAGAAAGGCGAATGAACGGCGCACCGGGAAAAAACCGGTAGTCTAAACCTCAAGCAAAAACGGGGACGGCAGTTGCACGGCGAGCAGAGAAAGCAGGAAGAACAAGAAGCAAGAAGTGAAAAATGAGAAAAGGGAAAAGTAAAAGTCGGTTTTACCAAGCCTCCATTAACTGCCCCCATCATTAACGCGAAAACCGACGCGTTTAGGCCCCACGCGAGTGGATGGGGGTGTGACACGTGGAAGGGAAACGAACCGGCGCCCCCACTAAAGGCACGCGAAATACCGGTTCTACCCCCCACATTCAAATTTCAGAAAACAGCGTAACCCCGCCAAAACTTGACTCGAAAAGCCACTATAACTTTCGATAGACGACCCAACCTCGTCTTTCGAAACTTGAGGGACTTATGATAGGGAGGCAATATAACATCCGGTCATACTCGACCCGCTCCCTCGAATCCGACCAACGACTTTACCACTTATGCGAGACCAGCCGCATTCAGACCTAGGATCGAAAGATACCTTCTCCCTCGAAGGGGACCAATAGTGCTACCTAGTACTGACACGCCTAGTACTGTCGCTGTCCTCCAGCTCCCCATGCAGCCCCAACGGGCCCCGCATCTTGTATCCTATATATATGTGTATTTATTGCATCCAAAGAACACACTTGAAATATACACATGCACCCATGCTGCCCATTTCTCCCCTCACGTTGATTCGCTACCGATCTGACTAAGGCAGATCGGACCTACTTCCCCTAACCTCCTACCTTTGCTGTAGGTCGAAGCTCGGACTCCCTCAAGTTGAACTCCTTCCATTCCTCATTATGGGACGAGAGATGATGCCCTAAGACCCATTCGGTTTTTACCCGCATCAAATATAATATGAAATCTCATTATTTTCAGTTCAGTTCAATTCTGTTCAGTTCTGTTCAGATTTGTTTAGTTATATTTTATACTACAAATAAATCATGTTCAGTTCTGTACATACGAAAAGAACAGTTTCTAACTAGTTGAAAAAGTAGATGTGATGCAACGATCGAATATAAATGTAACATAAATATGTAAAAAGTATGTTTTTCTAAACTTCGGAGTGAAACCCTCTTTATCCTTTACAGTTAGTTCATAGTTGATAATTTATTTTATTTTTTATTTTTGACAAAATTTGATTGCAACGAAATTTACAAAAATTACAAGGTCATAACCTATAAATACACTCAACAATAAAAACCCAAAAACATGACACCTCCAAACCATATTTTCTCTGTTCTCTCCCAAGTTTTTTTATTCGAAATTTCTTCTCTCCGAAGTTGATTAGTATATATAGCAGCTATAGTACCTAATTTGCTAAACCACCAAATCTAGACTGATGATGAGCCAATGCAATTTTTTCTTTTTACTATTTGGGCATGGGCATGGACACGTGTCAGTTGATAATTGGAGCTAATAGTATAGCTCACATGCAAGCTCATAGTAAATCCGAGGCGGTTTGCTACTACTATATTACTACATCCGCCCTCATCAATTTTAACATTTCATTTTGTTAAATTTTTCGAAAATCAGCTTGACCTCCAATTAGTCTCAAATCATATAGAGATAGTTATGAAAAAGTTTATATTATAAAACTTTAAATCTGTAATTTTTTTATATAAAATTTTTAATTATTTTTTATTACGATTTGGCATTGTTTTGAAGTCAGAGTGACATTGTAAAAGTTAACAAAATAAAATTCTGAATTTCAACGTGTGTTTAATAATTGCACATTATATATATATATATATATATATATATATATATATATATATATATATATATATATATATATATATATATATATGTGTGTGTGTGTGTGCAAGGAATGAAAGAGACTACAATGGAAGGACCGGAAGACAGATGCAGCGGCCATCTCCTAACTCTCCTAACTCCAAGTATGGAAGATCACAAGGTCAAAGGTTTAGGTCGAGACACAGGGAAGTTGAGGAGAGATGGACACCAGTCGTCAGTAGGAGGCGGAGGGAAAAGGATAGACGAGAGAGAGTGTTCAACGGGAGGATGAATAAAATTTTCTAAATCTCTACATAGCTAATTTTCCGGATGAGTGGGATGAACAGGCTATGCGGGAGGAGCTGAACAAGATCGGGAAAGTTGTATCTGTGGCGTTACCCTGGAAGAAAAATAAATTTGGGAAAAACTTTGAGTTCGTAAGATTCGAGAAACGCAGAAACGAGGGTACAATTCTGGGAAAGGTGAAGGAACTCTGGATAGGCTCGTACAAGCTATTGGCTAATGAAGCTTACTTTGAGAACAAAGGTCTGCCACTGAAGAAAAAGAAACAAACTCCAAGAACTCAACTTCCTAAACAAGGAACAAGTCAAGCAGTTAATGCTACTCCAGGAGTTATTGTTAGTCCAGTAGTTAATGCAACTGGTCGTGTAGTAAATGCTTGGAACTTAAATTCCCCTTTAGTTGAAGTATGCAATGAAACTGAGGCCCAGCTAGTCAACGGTTCAGAGGCTGTTTTGGTACAAGAAACAGAGCAATTACAGTGGGTGTCAACCTGCTTGATAGGTGATGCTGGAAAACCACTTACAGCGATTCAACTAACACACATCCTTGACACAAACGGTCATAAGAACTTTAGGGTGGCAAAGTTATCTGATGATTCTTGGGTTCTTCAACCACCAGACCAAATTTCAAGAGACAACCTTTTAGGGGAGGAACAGGAGTGGCTCTTAAACATGCGGCCTTGGAGAAGTATTGAAGTGAACAGGAAACGACGAGTTTGGTTGAACATTTATGGTGTTCCACTTAATCTCTGGACCTCTGATACTTTCACTTCTCTAGGTAGTAAGGCGGGTAAGGTGCTCCAAATCCATCCTTTTACTAGGGACAGAGAAGATTGCCGAAAAGGCAGAGTCTTGGTAGAAACAGAGTGCTTTGACGTATTAAGGGTTAAGACCTTTCTTAGACAGAAAGATGAGATCTTTTCGATCTTTGTGGTAGAGGAATTGGATATTGGCCTAAATTTTCTGCCAAACCTCAGTGAAAATCTTTTCAACAAGGGAAACAGAGAAGCTTGGAATTCTGATTCGGAAAGATCGGAATTTTTCTCCGGGAAGTCGTCGGAAGCCTTTCTTGATACTGAAGATGACCGGAGTTGGGCTGAGGAAGGGGAAGTAGAGCTAGAAATTTCAAATCCAATAGGCTCAGATCTTGACGAGATTCCCAAGACAGATATCTCGATCTTGGCAGAGAAGATGTTATTTGGGGAGAAAGAAAAGTCAAATGTTGAAGAGGTACAGGTTGTGTCTGTCACTTTAGGGGAGGATGAAAGGGAGTTGTCAGTCGTGCCAAAGACGCCAAAATTCTTACTAAGCAAAGGGGGGCTGACATGACAGCAGCAGCGGCGGGGGCGTCTATTGTTTTGGGGAAAGATGGAGTAGACGTTGATAAAGGAGGTTCTTTTGGGTTGGTTATTGAAAAGGATAATGGACATGTTGCTGAAAAGGGTTTTGGGCTTGTTAGTGTTGGGCCGTGTGAGGTTTCTGGGCTGGACTCTGTTGGCTTGGACATTTTAAATGATGGACTCTTTAAAGAGACAGTTGGGTTTCATGTGAATGAAACGGGTCAAGCTTTAATCGAATTAGGAAATGGAGAGAGCGCCGTTATAAAGGAAGGAGGCGGGTTATGCCTTTTTGAAACAGAGAACCTCACTGTAAGTCCACTGGATGTTGGTTTGGAACAGGGGAAAACAGAGTGAGCCTGATTTTGAGAAAATAGTGTCTACTTCAACCGAAAATCTTTGCACTAACCCTATTGCGGCATTAATCTTACCTTCACAGTCACCCGACCCGTTTGGGTTGAGGGAGACCATTGCTAATACAGGGAGAAAATCCATTAATATTTCACAAGTTAACTCGGCGAGTAGAGGCGTATCAACAAGGAGGGGATTGGGCGTGAAAGGTAGTGCAGTTTTGGGAGTAAAAAGGAGAAGGCCTAGGAAAGCTAGTGGCTCGACACCAATTGATAAGCTAATTGATCTCATTGATGGGGGCATTTGGCCAAGCAATGTGCAAATTAAAGCTTGCAACGATCTTTTTTGGAAGAGATCGTTAAGGGAGGAGGCCTGTGATGAAGTAGAAACAGCTGTGGGTTTGAGTTTTATTGATGGAAAAGAGAAAGAGAAGGCGGTACAAATTTTTGAAGCTTGCGAACAAAGAGATAGCGTAGGGGTTGGAGGAGTTGAATGTAGGAGGAAAGTTAGGTCTTGGTTTGGAAGGAAGTGGTAAATGAATATCTTGAGTTTCAATATAAGAGGGTTGGGGGGTTGCTAAAGAAGCAAGAGATTCGAGATATTGTGGTCAAAGAAAAAGCTTGATTTTGTTTGTATTCAAGAAAGAAAGAAGGGTAATTTTCATACAGACCCCCTGTTAGTTTCATCAATTACTCATCTTCCCCTGCTAGTTCAACAATAACATATTTTCCCTCGTTAGTGAAAAACAATTACATCCAGCCCCACGACTTTGACTTTCGGCGAATTAAGGCCTGTACATGACGAATTTGCCCTCATTTAAAATTCAGATTTCAGAAACACCCAAACACAATAAACTTTCCTTTATTGCACATTTGACTCCAAAATTTCTAATTTTACAAAATTAACCTACATAATTTTTTAAAATTTCAACATCATCCAAAATATTTTTGTAAACAAGTCCCTACACATTTTATATCTCAATATCAACCCCATAATATTAAAATAAATAAATAAATGATAATAAGAATTCCAAAATATAATTTAAAATTAAATAAAAAAAGAAAAAAAAGATGATCGGAGCTCCGATCGGACCTCCGACCGGAGCTGGCAGCTCTGGTCGGAGCTTTAAATAGCTCCGACCGGAGCTATTTACAGCTCCGATTAGAGCTGTAATTAGCTCCAACCGGAGCTATTTACAGCTCCGATTGGGGCTGAAAACAGCCCCGATCGGAGCTGATTTACAGCTCTGGTCGACGGAGCTGTGTGGGGACAACTCCGGTTACGGAAAAATTCCGGTACCGGAGTTTAGAGCTTGAAGAAGAAGATGATTAATGAAAAAAAAAAAAAAGGAAAAAGGAAAAGAAAATATTGAAAAAAGAAAAAGGAAAAGATAAATGAAAAAAGAAAAATATTGGTAAGGGCTTTGGGGAGAGAAGATTTGTAAGTTGGTCAACATTTTTGGATGAAATGGGGCTAGATGTAATTGTTGAACTAGCAGGGGAAGAAACGTAATTAGGTGCAGCAGTGGGGGTAGTTTTTAAAAAATTCCCAAGAAAGAAAGATAATTTTGTAAAGTGGGATGTAGTTAATCTTTGGGGTGGAGAAAAGGTTGATTGGGTGCACGTAGGTTCGTTAGGAGCTTCTGGGGGGATGTTAAGTATGTGGAACCCGAAGGTTTTTTCTAAAACCGATATGTGGGGAGAAGAAGGGGCGTTGGGAGTGGAAGGAAAATGGAGGGGGGTGGAGGTTGTAATTGTGAATATTTATGCTTCGTGTACGGACACCGTTAGAGCGGAGTTGTGGCAAAAGTTGGTGGAAAGAAAGAAAGGTAGCGCTTGTACAAAATGGTGCGTTTGTGGAGATTTTAATGCGGTGAGATCGTTGGAAGGGAGGAAAGTGAAAAAAGGGAGTGGAGGTAGAAAAGCATGGAGGATTTTAACAACTTCATCTTGGAGGCGGAGTTGTTGGACTTACCTATTAGAAGAAGGAAGTTCACTTGGTGCCGGTCAAATGGTGGGTGTTGTAGTAGACTAGATCGTTTCTTATTCTCGGAAAGTTGGTTGGAGGTTTGGCCACACCTTTCTCAATCGGGTTTGAAAAGAAGACTTTCGGACCACGTGGCAATTTTGGTGAGGGAGGAGATTAGAGATTTGGGGACCTAACCCTTTCGGTTTATAAATGAGTGGACTAAAGAGAGGATTTTTCAATCCTTGTTGCTCGAAGAATGGAAGAGGGATATCACGGGTTGGGGAAGTTTTAGAATAAAAGAAAAGCTCAAAGGCCTAAAGATGAAATTGAAGGCTTGGCATAGAGATACCTTTGGGGGGCTCGACAAAAGGATTGGTCACCTAGAGGAGAATCTTGAAAAGGCCAATTTAAGGGTGGAGGAGCTTAAGGTTCCCGGACAACTCTCACCTTTGGGTGAAGCTTCTATAGTTTGGGAAGAAGCTAGTTCAAAGAGACCGTCGCTTGTGGTACGTGGAGCTTGAGAAGCTTTTGGGAGTAAAGGCCAACTTGAGAATTCAACAAGCCAAGAAGACTTGGATTAAAGAGGGGGACGCTAACTCGAAGTTCTTCCATAGGGTAATGGAAAAAAGAAGGTTGATTAATAATCTTAAAGGCATAAGGATAAATGGCAAGTGGTTGGGTGAAGTGAAGTTAGAGAGGGTATTAAAGGGTTCTTTGAAGAACACTTTAAGAGGAGAAAAGAGGAACCGGTGAGTTTGAAAGGCTTGGAAGGAAGTCTTTTAAGCGAGGATATGAGAAGGTCACCGTTTGATGAGTTCGAAACAAAAATGGCGGTTTGGGATTGCGGAGTAGACAAGAGCCCGGGACCGGATGGGTTTAGTGGTCACTTCTTCATTTCTAGTTGGGAAACTATCAAAGGGGACCTAATCCAAGTTTTCAACGAGTTCTACCGTAATGGAAGATTGTGTAAGGGGACCAATAGCACGTTCATAACTTTGATCCCAAAAGGTATAAAACCCGTTAGTCTTGGGGATTATAGACCAATTTTCTTGGTGAATAGTCTATACAAGATCATTGCAAAAGTCTTGGCAAAGCGTTTGAGCCAAGTGATGGAGACGCTTATTTCGGTTAACCAATCGGCTTTCATTGGAGAAAGGAACATCTTGGATGGAGTGTTAGTGGCGAATGAGATGATCCATGAAGTCAATAGGAAGAAGGGTAAGGCTTTCCTACTCAAACTCGATTTTGCTAAGGCGTATGACTCGGTTTGTTGGGATTTTCTTTTTGGGATGTTGAGGGAGTTGGGGTTTGGAGAGCTTTGGATCACTAGGATTAGGGAGTGTGTTACTACAGTATCCATGTCAATCCTAGTTAACGGAAGTCCAACCAAGGAGTTTGACATTCAAAGAGGATTTAGACAAGGCGATCCTCTTTCACCTTTCTTGTATTTGATTGTAGCGGAAGGGTTGAGTAGAATGTTTGCAAAGGCTTATAGACTTGAGAAGTTTAAACCGGTGTTGGTAGGGAAAGAGAAAATTCTCATCTCTTTGCTTCAATTTGTGGATGATTCCCTAATTGTAGGAGAAGCGTCTAAGAAGAACTTGGAAGTGGTTAAGAGTATCCTTAGGTGCTTTGAACTCGTGGCAGGGTTGAAGAAAAATTTCAAAAAGAGTAGCCTTATTGGGGTGAACGTGGAGGCAAACGATCTTGATATTTGGGCAAAGTACCTTAATTGCAAGGTAGGGTCTATTCCTTTTATTTATCTTGGCCTACCGGTGGGGGGGGGGGGGAAGTTAGAGATAAAGGCTTGTGGAAAGGGGTGAAGGAAAGGGTTCAAGGGAGGGTTGGTGCTTGGGAAAACAAGTACTTATCTTTGGGGGGAAGGCTTATCCTCACAAAGTCGTGCTTACTTTACTACCACTTTACTACTTCTCTTTCTTTAAAGCTCCGGCCTCAATTGCCAAGGACCTTACCACTATCCAAAGGAATTTCCTTTGGAAAGGTTGTCATGAGGGTGGAAATAAAGGAATTCCTTGGGTTAGTGGGAAAAGATATGTCTACCGAAGAAGGAAGGTGGACTAGGGATTAAGAGTGTAAACTCTTTTAACCTAGCTCTTTTGGGAAGATAGGGGTGTAGACTCTTACAAAAAGGTGATGATCTTTGGCATAGGGTTATTGAATCAAAATATGGCAACCTTTGGGACAATGTGGAGTCTTGGAGAATGTCACTTGGAAGAAGGGGAGATGGTCGGAATGGTGGAAGGACTTAATCAAATGGGTGGTTTCGAAAGATTGGTTCAAAAAGAACACAATAAAGAAAGTGGGGAATGGTAGGAGTACTTCCTTTTGGCTTGATAGATGGTGCAACAATGACTTGAGCCTCAAAGAGGAGTTCCCAAGACTCTTTAGGCTTGAGTTAAACAAAGAGGTAAACGTGAGTGAGCGGTTGTGTAAAGTTGATCAAGAGGTGTTGTTTAAGGGGTTGTGGCTACGTAATCTAAGGGCTCGGGATGTGGAAGAAGAAGGGAATCTTAAAGCACGAGTTTTGCATTCTTTCCGAGGACATCTTGAAGATGATGTGTGGGTGTGGCTCGGTAAGGATTCAGATTGTTATTCCACAAGAGAGGGTTATGTGGAGTTGAACAAACATGAGGAGGAGTTGCCAATTAAGAAGTGGGAATCTTTGATTTGGAACAATCTAGTTCCACTTAAAGTAACCACCTTTGTTTGGAAGCTTGTGCAAGATAGAATTCCATCGAACGAAAATCTCAAAAAGAGGGGAGTGTTCTTTACTAATGACGATTGTAGTTGCAAGAGGTGTGAGGGGGTGGTGGAGACGTCTTGACACATTTTCGGTGAATGTGAGTTAGCGGTAAGGGTGTGGAAGTCTTTGTTTTCTTGGCTTGAAAGTGACTTTACAATTGGTGCAAATTTGGAGGAGTTCTTGACTAATCTATCAAAGTGGGGCTCTTGCCAAAATAGAAAGATTTGGCAAGTTCTTTGGTTTGCATCGATTTGGATTCCTTTGAAGGCCAGAAATGAGTTCTATTTCAAAGGTGTAGAGTGGAGTCATTGGGAGCTATTAGAGAAAATAAAGATGGCGGGGTGGTCTTGGCTAAGGGGGAAAGGGAAACTACGTGATTTTAACCGAGTGGGGAATTGGTTCTTATGTCCAAAGGCGTGTCTACAAGGTTGAGGGGAGAAGGGAAGTCGGTTGGGGTGTTGGAGTGACCCTATGACTCTTGGTTTCTTTTATTTTGTTTTTTCCTCTGTTGTCCTCTTCTCTTTTCTTCCTTTACTTAGGTTGCCTTGGGGAGGTGCTTCTAGGTGCGGTTGTGGATGTAGGGGCGGTCAAGTGTTGGTTTCGGTATGGGAGCGTGTGTGGGCGGACATTATTTTCGAAGCTCCACAATCATGATGGTGTTGGAGATGTTTTACTAATCTTTAACATGTTCGTGTTCGGTGTTTGCTTGGTTGTTGTAGGTACTTAACATGGTGGAGCGAAAAAGAGGGAGAAGAGGGTGAGGTATGTGGCGGGTATTTTTCAAGGCTTAGAGTCAACTTGATTAGGCTTTCCTATTCAAGGTAAAAACCTGACTCGAAAAGTCCTCGGGGTATCCGTCATATCTCCTATTTACCTCTTACGGCTTAAGTCAACTTGGTCAAGAGATTGATTATCTCTTCTCTAAGTAAAAACCCGACTTCCAAAGCTATTGGGGACATCTTCTCTTCTCTCAAGTTGGATGGACCGTTGATCGTGTTTTACTAACTTAACTTGCTTTCTTTGTTGCTTGCCTAGACCACATTTTTTAATTTCTTGTCACTTGTCCGAAAGGTCATAGGGTGTAGAAGGTTGGCTAGGGTGCTACCCCGGATCACATCTTTAAATTTCTTGCCACTTGTCCGAAAGGACATAGGGTAGAGGAGGTTGGCTAGGGGTAGCTTGGACGTGGTTTTTTTACGGTTTGGTACTTTTGCGGGTTATGATGGTGTTACACGGTTCACTTTGAGCTTTTGGACTTCTTGAGGGTGCGGTGGCGACAAAGCTTCGGTGGCGTCGTAACTCGGTTTAGGGTGTCTTTTGGCTACTTTGTTGTTATTTAAGAGGGTGTGGTTGTAGCTCCCCTTTGTGTGTTTTCTCTTCTTGTCAAGGCGGCTTACGTTTTTCCTTGGGTTTGCTTAGTTTAGATCCGGAGTATGTTCCGTGTATTTCGTTGTATTTGTTGTCCGAGCATTTCTTATACTTGCTTTTTAATAAAAGTTTATTGCCATTTAAAAATAATAATAATAATAATAATAATAATAATAATAATAATAATAATAATAATAATAATAATTGTTGCACACTATATAGGATATCTTTAGATCATTTACATCAATTTTCTTATAAAAAGTTCCCTATACACTCTTTTCATTCATTCCCTAATATTTTAATTATTTATTAAAGTTCAATCAAAATGAATTTTCCTATTCCATAATCTAATTCATAAATAAATCATAATTTCAGTAACTACCATCATCTCTAAACGTAACATAAAATTAATACATAAAAAGTTTTAATCATGTCTAAATGTCTAATGTTAAAGAGTTTTTTACTTTTTGCAAACCATCCAATGTCATTAGTACTAGTAGTTTCAACTCATTGAGTCAATGATTTGTTTTAGTCTTTTTGAAGAAAAAGATTTTTTTTCCCAAAGGCTTTCTTATTTAATCAGCCCACACTTTGCACTCAAACCATATGATATCATAATAGAATACCATGGCTACTCTCTCACCAAACACTCTAACCATCCACGATCTCTGCCGCATATCTCCGCCGTCTTCCACCACCTCTCCGGCAGACCAATCTCAGTCGCTTACGCTATCGTACTTCGACATGAACTGGGTTCTGTTCCATCCAATCCAGCGCCTCCTGTTCTACAAACTCCCCTGTTCCCGTTCCCATTTCTTTGAAACCATAGTCCCAAAGCTCAAATCATCTCTACAAAAAGCTCTTGAAACTCACCTTCCTCTGGCAGGGAAGCTTTACATTCCCCTGAGTCAGGGCAGCCTGCCCGAGATTCGCTATGTTTCAGGGGACTCTGTTTCGTTTACTGTTGCCGAAGCAGAGGAAGATTTCGATTTCTACTACTGGACCGGGAATCAAGCTCGTGATGCCGATCGGTTTTACGATTTCGTGGCTCGTTTTGATGAACCGAATATCGACGCTGATTCCGGGTTCAGAGTGGAGCCTCTTGTGTCCGTTCAAGTATGTCTGACTATCGAGAAATGATTTGTTTTATTACTATGCATCCACGTTAAAATCAGTTAGCTTATCAACTAGTTTTACTAAATAAAATTCCTGGGTTCGCATTTGTATCAGGTGACGCTTTTTACAGGAAAAGGCGTGTGCCTCGGATTCAGCAACCATCACACGGCCGGAGATGCAAGTTCGATAGTGCGGTTTATAAATCACTGGAGTTCGATTGCCAGGCTTGGTGAAACAACTCCTGATGACGCTAGAAGTGATTCAATGCCAGTTTTCGATAAGACTATAATTGTGGACCCGTCGAGAAGGAGGGCGAAAATCTTTTGGGCACAATTGGAGGAATGGGCTAGTCAATTCGCTCCTTCGAAATTTCCTACCGGTAAGTTCAGGCAGACATTCGTTCTGCAAAAGAATGATCTCCAGAAACTGAGGAACATGGCATTGGCTAAAAAGCCATGGCTAGTGCACTTGTCATCATTCACAGTTTCAACCGCATACGCTTGGAGTTGTTTTGTCAAAGCTGGAGCGAAAATTGGTGAGCAAGCAGATGAGAACGAGCCTGAATATTTTGTTTTCACGGTGGATGCTAGACACAGACTGGAACCGCCAGTTCCTGCATCGTACTTTGGAAATTGCTTAGCGAGCGCAGGTACAGAGTCGACGCATGGAGAATTGAAAGGAGATGAAGGGTTCAGTGCCGCAGTCGAGCTAATTGGTGACCTTATTAGTAAACGTGTGAACAACAAAGAGGAACTCATGAAGGATGCGGATGACTGGTTTGTTATTCACGGGCATAAGTTCGCGAAACGACATTTTGGAGTGGCTGGATCGCCAAAATTCGACCTGTACAATGTCGATATCGGGTGGGGTAAGCCCAGCAAGCTTGAAGCTGTATCCATTGATGGGGATGATTCTGTATCACTGTCTAAGTCAGGTGAGTTTGAGGGTGGATTGGAGATTGGTTTGTCTTCGCCGAAGGTCAAATTAGAGGCTTTGCTAAGATTTTTCATGATGGATTGGAGGATTAGTAAGATGTATTTGTTTTCGTTTGATCTTGTAACGCAATAGTAGAGAATGCAAATATTAAACGTCGGAACATAAATTTACTAAATGTTGAAAATTTATTGTAAATTACATAAAGTATCTATAAATTTATAATTTTACAAATTAACCCAATACTTTTAAAATCATCACAATTCCACCTTAAATAAATCAATCCCCTAAATTAATAACCTAATCAACATATTTCAATTCAATTTGAAGAACACACCAAGAGATATCATCAAACTCATTTCACACCTTGATTTGTAAATTTGTAATAAATTATCATCAAACTCATTTCATACCTTGATTTGTAAATTTGTAATAAAGTATCTATAAATTTATAAATCTCTTGTAAATTTAGGGGCTTTATAAAACTCATTTCACACCTTGATTTGTAAATTTGTAATAAATTATCATCAAACTCATTTCATACCTTGATTTGTAAATTTGTAATAAAGTATCTATAAATTTATAAATTTATAATAAAGTATCTATAAATTTATAAATTTACAAATTTTGTTTTACTATTTTTTTTCTTTATATATATATATATATATATATATATATATATATATATATATATATATATATATATATATATATATATATATATATATATATATATATATATATATATATATATATATATATATATATATATATATATATATATATATATATATAATACACATACACTAGCAGCAGCCCAACTAGTGCTTAGAAGCAGCCCGCTAGTGTATAGAAGCAGCCCAGCTTCTAATCACTAGCAGCAGCCCGCCCGTTGGGCTGTTGCTACTGGGCTGTCCAATTTTTATTTTTTATTTAATTTTTTTTTTTAGTTTGAATTTAATATTAATTTTTGGAACACTTGAATTTAGTATCAAATTTATCAATTTTTTGAAGTTCGGAAGTATCATTTGATCATTTTTTGTTCAAGTGGTCATTTCATGTTAATAATTTATATTTATGAGTGTATTTGTTTTAGGGAGTGTTTGTGGTAAAGTAGAATTGATGAATTTAGTATACTTGCAATTGTTTATAATAATTTGTATGAATTTAGTAAGTTTGGGATTTATTTGTAATACTTGTAAAATAAGAGTCATTCTGTAAATTACAAATAAATTTCCAACGTTTAGTAAAATTGCTACTACGTTTAATAACCCCAGAGAGAATCGAGTACTCTTTGGAAAGAAAAATAAAAAGGTTAGAATAATAAGATACAGCATTGTATCTTTGAGTAGTATTCTCTGTTTAATTTAGTTTAATAAATCTGAACAAAATTGTTCAAAATTAATTGAAGTGTTTTTAAAAGGAAACACATAGAGCCTCATGGCTCATACTAGTACTACTATTTGAGTCCGTCTTGTGTGTTTCCTTGTTAAGATGGTACTCTTTTTTCTTTTTTGGCTTATTTTGGAATGATATTCTAGAAGGTTAGTAGAGTGGATGCCAGTGTTGATTTGTCGGAGAAGCCCAAAATAAATAAATGTATGAGTTAAACTACAAAAGAACAAAAAAAAATTTTGGACGAAAATGATAGTAAATAAAAAAAGATTTTTTAAACTTTTATAAAAAAGCGGATGAGAACATGAGGAACGCAAATATATGGAATAGATAAGATAAGTATATACTCATAGGGTTCTAATAATACAACAAGAAACTTTCAAGTTTCAACTATTCATCCATTTAATTCTCAAAAAAAAAAACTATTCATCCATTTAGTGGCATACCTCATGATTACTACAATGTCGCATGCGCTATGCCTATATACCCACCTGATTAGGAAGAGACGAAAGGAAAGAAACAAGAATCAAAGTGCCTACAATTACATTTGGCTCAAATTTAGTGACTAAATGAGCATTACATTGTTAGATTGGAATCATAAAGGTGTTCGAATGATAAGGATGTTGTAGTAGGTTGCGGGTTTGAACCCCAACAGATACATAAGATGTATAGACTTATTTGAAGTTATAGTATGGTAAATAAGTACAGTAGAGTTAGATTTGACCGTTTAAAAAAGAAAAGAGCATTGCATTACCTCATGATAACTCCAAAGTCCAAACACTATGTTAAAATAGAATATTGCTTATGGTTTATGTGTAATTTAATGTTTTTTTTATCCGTGAACGTTTGTGTAAACTTTTTGGTGGGATTATAGTGTAAATTTTCTCTTTCTACAACGTTATTTATTACTAGTAATCTAAACAAAATATCGTATTATTCAATGACAATATTACTCTTAGTGGGATTGCTAAAACCTATGCACTATCCAGATCTTACACTAGAATACGTAGTACCCATACACATTTCCATACCTGGACCCATATCCTACCTTAAATGCTCAATTCACGGGCTCAAAAACAGGTTTGAGTATGTATACATATATCATGAATCCTAAATGGGTTCTAAACATATCCTATGTCAGTTTGAAGTTGGACTAACTGATGACTCATAAAATGCTACTAGTGTAAATTGTATCCGAGTAGGGTCCAATGGGTCATATCCAAACTAAGTTATATCGGGTATCATACAAGTCCGGTGTAAATGTACTCGGGTAGGGTTGAATAGGTCGGAGGTTCGATCCCGGCCTTACTACCATTCCAGCAGGTACAAGAACTAAATAACAAAACAATTATCAAAGCTATGGGTAGCACGCGGAAAATACCTCCACAACTAAGACTTGCTAACAATTTGTTCATCCAGTTTGAAGAACAGCTAGCTACAGAATGCAGTTCAAACACATGAAATTGTCAAGCCTATGGATTCATCTCGTTAGGTACGTAGTAACCGGTACCTTATATAGCTACGAATGCAACAAAATGTTTCATGAAAGAGGTCGTAGCTTCTTAGGAAGTGGTGATGACTGATTGCTGCTCAAAAGGAACCCGAACGATCAGAACACCATGCTGCATAAGGACAGCTGAAGTGTGGAGTGGATCAATTCTTGCAGGGAAGGTTACCTCCTGAATATGTAACACAGCTAGTAACATGTTATTGAAAAAGAAACGCAAAAAGATCGAATTGGAGGAATATTAATTCTCAAGTACCTTTTTGAATGGTGCAATACCCCATAGGTTATCAAGCTGTTTGGGCTGACCTGTTATGACTAAACGTCCAGCAGGATCTGATTGAACTCGGACCTGATCCACCAAGAAGTAAACTGATATTATACAAACCCGTATAGTACAAAAATATAGTGTGTTGTTCATAACAGGTAGCAGGGTATGTGCACCTCTTCGCGTATGAGCCCAGCAACTAGAGCATGGACCTCGAAACAATCTACCTGCATATATAAATCAATCAACTCAGAATGAGTTCTGATATATGACATAAAAAGAAAAGGTTGTAATTGCAAACATACAGTTTGGAGCACGTTGATCTTCACCCAATCAGCTGGGGGCCCAAAATCAACCACTGGTACCAGCAGACTGCCAATCATAAGCAATTTAAGAAAACTCAATAGATGTTTCTTTTGTAGATAGGCATTCAGAAAGTGATCATATTATAACCAGACTTAACTGCTTTCGTATCTCAGTTCGAGCAACTCTGTTTGAAGTCTCCAAGTCATTTGGTCTCTTTTGCTCGAGGGGAGTTACACCTGCAGATCCAATTTGAAAGAAACCAATCCCACGCCCAAAGAAGGTCGTATATTGAAGGTCATTAAGAAAAAAAAGATCAATGTTCAATCACAACCAGAATATTTCAGGTGTTGGAAGAAAAAGGCAGCTACTATAGAGAAAATACATACCAGTGCTTTTGAGATTCTTCTTGTGCTTTGACGTGCTGTTTATGTTCTTGCTCTGTCAAAGTATAGTGCCACACATTAGTCAACAATATAATGAATAAAAGTAAGCTGAAGTGAAGTCTAAAAGATGATATTTAAGATCTAATTGTCACAGACCTTTATAACTGGCTCTTCAATCTCACCATCCGGTTCTGATCCATTATGGCCATTTCCCTGGGCAATTGTTTGAAATTATAGTACGACAGAACAACGTAATTTTAGTATTAGGGTCTAGGGATACAATTTTTGGGGCGGATTCATTTCTGCACGAAGTACATTATTGAACTGGGGAGAACACGAAAGGAACTGAGTTCCAGGTGAGTGGTGACCACTGAACACAATTTAAAATTTTACAGCACACACTACGCCACAAAGAAAACAATACATGTAAGAAAAGATAGAGTAAATATAGACATATTCTCCCTCCGTTGAGCTAAGAAGGTACCGTTGTAATTCTGGCACCGAACAAAGAACAACTTCTCATTAAAAACTAATAATAATAATTATAATAACTATAAAAAAGTTCTAAGCCCTCTATATCATTTTGTAATGAATAATGAATGGTACCTTTATAGTGGGATCGAGGGAGTACTACTTAAATAGGAATGTTTGTAAGAAACAATGAATATTACTAGGTAGAAATATACTCACCTGTTTCTGAAGAGCAGGAAGTATAGTGGGTGTTGCTTCTGGAAATTGCAAAGCCCCCAATCTGTATCTGGTACTTTTCATATTCCAAGAGAGCCTATCACATAGTAGAAATGAAAAATTAGTTGATACATGTCTGCCAAATTTGTAACTGATTGATGATAGAATACCAAAAAACATACTACTCCGTATCATGAAAGAGCAATGCTACTTCGCAGATAAGGCCTAAAACCAAAGAAATGTGATGCCAGAATCTTTACCTTCTCAAAGAAATTCCGGAATGTCCAAGAAACTAAGAGTCCTGCAAAAGGAGAGAAAGAAAAAGAAAAAAGAGAACCATTGAATCAATTCTGATGTGCATATTATTTAGTTTCTGAAAGTAGTAGCCATTGCGAATATGCCAAGGGCAGCAGAATGACAGTATACATATACAGCAGAAGAACAAAGTAAATGGCATGTTAACAATCTGAGGATTTGAACAAGTTGTAGTAATAAGCATGAATCATGACCAAAGAAACTTAATGAAAAACCATCACTTGCTCTGAATTTTCATCACTTAGCTAATTTGGTGAAAGCTATTCAACAGACCTGATGCAACCATTACATGAAAAAGAATTACAGATGGTTCAAAACCAAACGAAGCACAAACAAGATACATATTCATAAATCTACGAATAAAAAACAAAACATCAAAGCAGAAAACTCAAGGAACAACGACCTGCAAACAAGAGATGGTAGTTAAAAGAAAACCCAAGGAAAACTTACTCTGGTGGATGAAATGACTCTCCCACCTGCCGCCATAAATTGCATCCAGTTACCTATTTACGGAGTATTGCTTATTAATGCTAGAATGACGTCAATCTGATATAGGTGGACAATGCTCAATCAACATAAGCAACGATCCTCAACCACAAACTACAAAGGGCGTTGTTGATTTTGTTTCAACCTAAAACATTTTATATGTTCATAGGAAACTTACCACTGATCACTCTTTGTAGCCTTGTTTATACACAATATAACCATGTTTGTTCATCCAAATTTCATTGTTAGATACATGCCAGCAGAACTACTTACTCAAAATTTCATTAAACAGGAGATGCATGCTTACTTTTTCATAGCCTCCCAATCTAATCACAGCTCTCCATAGCCTGACAGAAAGCAAATTAAATCCCCATGTTAATAATATAATATAAAACACCAATTAATTAACAACATTAGCAAAATTTGAACACACAGCATATGTAGTATATATGATATGCTTACTTGAGGCAATTAAGTGGTTCCTGATAAAACCTAGGAGGTTTAAAGTCCATTATCCCCTTGTGCCGATAAAAACTCTCAACTTCATTGATGAATGCGGCTTGTTCCTCTGGGCTACCATCATCATCTTCTGGCATCTAACAGCCAAAGTGTTAGAAGATAATCATGATCTCCATCGTTATTGAATATCACAATTAATCTCACTCAATAATTACTATATCATTAGTCATTACCAAAGGAAGAGTTTCATGAGTATGGCTAGTCCTCATTGGTTGGTCTCCATGATCTCTAGCTGTTGTTGAAGGTGAATTTCTCACACGAGTTGATGAAAAGCGTAAACCCATCAATCAAACTCAATTAGCTAGTGTTCTTCAACGGAAGAAACCAGTCTCTTACTTATGAGCAAGAAATAATATCTCTTATTTATTTGTTGCTAATCTTTTTTCAGAAAATATATTTTATTTCCTTTGTCGAATATTGCAAAAAATTAAAATCTTGGACGTTATAATTCTTACATCAACATGGCACTTGATGGATAGAAGGTCTTCGGATCAAAACAAATATTTAACGGAGTTAGTATTCTAAATTATTGTTGCATAGACTCATCGAATGTAATTAGTTAGTGTTCAAAACTATTGACGTAAGACCTATCGAACACAATTAATTAGTGCTCAAAACTATTGCAGTATAGACCCGTCCAACACAATTAGTATATTGAATTATTGCGAAATGGACCTGTCAAACACAATTAATGTTCTTTATTATTGTGAAATAGACCCATCACACACAATTAATGTTTTAAATAATTATGGGTTTGAACCATTTGAACCTGATGTTTCATAATATATACTATCACATAAGAATCCTGGAATTGTCACAAATAAGCTAATTGAATATGATAGTTCATTTGTAATATTATAGAACAACCACGTAGTACCAGGACTTCTATAATACTCAGCATAATATCATTTCGATCTGACCCGTTTGGATCCTACACTGATCCATTAACTCCAATTTTTTCCATGGGTTCTTAGTTAGTCCAACTCTAGACAAACATAGGACCTATTTAGAACCCATTTAGCTGAGATGCAGGTTATAGACATATTAGGACTTGTTTTAATCCCTAGCACTTATGGTAAGTTATGGGTCCAGGGCCAAGAAAGATGAGCATAGGTACTAATTAATTTTTTTAGTTGTTGGGCTTGGATGGGGTACTCCATTGAGATCAAAATAATCCAACCGAATTAATTTTTCAGAAGTAATCGCGTCGGCCCATTAGTGACCTGGACGTTACAAATTGTATCAGAGCTAAACTAGCCCAAAACCTGCAAGAGGTGGACACTTGGTCGGAACAAAAGCGCAATGAGAATATTGTTCAATTTAAAAGGGGTGGGTGTTCAATTTAAAAGGGGTGGGTTAATGTAACGCCCTCGAATTTCAAGAGAGATTAAAGAGTCTAACAACAAGGTGCAACTTTCTTTTCGAAAATCCATCTATAAAATTTTCAGAGCTAAGCGTGCTTGCTTTAAAGCAATTTTAGGATGAGTGACGTACAAAGAAGTTCCTAGTGTGTACGAGTGAGGACAAAATGCACGGAAAATAACACATGTTGGTTTGTTAGGCCAGCAAATCACCCCGGGGAGCAATCACGAAGTAACCCACCAATATGAACCTTTAAACAAGGGGAAAAACCTGCTAATACATAGCCCCCGTCAAAGGGTGAGCGCGGACGTGTATTGGCGGGTTTTAAACAAATATCTAATCGACCCACCATAGACGGATGGTCAGTCATAATGACAAACCAAAGCGGGTGAAATATATCATCAAACCATGACGGGTTGGACGACAACACATACCCAGGTCCTAAACATTCAAATTTGACTAAAATTTAATTAGTAATATACATTGGGGGGGGGGGGAATAAATGAAACTACATATATTGTACGTGTAGAAACAAGTGAATGAAGGGTTCAACTCAATTAATAAATAACCAACCGGAAGTAAAAGTAAGTAAACCTAGATCTAATTACTTTACTTTGATTATTTTCTCTATTATTATTTTAAGTTAGTTTATTATGTGTACACTATATATATAATATAACTATTAACTAGTACTAACTATAGTACTCAAGGCCGGTTAGGTTTTTTTCTTGGGTTTGTTAAGTTGGATCCGGAGTATGTTCGGTGTATTTTCGATATATTTGTTTTTCGAGCATTTCTTATGCTCGTTTATTAATAAAATTTTAGCAGTTTCAAAAAAATAATTATACATTTATATATATAGACGGGTTGGGTGTCTGTGTTAGTGGTTGGTTACTAACACCATGCACCAATCTAACTCACGATGGGTTGAACATTTATCCACCTGCGAATTATCATATAACGTAAAAAGGTTGACAAGTGCGAGTTATAGGCTAGTTTATTATACATTTGTCAATTGATATTATAGGTTAGTTTATTATGTGTACATTGTAGATAATATAACTATTAACTGTACTAACTAATAGTTCTCAAGTCATTATACATATAGACCGGTTGGGTGTGTGTTATATTAGGGGTTGGCGTAACCGTCCACCCACCACACCAATCCAACCCACGGTGGGTTGGTTGAATATTTTTCCAGCTACTGATTTATCTATCTATATATAATATATAAAAGCAGAGTTCACATTTTTAAAATATCAGTCAATCACATTCAAGTCTTTCATTCCAATCCTACGTGGCATTTTTATCATAATTGGATTAAAACTAAAAAATTTGGTATTAATTCAGAAAAAGATTGACTATATTTGGATTGTAGAAGGCCTAGAGAATTTTGTTTTTAATTTTTAATCCAATTAAATGAAAACTTTTAATATATAATTTTATTCTACTTTCCCATTTTACTTCACTATAGTACCTAGCGGAATTTCTATTAATTATGTTCCGGTGCTAAATTCTATTTTCCCATTATTTATTTCATTTTTCTCTTTTCCTACAATTTTACTGCATTTGATTTCCACCATAAGTCGGTGGGAGATTTTATGTTAAGAGTTTTTATTTTAACTGCATTTGATTTCCTCAAATTCAATTAACATTAGAATTTCTATCTTATAATCAAAATTTTGATTCCTCTGCCGACCATTTCATGTATACACTAAAAAATAAAAAATGACAGAAAAAGACGGTATAATATTTTAATTACTTTGTATTTATGTCACTACTCATGAATTTATTCAACAATTCGAATAATAGATATATTTACCATGTGTAATACATAATAGATTGTAATAACACTCATATTTGGTGATACTATTTTGAAAAGTGTCTATCAATGACAATCCCAACTGTCTATTTAGTAATGCATTACAATCCCGTTTTGGTACTCCAAAGTACCAAAAGTGTATATATCACCCGCCATTTTTTTTTTAATTTTTTTTTTTTTGCAATTTTTTAATTCTTATTTTATTTGCTATTTTCGATATGTCGGATGTGTGATTACCATGCTTGAATTATTTAAATTCAAAAAGTATCAAAATTGACAACGTGTTACAATAAAGTACATAAATTTGACACGGGCGCTCTCTGGAGTACCAAAAATAGATTTTATTCGAATATTACGAGTGAAAGTATGAGATGTTGCTTATTGATTGGAAGATAGAAAGTTGGAAATAAAGAGAGAAAGATGAAACTAGAGAGAGGGAAATGAGAGGAAAAAACGAGATGTCTCTCAAAATGTGAACTATACCCGGAGTCTCTATAATTGAAACCCAAATGTGAGGTCAATTATAGACGCCGAGAGGCCTTTATAGTACAAATCCAAATACGTTGTAGGAGTTTTGTTGAAGGACTATTAACTCCAATATTTGAACGCATTTGAGAAAAATAGAGTGAAAGTGATACATGATCTATGGCAAGTTCATGGTCACGGGTTAAATGAAAGACATTCATGTGGATGACAATATACGCAGTCTTAATTATGCTGAAATAATTTATCATAATGGATGAGTTTGATTGTGTTCCATAATAATTAAACTAATAATTGCATTTGATGGGACTACCATGTAGCCTATCTATCCATAATAAGTGTATACTGGCTTTATCATATTTTGAAATTCAAGAGATTAAGGTTTTTATGAATGGAAATTGAAATCCAATATTGGAACGCGTTTGATAAAAATAGGGTGAACGTGATATGGGATCTATGACAAGTTCATGATCACGGGGCAAATGAAAGACATTCATGTGGATGACATGCATTATACTCGGTCTTAATTATGCTGAAACAGTAGATGTGTTCGCTTGGTGTATTCATGTGATAATTTACAATAACAATTACAATATATGAGACTACTCTATAATAAGTGTATTCTTCCTTATCCTATTTTGAAGTACAACATATTAGGGGTTTTGTTGAATGACTATTGAACTCCAATATTGGAACCAATTTAATTTGAGAAAAATAGAGCAAATGTGATAGGATCCATGACAAGTTCATGGTCACGCGGAAAATGAAATGCATTCATGTGGATGACATTACACTTAGTTTTAATTATGACACATATAAATATTATGCATGTACGTGTTAAGTTTGAAGATGAAAAAAATACATCATGTTAAGTATTTTGTAAATTCAATTTTTTTTTTCTATAGTAAAGGTGGAGTATTATATGACTATGTTCATAGGGCAAAGGAAAGACATTCATATCGAAAATAATATAGTACCGATGGTTATTGGAGGTCGATAATAGTACCAATGCCAATGAAAATGATAATGGAGAGATATTAAATTGACATATGACATTCTAATTCAATAAAAAAATACATTCCATTAATTTTTTGGATACTATATAAGATGTTCCAGTTAAGAGTTGTGAATGGTAATGCTTATGAGAAACATAGACTAAGATATAGAGATTAACAATTGTGTAATAATACACATATGAGCGATATCTTTCTTTATTTATTATTTCACATAATCAAATTTATATACTCATCTGTCCCGCTCATTTCTTTACGTATTCCTTTTGGGTCGTTCCAATCAATTATTTACGTTTCTATTTTTGGAAGGTACCCCACATACCATTTATATTACTTTAATCATTGTCCCCACATTCACACTTTAATTTAATCCTTTTCCCCACCACTACCATTTAAATATTGGACCGCATTCCATTCTATATTAATAAATCAATATCAAACAAACATATCATTAAAAACCGTGCAAAAAAGCAAACGTAGTCTTCTCACCGGGACGGAGGGAGTAGTAACAAGCGTATAACTTATTAACTAGTTTTAATGTGAAAGTAAAAAGTATCCACAAGTGTGAGTTATAGTCGGCGATTTACATAGTGAGGTGGGGCAGGCCTATATTATCTTCACCCCTACTTTCTGGTAATTGACTTGTTAAAGTGGGTTTAGAAGAAAAGAACAATTTTTTGAAAGAAGCGAAATAGAAAATGTAGAATAAAGTAGAAGTCACATTTGTGCACGCCAATTTCCAATATGCCGGCTTTATTTAATCAAGGGATCAATCCCATTCAATCAGCATCACTCCACACTTTGCAATAATAAGCTGGCTTTATTTAATCAAGACAAGATCCCCATTTAATCAGCCAATCAATCAAAATCATAATACTAGAATATTACCCATGGCTACTCTCTCACCAAACAAACTAACCATCCACGATCTCTGCCGCGTATCTCCGCCCTCTACCGCCACGTCTCCGGCGGACCAATCGCAGTCGCTTCCGCTAGCGTACTTCGACGTGTTCTGGGTTCTGTTCCATCCAATCCAGCGCCTCCTGTTCTACAAACTCCCCTGTTCCCGTTCTCACTTCCTTGAAAACATAGTCCCAAAGCTCAAATCATCTCTAGAAAAGGCTCTTGAAACTCACCTTCCTCTGGCAGGGAAACTTTACGTTCCGCTGAATCCAGGCAGCCTGCCCGAGATTCGCTATGCTTCAGGGGACTCTGTTTCGTTTACTGTTGCTGAAGCAGAGAAATCTTTTGATTTCGACTACTGGACAGGGCATCAAGCTCGTGATGCTGATAAGTTTTACGATTTTGTGGCTCGGTTGGATGAACCGAAGATCGATTCTGATTCGGGGTTCCGAGTGGAGCCTCTTGTGTCTGTTCAGGTATGTTTAGCACGCTGCACTTTTACGTTCGACCTCAATTTCAACTACTACTCTATGAGCTAAATTATCACTTAGTTTTACTAAACAATATCCTGGATTCGACTGCGAAATGATTTGTTTAATTTTACGGTTTATATTTAGCAAATCGGCTAATTTTTTATTTGATTTTTAGCCAAGTTGAGATAGGAGTTGGTACTAGTTATGAGCTAAATTATCACTTGGTTTCAGGTGACCCTTTTTCCAGGAAAGGGCATGTGCGTTGGATTCACCAACCATCACACGGTCGGGGATGCAAGTTCGATTGTGCGGTTTATAAATCTCTGGAGTTCGATCGCCAAGCTTGGTGAAACTTCTGATGATGTCGCCATAAGTGATTTACAACCAAATTTCGACAAGTCTATAATTGTAGACCCGTCGAGAAGGAGGGCGAAAATCTTTTGGTCACAATTGGAGGAGTGGGCGAGCCAATTTACGCCTCCGAAATTTCCTACAGGTAATTTCAGGCAAGCGTTCGTTCTGCAAAAGAGTGATCTCCAGAAACTGAGAAACATGGCATTGGCTAAAAAGCCGTGGCTAGTCCACTTATCATCATTCACAGTTTCGATTGCATACGTTTGGAGTTGCTTTGTTAAAGCTGCAACGAAAATCGGTGAGCAGGTAGATGACAAGGAACCTGAATACTTTGTTTTCGCGGTGGATGCTAGGCAAAGACTGGAACCGCCAGTTCCTGCATCGTACTTTGGTAACTGCGTAGCGTGCGCAGGGACTGAGTCGACGCATGGAGAATTGAAAGGAGATGAAGGGTTTAGTACCGCAGTCGAGCTGATCGGTGACCTTATAAGTAAACGTGTGAACAACAAGGAGGAACTCATGAAGGATGCGGATGATTGGTTTGTTGTTCATGGTCCTAAGTTCGCGAAGCGCCATTTTGGAGTGGCCGGTTCTCCTAAATTCGACCTTTACAATGTCAATTTCGGGTGGGGTAAGCCGACAAAGCTTGAAGCTGTGTCCATTGATGGGGATAACTCTGTTTCACTGTCTAAGTCAGGTGAGTTTGAGGGTGGATTGGAGATTGGTTTGTCTTCGCCGAAGGTCAAATTGGAGGCTTTTGCTAAGATTTTTCATGATGGATTGGAGGATTAGTAAGTTTCATTTAATGTATTTGTTTTGTTGGAATTTTGTTGTATTCTTTGGAAAAAAAGACAGTGATGCGAATCTATCTAGATGCGTGTTGATTTTACTTATTTATTTATATTTATTTATTTTTAAAATGGTTAAAATTTATTAAAATAGAAAGAAAAATAGTATGAGCCATTGCTCGCAAACAAAATTCAGAAGTCTGAAACTCTGAACCGCCCTGTACCTGATAAACCCAGTAACACTAGAGCAAACCCAAACAATACAACAATATTCAAACAACATCCAAAGTTTGCTGCTCAAGTCCAACAAAGCTTGTTGCCGACTTAACCGAAATCAAGGACTCTGTTTCAACTTTCAACGGACTTTGATTCATTGATTTCTTTACCTTTTGCTTTTTACATAATGTTTTAAAGGGAATATTGTGCAACATTATATTTTTGAGTATTGTTCTTAAGTAGGCTGAGCTAAACTGGATATCACCATATTACTCTCTAATTGAAACTTAGTTTCGGCTTGATTCGTTTAAAAAGGAGACCCTAAAGTCGAACTTAACTAACTTCCTAGAGCTTGAATACTTCACCAAATAATATTTTGGTAAATACATTCTGATCTGATCGTGATCATTTGGGTATATTTTCATTTTGGGGTGTTCCGTTCTAAAAATGTAAATTGGCTTTGACTCTTTCTTTTAGCCACCCTTCAACGCTATTCACGTTTTTTGGTTTTTAGACTTTTTCTTTTTATTTTTTTTTCTCTTCAGAATTTACCTCTCTATATTATTTCTCTTTATATAACTCATTATATATATTTCTCTTTCTATAACTCCTTTTTATCATCATTTTATTTTTCCTTACTTACTAAACTCTCCAAAATAATATCAAACACTAATTTTACCTCACTCTAAAAAATATTTCCTATTCACATCCCTAACCACCCATTCTAAAAATGACACATGAAAAGAGAGTTAAACGTTCCGATTTACTTTTTCAACTCCAATAATAACTTTTTAATTTCCATTTATGTCTATCATTTTACAAACTTACTAATCTCCAAAATGGATTTCATTATCAATCTATTAATCAATTCTTTACATTATTATTTTTCTACTTCTTTATCACTAATTTATCACTCTATATGTTAAAATAAGCTAAACTTTGCGGAGAAAAGTTTTGTGTATTGATTGGAAAGCGGCGGAGCAAGTTACAGAAAACATAGCAGCTAGGCTTGCTTTTATAGCGGCTTGATTGTTGCCCTAGCAATTGACAATAATCCTAATTGATTGTTCTAATTGATGCGGAATCGTACAAGATAATATAACCCTAATACAATGTGCTATAATCGGATAAGAATTGGATGAAATCAGTGCTCCAATTGGTGCACCTGATGAAGAACCCTAATAGTACATTCAATACTAATCATGCCGTTTGCGTGTGGGAAAATTCAAAATTTTCCCTCTTCTGATTTCGTCACTCGAGCCGCACTAATTCGTCTTGGAACGCGATCATCTGGAGTAGTAAAACACGCCTTTCACATATTGCAGCTCTTCCTTTTCTTCTTACACTTTTCCCTTGCAAATACTCTTTCTTTTCTTCTGATTTTGATCAATCTTTAGCGCATTTGTTGTGATTGCATTCTCATTTCTAATACTTTCCCTAGTTAAAATTAAATATACAAGTATTTTTTGGAAAGAGATAATATCACATTAGTACCCTCATAGACACCCTAATCTCACATTTGTTCCCATTAGATCAACAATTACATCCTAGTACCTGAAAATGGAATTTTGAGTTGACTTTGATGTAATTACAAAAGAGCCCTCACGCCTAAAGCCTTGATCTAAACACGGCCTTAATAAAAAGAAATTGGTTTTACCCCATTGTCATCGTCACCAACGCCATTAACCCCCTTTTCTCTGTCACCTTCTCCATTACTGCTCTGTTCGTCCATACTTCATCTCCGCTTATCCCGTTCAAATTTCGCACCAAAATCGCTCATTTGAAGTGCATTGAAACCGCCGTATCTCGATTACTGAGAATTTTGCGTCAGGAAGTCTAAAGGGGTTGTGGTGTCGTTTCGTCTGGAGTACATTGCTCCCCACTGAAAAAAGTACAGTTATTACTGATAAACCTCACATTGTTGATGTTTAATGTTGTTTGTGACCAGAATTCTGATACAAAAACATTTAGGTGTAATTTTACATAAACCCTAGTTCTAGGTTTTCTGCGTTTCTGACACTTTTTTTTTATGTTCAAGGATGGGTGGCAAGTACTACATAAGGATTCACTACTGTCGTGATGAGTCGGAAATATTGACAAAAATCGACCCAAAAAGGTACAAATTCTCTGACCTTAAACGTGATGTGAAGAAGATAGTAGAAAAATATTACAGAGAACATGAGTTAGTTACTGATTTGAACATGGTTTATTTCTACTCTGCTATGGTTGGTACTAGTAGTATAGATATTCGGTGTGATGATGATATGCTGAAAATGTTTGAGGGGAATAAGGAGTTTAGGGAGGTTGAACTGTATGTGGAGATGGATGTAGCCATTCCCTTACAAGTGATTGATCCTAGTGGAAGGAGGTGTGATTTGGATGGTAGTGTGTTTGTAGGAGATGGTGATGACCTTGATGAAATGGATGGTTCATATGTTCCCACACATCCCTCTGCCTATGCTCCACCTGAAAGAGAAAGAACCTTTAGGGACAGAAGGTGCAAAAAAACCAAGCCCCCATACAAGAAAGCCAAAATGCCACCTAAAGCACCCATATTTGTTGATCTGACTGATGATGTTGATGATGAACAAATGACTGATGCACAAGACTGTGATCCTACTCCAGTCCATCACACAGAAGAACCACAATCTCCCATTCATGAAACACAAGAATCTCAACCTATAATACTTGACACACAAGAAACTCAACCTCCCATTACAGAGACACAAGAATCAAATCCTCCAGCAACACCAAAGTCACCATACATTCCTCAGTCAGTCTTTGAAACTCCCACCTCAAAGATTCCAACCACAAACATTACCACTCCACCTACTGTTGAAAAAAAACAAGTTTGAAAACATTTTGAAAGACTGGTTTGGAAATGATTTCTTGAATGCTTCTCCTTCTATCAATCCATCTATTCATCAGGCAGGGGAGAATAATATTGATCAGGCTGATGTTGGTGAGGCAGGGGAGAAAGTTAGTGATGAGGGAGTGGAAAATGATACCAATAGTAAGGGTGATGGTGAGGCACGGGAGAAAGTAAGAGAGAAGGAAGTGGAGAAGGATACCAATAGTAAGGGTGATGGTGAGGCAGGGGAGAAAGTAAGAGAGAAGGAAGTGGAGAAGGATACCAATAGTAAGGGTGATGGTGAGGCAGGGGATAAGGTAAGAGAGAAGGAAGATGTTGTTGTAGAGGATTGGGAAAGTGGTGATGAAATGGATGAGGAAGACAGTGCGGATGAAAATGATAAAGCATTTGATTGGGATGTAGATGAGCCATTCTCACAATATCAACATGAGAGTGAGGATGAAGCCCTGAATTTCACTAGAGTACAACCAACTGGTGATGACAGTGAGAGTGATATGGAGAAGGATGGGACTGGTGATGGTAATGGTGATGGGTTAGGTGATGATGAGGCTGGTGATAGGCTAGATGAGGATGCTGGGGATGAAAATGGAACTGGAGATAGGTTAGATCTATGTTTTAAAAAACGGAGCGGGAGGTTGAGCCGGACACCCCCCAAAAAAGGTTTAACCGGGGTCGGACCTGTTGAGCCGTTTTATGAGCCGGTTTACCACTATAATATGAATATATATATAATATACTAATACTAATATATTTATACTATATTATTATTCATATTTTCGTCCAAAATCACACTAAACAATATTAAATGATCACCAATCAAGTAAAATGACTTGGTGAAGATCCATATTCAATCAAGATATAGAAGAAAATAGATTTTTTTTTTTTTTTTTTTTTTGGATTTTTTTTTTTTTTTTGGCAATTTTACCCAAAAACGGCTCAACCTCCGGCTCAACCGCTTTCCGGTTCACCGGTTTTGCCGTTTTTCGCCCGTTTTTTCCGGTTTTAGGGCCTCCGGCTTTTTAGCGTTTAAATAGCGGCTTCAGACCGTCAAGCTCCGGTTTTCACGGTTCGACCGGTCCGACCGGCCGGCTCAACCCGGCTTTTAAAACATAGGGTTAGATGAGGAAGTTGTAGTAGATGATGAGACTGGTGATGCCAACTACAATCCACATGAGGATTCTGAGGTGGATGAGGGGTATGTGTCACTTGATCGAGGAGGAGAAATATAGTGACAAGGAGTGGATTGAAGATGAGTTTGTGGTGAACTGTGAGGACATAGATACTGAATTCAAGGTTGGTGATACATTTAGTAGTGTGGCTGAGCTTAGAAGGAGAGTGAAGAACTATGTCTTGAAGGTAGGGTTCATAATGCGGAAGAAAAAGAACAATCTGGAGAAATACTCTGTGTTCTGTACTGGGAAGGGCTGTAGTTGGAGATTGTATGCATCAGTTATGGATGATGAGAAGACCTTCATGATAAAGACTTATCATGGTGGGCATAGGTGTGTCAGGAAGCAAGACTACCGTGAAGCTGATTACAAGTGGTGTGCCTCCAAGATATTAGATGAGTTGAGGAAGAATTCATCACTAACTACAAAGGAGTTACAGATTTGGGCAATAGATACTTTGCATGTGAATGTTCCATACATGAGGATGTACAGAGCAAGGGAATGGGCTCTAGGGGTACTTGGTGAAAATCCTGAGGAAGCCTTCTTATTGCTTCCAAAGTACAAGCAGATAATACTAAGGTCCAATCCTGGCAGCATTGTTGAGTTGCAAACTGAAGAAGATGAGGACATGGAGGATGATGAGATCACTGGTGAACCAATTGAAAGACCTCCACTATTCAAGAGATTCTTTGTTGGAATAGAGGGTCTTGGAAGGGGTTTCTTGGATGGGTGTGCACCCTTTCTTTTCTTTGATGGGTGCCATCTTAGAGGCAAGTATGGAGGGGTTCTACTAAGTGTTGTTGGGACAGATGCAGATTGTGGAATCTTTCCACTTGCTTATGCAGTAGTGGAGACTGAGAACAAGGAATCCTGGGGCTTTTTCATCAAGTGTCTTGAGCAATTTGTTGGTCCTTGGGATGATGGCAGACCATGGCACTTTATGGGGGATAGACAAAAGGTAAGTAATTTGTATTTTATCCTTGTGTTTATCTCTTTTACATACACTGTATTGACTCTATTTTTGTATTGCAGGGATTGGTTCCTGCCATTGAAGAACTAGCACCAATTGTTGTGAACAGAAAATGTGCCAAGCACATTTATGATAATTTTAAACTCAAGTGGTCTAGTGTTGAGCTGAGGAGACTATATTGGCAAGCAAACACTGCCTACACATATTATGGATTCAATAAGGTAGCTCTTATAATAAATGTCTTTTTTGTTACTGCTGTTTACTGCTGTTTACTGCTTGCTTATATATGTCATGTCTTTTTTTGTTTAAGGCCATGACAAAAATGAAAGATTCCACCCCTGCTGCATATCAGTACCTCATCAATATACCTCTAGGTTTCTGGGCTAGGCATGCATATGATATACATGTGAAGATTGACCATGTAACAAACAACATGAGTGAGTCATTTAACTCATGGATTGAGGGTGTGAGACGGCATTCAGTCTTTAATATTATGGAGGGACTTAGGCAGCAGATCATGAGGAGAATTGTGTTCAGACAGAAGAAGGAGAAAAGGCTTTCCTCAGTGTTGATGCCTAGAATCCTAGACAAACCTAATGATCAGATTCAGCAAAGTGGGAGGTGTAGGGTGGTAACTGAAACTGGAACAACTATTTTTGAGGTGCAAGACTACACATACAAGTTGTGGTGGATTTGGACAGTAGGTCTTGTGATTGTAGGAGATGGGATGTCTCTGGGATCCCATGTAGGCATGCTTTTTGTGCCATCACCTACATGAGATTGGAAGCTGAGGATTTCCTTTCTGAAAACCACACTAGAGCTGCCTACAAAAGAACTTATGACATGAAAGTCTTGCCAGTTCAAGGTCAACAGTTTTGGCCATCAGATTTGACTACACAGCAGCGCTTGCCTCTAAATGTTAGAAGACAACCTGGAAGGCCTCCAAAGAACAAGATTAAACATCCTTCTGAGGGTGGTGCAAGTACCTCAAAGAAGTCCAAGACACCAGTCCATCAACAAAGGAAGCCTCCAACATGTTCTTGTTGTCTAGAAAAGGGACATACTTACAGAAGATGTCCTGAATGGGTGAGTTGCACTATTTAATGTTCATTTATGTTATCTGTTCTTCTTTAATACTAACTACAATGTAACTATATTGGTGTAGTTGAGAGCCAACAACAATGACCCTATTCCAGAAGAAGAATCAGTTGTTCCTATATCTCCAGTCCATGAAGTAAGGGTTTTTTGTTGTATATGTTTATTTCTAACCTTGTTGGTGTATAATTGATCTTATTGACAATTTTTTGGGAACTTGCAGGCTGCCACATATGAACCAACAGATGTACCTGAGACATCAAGAGGTGGAGGAAGAGCTGGTAGAGGAAGGGCTGGCAGAGGCAGAGGGAGAGGAGGTATGGCTGGCAGAGGTAGAGGGAGAGGAGGTATGGCTGCTTGGTTTACTGCAAGTAGAGGGAGTGGTGATAATGGCACTGGAGCAAGTGGTGAGAGTGGAACTGGAACAAGTGGCACTGGCAGAGGTGGTGACAATGGAGCTGGAGTAAGAGGAACTGGCAGAGGAAGAGCAAGAGCAAGAAGAGGTAGGGGAAGAGGAAGGGCATCTCAGCAGGCTCAATCATCTCAGCCAATGGATTACCCAGACTGACTCCTTTAAGTTCCTTTAGTTTGTTATTCCATACAATGCTACTTTGATGAAACTTTAGTATGGTTCCTTTTGGTAATTTGGAAGCTACTGTGATGGCTACTATGGTTTCCATTAGTTATTGACAATTGGGCTTGTTTTGGTTAGTTTGTGAACTACAGATGCCTTGTGAAATATTTGGAATTGGCATCATTATGCAATGCAAGTACTTTTATTAATCCATAGAAAGATGTTATTACATATGCTTGCTCTTTTACATCACCTACTTCTTGAAACTTTGAACAATTTGCACACTAAGGTACACTGCCAATAGTAGCAGATTCTTAGCTACAAGTACATATATGAGATGTAAGTTGTTTGCTTCACATGCCCGTCTAGTTGCAGTGCGTGATGAACGTATTTTTGACGCGTTTATCTTGTCTTTTTTACCTTCTTTTGCTACCTTTTAGCCTTGTTTTTTTGGTTAGTTTTGTAGAATAGTGTCACGTTTTGTGTTTTCTGCATTTTCAGGCACTTAGGAACGAAATGGCGTTTTTGGAGCTAAAAACGAGCTTTTTTGATAGAAAATGGCCTCGTTGAAGTTTCTTGATCTCCACGGCTTGTTCGTGAGTGCTTGAGCATCAATAAGCATTGAGAAGGATGAGTCCAAGGCACCCGAGGGCCGTACGAGGGCAAAAAGATTGAGTTGGAAGACAAAAATCTGCCCAGGAGCCAAGCTAAGCGCCTGGAATAGTGAAGCGCTCCGCTTCATTTTCCAGGAGTTTTGGCACAGCAGCCAAGCGAAGCGCATGGAGGGCCCAAGCGCTCCGCTTGGCCTCTCCAAGCGGTCCGCTTGGCAGCGGTTACGTTTTCGGATTTTCCTTCTTAAATCTGATCTTCAGTTACTTTTTCCATACTTTTGAACATAGGCTTCGTTTTGGCAGAGCTCCTAAGCCCCAAAACTCAGAGAAAACTCAGATTACATTGTATTTTAGATTGGATTAAAGGTTTTGGCATAGGATTGCATCCATTGTTTCATCTACGGAGAGGTTTTCATCAATACCCACCGATTAGTGACAGCTTGGTGGTAACATTGTATCATTATCTCTTGTCTAGTAGTTTGATTTGATGTATTCTATTTACAATTCATATGATTTGATGTCTATGTTGATGAATATGAGTAGCTAAATCCTTTGTGTTGGTGGTAGAATGTAGAATATGCATGCTATGGGTTATGTTTATGCTTACATGAGATTGTGATTCAATCTTGCTGCAAATTCCTTCATATGATTCTTAGTTGCCTATAAAATATATTCGAATTGAGTATAGTGACAAACTCTTGGTCAATGAAAGCTATAGGATTGTATGTTAGAGATTTGCAGCATACTAGATAAATGGTGTTAGTGACAAGCACCTCTAAAGTATTGATAGTGGTCTTTTATGATGTGTGTCTTGAAAGTTACCTAGACGAGTTGCTTAGCAGACTTGATCGAAGGTTTTACGCACTGAACTTGTGAGCATATTCGTAATCCATGCATGTGTATTTGATTTCTACCACCAACCGTTTTCCAAACTTGATTACAACAATCTGATTTCTCGTTGCTTTGTTCTAAGAAAGCAATTCTATAAACACTTGATCGCGTTGTCTGAAATAACTAGCAAAAACCGCAAACAAAGCCACGTTAGGTCCCGAGAGAACGACACTCGGGGACAACTTGCCGTTGCACTCTCGTTGTAGTGTAGTGATAAGTGTTCTTTGGCTATTAAACAAATTTAATTGGTGAAAAACGACATCATCAGTGCGCCTCACCTCCACCCTTCTGGCTTGATTCCCTTCACTTTGTATCTCTTCCCTTTGCTGCTCTTCCCCATTGTTGTTGTAGAGATCCTCCTCATCAACATCACCCCACTGGGAGAACCCATGTGTGCCACACTTCCAATACATTCTTCCATTTGGGTGTACGACTAGCACGGTGCGCTTACGACAATTGTTGGAACGACATATCGGACGCCATGCCATATAGGACTGCTAGACGTACCGCAACCACCCATGTTTTGTACAATGAAATCTGATTATTTTTACCCCTTTTGCTAAGTGATGTGGGTGTATAAAAGAGTGTTTATTTGGATGAAAATTGATGATTTCTACCCCTTTAAATAGATCTAACTGCCTCTCCAACGGCTAGTTTTTCAAATCCAAAATTGATCTAAACAATTACACTAAAGTTAGCAAAATCTAAATTCAATTACATTTTGGTACCCACGTGCTTGTCACGTGAAAAAGTTACCACGCAGTAAATAATGGTTGTTTGGCTCAGCCAAAATTCAATTTTTGAACAGTGCTTAGAGCGGCAGAAAGTCAAGATCGGGTACCGAAATGTAATTGTTAGTCTAGTGGGAACAAATATGATATTAGGGTATCTTGCAGGGTACTAAAAATTTATGGACCCTTTTGGGAATCTTACCTCAGAAGTGCACGACAGATGCTAACATTATGTTGTATTGCTACGTACAATGCTTACTACTTTTGTTTTATTCTTCTTTTTTAAATCATTTAAGAGGAACGGAAATGCTGCCGCCTTAAGCTGGTGCGACGTGGTTTAGCTCATGGATGGTTAGATACTTAGGTTTGTTGTGGCCAGGGGATTGGGTTTGAGATAGGTTGTTTTTCTTTTTTTAAAGGTTGTTATGGGTAATTATTGGAATGTAACAAAAGTTTACTGATGTCTCTAGTTTGTTCACTCTCATGTACTCCCATAAAAATTGATGAGAATAATACTTTCTCTTTCATTTTATCATTGAACACGTTATCGGCACAACTCTAATCGAGTTAAATACTTAAATCTATACACCGCCATCACGATCAATATTGTTCCAATCACCCCCAAATTATCACCCTTGCCCTAGTCATTCCAAATCAAATTGGCATACACCCTTCGAGCTTAAAAGATCCTCACACGGAGAACGGAGGAGATCGGGAAAAAGCTGGATTTATTGAGTTCGTTGACTGTGTTCTGCTCTTGCTCTTTCCTGATTGATTGCGATGAAGATTTTTGGTTTCGTCAGATGATGAGTTTATGCATCCAATTCTAATCACTTGCTCCAGTGAATTCCTATGAGACAAGTACTCTTCTCCCTCGTACGTAGTCATATATTTCTGATATACTCTGATATACTACTCTGTCATTTCTGATTGATTGGTAAAACTTGATCCTTATTACCGATTGATTGGTAAAACTTGATCCTTATTACCTTTTACTCTGTGGATTGCCTGATTCTCAACGTATATAAGGGGTGTCATTTTGGTCAGAGGCGTGATGGCATGATTTATCTATGACATGAATTAATAGAATACTATTTGGACTTTATGATTATATTAATTATATACGTGCATCCATACTTAATGTGCGAATAGGACTAGTAACTAGTGACCATGATCTATTTTCAGTTAAGTATATTGGAGAGCTGAGATTAATTGAGTTTTGAAATTATAGTTCTGTTCCATGTTGTCTTGATTTTATGATAAGTTCTAACTACGATTAGAAAGTAATTAGTGATGTATAATTGAATTGCTACTGCTTATTAATTATTAGAGGTTGTTAGTTTATATGGTTAGGCCGCAACTTATTTATGATAATGATGCCTTGTTCCTATAACTTTGTAGGATTCAATTGATTCTGTTGTATTTCCCTTTCTGGATTGAATATTATGTACCGGCTTGGGTTAAAGTTAACTTGTCAAATTGAAAAACAGTAAAACCTTTTTAATCACTTGAAATTGATTTCTTTCCTTGGCTCTTTATTTGTTAAGTACTCAAATTTTCTGTTCACATGGTATATGATTGTTTCTAGGTGATATTTATCACGGTCAATCATTGTAAAATGGCAAATGGTGTTAATGTGTTAGTAATGCGTTAGTAGATTACTACTTGTATGTGTCATCACACTGATCATGGCCAACTTTGCTGAATATGATTTAAATTAAAGAAAGCATTGGCAGTAGACTTTGATCATATATGTTTAATATGTTGTACTGTTTCATGTATTTGACCTTAATTATGCTTTATTTCCATCCCTTTGTTTAGTAGAGGTTGTACATTTAACTTCGAGGGGTATTCGCTGATTTTGGGTACATAACATGCTCTATACTAAGATGGGGTATTTGAGATGATTTATTTGTTCTCAAAATCACTAAGAACTGAATTTACTATGAATTTACTATGGGATGCTCATTATTTTAGTGAAGATATTCTGGTTTCAGTACTTTAATTTGAGGATGAGCATTGATTTTGTGCACTCAAGCTAGTCTTGGCAAGAGACTAGTTTGTTCGGGCTAATTTGGATTTTTTTGAGTTTTGAAATGTGACAGTATTATAAGTTGTAGAGATGACTCTGGATAGGTGTTCCCACATGAGCTAGCATCGAATCAGTTCATTTTTACTATGCCAATACACTCATTCAGTGTTCAAACAACTCCTGATTCAAACCAAAATACGGAAGATTAGTGCTCCAATTCTTACGAAAGAGCAAGATTCATGATTAAGTTATATCAAAGATAAGTTGCAGTTTATTTATTTTCTATTAGTTTGGATTTTAATCTTTAACCCATGATATGTAACTATTTGTATTCAACTTTAAAGTGATTAGATATGCTTGAACCATCAAAATGGTTGCAAGATACACGGACAATTGTGTAAATTTGATCAATTTGTTGAATTGAGATATCAAAGAAATATAGCAATTGAAGTTGCTACGGCATATGAATGTGAAAACTATGTCATATGGATACAAATCATGTTTCTCCAATCCCTGAAGTGATTGGCTACATAAACCATAAAGGGGTTTGCAAGATATACTATTGATACTTTATAATTTTGTCCATTTATTAAAATGAGACACCAAATAAATATAGCACTTGAAAGTTGCTATGATATATCGATGTTAAGATTTGTATCTCTGGAGCTAATAGCTCAACTTATGCCAAGTTGATTCGAACAATCATATTCTTGAAGTGATTGGAAATACATTACCAATGGTTGTGACTTGCAAAACTGAGGCATCTAAATTGCTATTTAGAGTTTATGCCAGTAGCCATGATTATTAAGATCTCAAAAGAAATTGGCACTACATATCAATGTACATCAATGTACATGTATTGCAAAAGCATGAAATATGGCCGGCATCATGCACAACATAGATAATTCTCACCAACCTGAAGATGGGAGAAGTATATGAATATTAATACTTTATCGTACTGCAATAAAGACCAATTACTGGCTATTGGAAGATTGATCATCTTATTATTAAGAATGATAAAGAATATAAGATGTATCAAACTCTACCAAAAGAAAAGATTGACCATCATACTCTTACGATGAAATAAGATGTTGTTTGTGGTCATGAATATTACAAGACCATTATATTATTGAAAATAAGTATGTGGTGACAAGATCACACATTAGACTCACTTCCTGAAAAAGTTCGAGATTACTAGCTAGTCTTGCCAATCTAAAATAGATTGTACTTTTATGTCAAATCATTTTGGCCAGATTGAATTATTCATTGTTGATATTTAACCAACAAGATGTTGGTATGTGAAAATTGGCCATTATTAAGTTTGCATGCAAAGAGTGAACATTATTAAGCATTGCTAACAAGCTTTCACAAATAACAAAGTTCATATGATGTGACAAACATGGCCATCTGAGTACGAAAGGACCTTTATATGGGGAACCTGAAGTTTCCTTTATAAGAAATATTATTATGTGCATATGCGAAATTCAATTGATATGGATGATTAAACATGTAAAGGGGATCTTACATGAAAATCCATTTAATGTCGACAAAGTGATTATAGAAAATGAGCACATGGACTTTATGTCCATTTCATTAATGAAATTCCAAATTCCGTACGATATCGTTGCATTATCGAGTCAAATTTCATGTGCATCTAGATACTAAGTTTTTCATCATGCATATTATCTTTATTGCTATAGCATTTACATACTCTTGCTTATTGTAGTTGTTTTAGGTATCATATTGCATAAATACATATTACCATATGACCTTGCTCAAAGATGACCACTTAAATATAACCCTGGAGGTTACGTGGTGCACAATTGTCATGAAACTCACAATGAAATTACTATGATTTGTGAAAGTTTAAGAGAGATGAGATGGATACTCTCTATCAGTAATCAGTCCCTCATGGACTAGAGATATCATGTTGGCGAACATGAATTAATTAATGAATAGAAAAGTTCCTGAAGAACTAGATTTTGATATATTGCCGAATCCCAATACTTATCTATTCATGCATGGCTTCGAATATTGATAAGTATAATATATGTATTCACTATAAGTGAAACATGAAAATTATGAGTTATGATTATCGAGGTTCCTGAAGAATGCAAAAGAAGTTATCTTGCAAACAAGGGGAGATAATAAATAACAGTGAGAGTTTTTGCGCATTATACAACTTGCTATACTCTTTTTCCCTTCGACTAGGTTTTCATCCCATTGGTTTTTTCCTAGCAAGGTTTTTAACGAGGTAGCATTATAAGCGCACATATAACTATCTCCCAATCTCCATGATGATTATACAATGGTCAAAGATAAGGTTATTGGTCAAGGATAAGGTTATAGACCTTATTGGTTATTTTACAAACATATATGTACGATGGAGATCTAATGAGTATTGAACTCGGTTTATGACAAGATCATTCTTTGAATTGTCAAAGTTACATAATATATAGAATTTGAAGAAATCTCAATCTTCAAGTGTTCGAGAGGCTTCCACATGAAGTCGAAACTTATATGACCTTCTTCTTCAACCATGGTCTACAAGAAGGGTTCACCCGAGCACAACAAATTCGCTCAATTGAAGATATTGCATATTTGTTCATCGTGTGATTCCAACATCATCATTTTAGCAGATCGTTTGGAAGATTGCATTGCGAAGACTCAAAGACTTGAAGTGATGTTTGAATCAGGGAAGACGGATACGCACTACACTCTTTTTCCCCACTGGGTTTTTCTTAGCAATGTTTTTAATGAGGCAATACTCTCTCAGCGTACCCGCGACCTTCAACTCATGTTTCACTCAAGGGGAATGTTATGGATAATTATTGGAATGTAACAAGAGTTTACTGATCTCTCTAGTTTGTTAGTTTGTTACATGTATTTCTCTGGTTTGTTAATCTCCCAGATAGACTTTAGAGATACTTTCCTACTTGTATATATACACTCTCATGTACTCCCATATTAATTGACGAGAATAATACTTTCTCTTCCATTTTATCATTCAACAAAGGTCAAATTTTCTTTTTTTAATTAATTAATAAAACAAAACGAGCATAAGAAAGCATAAGAAATGCTCGAAACAAAAACAAACAAACATAAAAAAACAACAGAAGAAAACGAAACAACCAAACAAAGAACACCTCACCCAAACTTCAAAACCCACACACCCTTCCATCTCAATCGCCATCTCAACCTTCCATAACAACCCCACCTCAGCATATAAACATGCCAGCCCGCTCCACATCTCCATTCCAACCCGCCTTTGCTCCGGTCAAGCCTTGCCTTCCAACGTCACATATTACAAACGGCATATGTGAAGCAACTGATTCTTCGTGGCGTAGAAAGTTCGCAGAACTGGACGGCGAGCTTAAGAAAATAGTGAATGTAGTTCGAACTGATCACATAAATAAACCTCTCCCCCAAATCAGCTTCCCTCCCGTCGTCGCAGCTCGAAGAGCTCCGGGATTGTTGCCAAAGATTCGGTCATACAGTAGGAAAACATCCACAAAAAATGTGAAGGACTGACAGAGAATGAAAAACGTGCTCACCCTAAACCCCCAACTTCACCTCAACCAAGACTCGAACGATACTAAATCTAAAAAACAAAGAAAACGAACAAAGCCAACACCAACAGAAGACTACTCAAGCAACTACGACTCAGCATCGAATGCTTCATCTTAGAAGCAAAACCCCAAACACCTCTTTCACCCAAACAGAAGACTTAGCAATGAAAGTTTCATCTTCTCCGGGGCGAATAACGGCCTCAACCCCACCTCCACCATCTCCCTCTAAACGCAATCCCACACACCAACAACACTTACCCCTCCCACCTTAAGTCAGCCAGCGGAAAACAATCTTCGCCTCCTTTATCACCACCACAGCCTTCAGCTTCTTCGTCACCACCAACACCCACCCCTTCCACCGGAAATCAGCCTCCGCTAGCGCCCGGCAGCTTCGTCACCACCAACAGCTTCGTCACCACCTAGCATCCGACAGCTTTGTCACCACCAACAGCTTCGTCACCACCTAGGGTCCGGCAGCTCCGTCACCACCAGAAACCGCCACCTTCGCGGCCAATCGGACCGGTACCACCGCCTTCTCTGAAACTAGTCAAAACATCACCTTCCATCATGGTAATGGCCTTCTTTATTGCTTCCACAAGAATCAAAACCTAGAAGGCCATGGTAACTGACCGACATTGCTTGAGCTAAAGTGAAGATTCTAATTTATAACTTACTAATTACTATTTGGCGTTCAAGTTGTGTAGCTAGATAAGTTGAGTGCAAATCTTTGTCAGATTTGTACATGACAATAGTGGACTTATGTCTGAGAAGGTGCGTTCGACCTTCGAACATGAACCGATCCAAGCTCAAGTGAGTTAATCCTTATGAGTTAAGGTTTTACTAGCTCAACATGTCAAACCTTCTAGAAGAAGTTTATTATTTCATAGTCACATTTGTACATTTTTGTACCGAACCGAACAAAGCTTAATATGTGTAACAGAATTTAGTGTACATTTTTGTACTAGTTTCATATTATTATGGGTTTATTGGGTCTGCACTCCTCTGTTGACACACAAACTAAATTAAGCACCAACGATTTGTTGGCCATGCACAAGAGAAACACTTTTTGATAATTTTATTCTTTTTGTGAACAAATGTATGGAATCAGCTACAATTGTACAAGGGACAGCAAACAGACTGGGCCATACCTCTTGGCAGAGACGGTGTGGTGGATACTGGAGGTGGTGGTGGTGGGCATGCCAGATTTGGCCGGAGGTGAATGCCCATCGGGGTTCCCCGGATAGGCCGGCGGTGGTGGGCATGCCGGAGGCGGAGGGGGTGGTGGTGGTGGTGCCGGATCGGGCAACCGGGTAGGGCATGCTGGGAAGGTCATGTCCTAGATGGTGGTGTTGGGTGGTGCCGGTTCCGGCAACCGGGCAGGTCATGGCGGAGCTGGTGGTGGGCGGTGGTCCAAGGTGGTGATGGAGATTGTGGGTGGTGGTTGATGGTCAGGCATCAATGGTCAAATACAAATACCATTGCTGGTTTTGGTGAAAACCTGTTTTGTCTTTGTGTGATATAAAATATACATCACATGGATAATTTGAGTTTTTCAAAAATGAAACTGAATCGCCCATGTTTGGTTTTTGATTTAAGGTCGCCTATTACATTTGTCCGAATTAAAAGACACAATTTTAAGGGAGAGCGAGAATTCAACTTAATTTTTGTGAGATACTGAAAGTACAACGATTAAAAACAGAGACTAAAAATATCTAAAATTAACCCATTTTACATGGAATATCACAACAATAATGAATCAGGTAACCCGCATAAGCAGAAAGCCAATAAAAGGCACCTGGGAGTGTTTTTTTACTAAGAGCGCCTATGTTATTATTTCGGATTCAGTAGGTTTAAGGGATAATTTAAATAGATGAATAAGAAATGAAAATAAATAAAATATGATAAAATCCCTAACTATAGCCAAAGTAAAAGATATGATCACACAAAGTCATGAATACGCGTCTTCAACGGGTGTGCCGCTCCGGTAAGATAACACTACTCCAGGTTGATAGCTCCGCGGGCCAGTAAGGTTGTTTAAGTAACTAGGGGTGCACTAATTGGATACTTGTAATTCAATGTTTATTCAAATTACTAGTAACGTACCCGGCCGGATTCGCCCCGACAACCTTATGACCGTCTATGGTATATCATATGGTGATATTGTTGGTTATTAATATATAATATGTCAGCCAACTAACCGGTATGGGCATAATATGGTATATCATACTTGAATCCCAACTAACGTGACCGGTCGGATGATGACATATAGTTAAACCTCATGTATGGTGCCCGACCGTATTCGCCCCGACAATCTTATGCCCTGGTATGTGGTGAGGGTATATAGTTGAATCACGTACCCCATCTTGTTGCACATCGATCATGACTTGTAATTCGATGTTTAATTATTCAAATTACTAGTAACGTGCCCAGCCGGATTCGCCCGAACAATCTTATGACCGTCTATGGTATATCATATGGTGATATTGTCGGTGTACTAATGTATAATATGCCCGCCCGACTAACCAGTACGGGCATAATATGGTATATCATACTTGAATTCCAACTAACGTGCCCGATCAAATGATGGCATAAAGTTGAATCACGCCCATTTGCATATCGATCATGACTTGTAATTCAATGTTTATTCAAATTACTAGTAACGTGCCCGACCGGATTCGCTCCGACAATCTTATAACCGTCTATGGTATATCATATGGTGATATTGTCGGTGTACTAACTGTATAATATGCCTGTCCGACTAACCGGTATGGGCATAATACATAATATGGTATTTCATTCTTGAATCCCAACTAACATGCCCGGTCGGATGATGGCATATAGTTGAACCCCACGTATCGTGACCGACCGTATTTGCCCCGACAATCTTATGCCCATGTATGTGGTGATGGTATATAGTTGAATCACACTCCATCTTGCTGCACATCGATCATGACTACATGGCCTATACGAAAAATACCAACTAGGTTTCGCATTATCTTTTTATTTTATTATTCATGTTAGCATAGGGTATAGGGTTTTACGGTAAAACACAACACCAGATTGATTATGATCACGCGTGTTGTGGTGATGGAATATAGTTGATTCCCACGTAACGTGCCGAAACGGATTCACCAGACAATCTTTGTGCCTGTATACGATGATATTGTCGATATACTAATAATATATTTAATTTAGTCGAAGATCATTCGATATTTATTCAAATTACTAGTAATGTGCCCGGCCAAATTCGCCCCGACAATTTTATGCTCGTCTATGGTATATCATATGGTGATATTGTAGGTGTACTAATGTATAATATGCCCGTCCGACTAACCAGTACGGGCATAATATGGTATATCATACTTGAATCCCAACTAACGTGCCCGGTCGGATGATGGCATATAGTTGAACCCCGCATAACGCGCCCGACCGTATTTCCCCGGATAATCTTATGCCCATGTATGTGGTGATGGTATATAGTTGAATCACACCCCATCTTGTTGCACATCGATCATGACTACATGGCCTATACGAAAAATATAAACCACATGTTTCGCATTTATCTTTCTTATTTTATTATTTCATGATAGCATAGGGTATAGGGTTTTAGGGTAAAATGTTTATGAGTGTAGGGTTTAGGGTAAGGGGGCTAGGGGGTTAGGACTCAAAAATGGGTTTTAAGCCCGCCACACATGCCCAACCTTTATCCAACTAATTAAATGGGCCACAGATATGGGCTGGTCCAGCAATATAGTCATTAACTGGAGCAATAAACAAGAGTGCCCTTATATATGTCATTTACAGAAATCCCAAATCCCATCTGAAAACCCTAAACTCTTAAACTAGTTCATCAGATTCATATCAGAGCTCTAATAGTGAGAAATGAGAATGTTGGGAATCAAGAGTGGAGTCGACTATGCGGGCAAACAAGAGTGCGCAAGGCTCTGCGTTGTCCTGCACAATTGGAGAAGTAGGACTTTAAATTTTGGTTTTTCAAATATCCGACCAATTTCCCAATCAACTCATCACCTTTTACTTGTCACCTCAAATATATTAGTAACAGATCTTCTTCCTCTTTTCTATATTTAATCATCAATTCGGGTTTGGTAAAGGCATGCCGGATTGGGCCGGATGTGAATGCCCATCGGGGCTCCCCGGAGCGGCAGGCGGTGTTGGGTGGTGCCGGTTCGGGCAACCGGGCAGGGCATTGCCATCCGGGAGGTGGTGGTGGTGTGGTTTTGGGGCCAATTCATTGGGGTTCTGTTGATTTTGGTGATAATAGGGGAGAGAGAGAAAATTTTGAGATAGATAGAAGGTTTGGAGATAGAATTTTGTACTACCTTGTGCTAGTGCCTAGTGACCACAGAGGTTGAAGTTCAGTACTATAACTTATCTATTCCATGGCCGTTTGACATTTAGCGATGTAGTACTACTAGTACTACTTGAACGTTTGTGAAGTAAAAGGCGCATTTGTGTTTTGCTACTTGCTAGCATTATTTAATCAGCATCGACCACAATTTTTTGCAATCAAATTAAATATTTCATCATACCTAATACAATACCATGGCTACTGTACCACCAAACAAACTAACAATCCACGATCTCTGCCGCATATCTCCGCCCTCTACCGCCACCTCTCAGGCCGACCAATCGCAGTCGCTTACGCTTGCATACTTTGATGTGCTCTTTGTTGTGTTCCATCCAATCCAGAATCTCCTGTTCTACAAACTCCCCTGTTCCCGTTCTCACTTCCTTGAAAATATAGTCCCAAAGCTCAAATCATCTCTAGAAAAGGCTCTTGAAACTCACCGTCCTCTGGCAGGGAAGCTTTACGTTCCGCTGTATCTAGACAGCCTGCCCGAGATTCGCTATGCTTCAGGGGACTCTGTTTCGTTTACGGTTGCTGAGGCAGAGGAATGTTTCGATTTCGACTACTGGACGGGGAATCATGCTCGTGATGTGGATCAGTTTTATGATTTTGTGGCTCGTTTGGATGAACCGAAGCTCGATTCTGATTCGGGGTTCAAAGTAGAGACTCTTGTTTCTGTTCAGGTTTGTTTAGCACGGTTTACTTTTATGTTTAACCTTGTAGTTTATCTATCGCAAAATGATTTGTTTTACAGTGCATATTTAGCAAGTCGGCTAACTACGAGTCGAAGTATAACTAGTTTTACTAAAGAAAGCATTGCCTCTGTTTCAGTTGACGCTTTTTCCAGGAAAGGGTGTGTGCCTCGGATTCAGCAACCATCACGCGGCCGGAGATGCGAATTCAATTATGCGGTTTATTAATCTCTGGAGTTCAATCGCAAAGCTTGGTGAAATTCCTGATGACGCCAGAAGTGATTTACAACAAAGTTTTGACAAGTCTATTATTGTAGACCCGTCGGGAAGGAGGGCAAAAATCTTCTGGTCACAATTGAAGAACTCAGCGAGAAAATTCGCTCCTCCGAAATTTCCTACCGCTAAGTTCAGCAGGCAGACATTCGTCTTGCAGAAGAGTGATCTCCAGAAATTGAGGAACATGGCATTGGCTAAAAAACCGTGGCTAGTGCACTTGTCATCATTCACACTTTCGATTGCATACGCTTGGAGTTGTTTTGTTAAAGCTGCAGCAAAAATCGGTGAGCAGGCCGATGAGAAAGAACCTGAACACTTTGTTTTTGTGGTGGATGCTAGACAAAGATTGGAACCGCCAGTTCCTGCATCGTACTTTGGTAACTGCCTAGCCGGCGTAGGCATAGAGTTGACGCATGGAGAATTGAAAGGAGATGAAGGGTTCAGTACCGCGGTCGAGCTGCTTGGTGACCTTATTAGTAAACGTGTGAACAACAAGGAGGAACTCATGAAGGATGCAGATGACTGGCTTGTTGTTCACGGGTCTAAGTACATAAAACGACATTTTGGAGTGTCTGGATCGCCTAAATTCGATTTGTACAATGTCGATTTCGGGTGGGGTAAGCCCAACAAGCTTGAAGCTGTATCCATTGATGGGGGTAACGCTGTGTCACTGTCTAAGTCAGGTGAGTTTGTGGGTGGATTGGAGATTGGTTTATCTTTGGCTAAGGTGAAATTAGACGCTTTTGCTAAGATTTTCTGTGATGGACTGGAGGATTAGTAAGTTTCATTTGATGTATTTGTTTTGTTTGATTTTGTTTCTCAAGAACAGTGTGTAGTGACTACAATATACTACTATGTGTTACTTATGAGGACGATCTTTTTCGGAACGGTAAAAATTTATTTTGTACTTGCAAATACAAGCTACAAGAAACGGCAAAGAAATCAAATGGCACAACTCCGGCGGGAGGCCTAAAAATGCAAAATGGCAATACGTAGAAACATGACTGATATTTTGTTCCATCATCAAACAGACAAACACAGTACATTGCTAGGTCCATGAATTTACTGTACATGTTGGTACTGATTTCATATTATTATTCACTGGTTTTTTGTGAGGTTGAAGTTCACTACTAACTTTTCCATGGCCATTTGACATTTACCATATATCACATACTAAAAAAACATACGGCCTTAAATAGTACTCCAATCGCCATGGATTCGATAATACGATGATCCATGTTACAAAATGAACAAATTATTACAGAAATCCTGGAAAAAAAAAAGGACAAATTACATTAGACGTAGCCAGTATAATCTGCACCTTATGAAACTTAACCATACAACTTACAAGTTAGGCCTTATAGGCTCTTTACTGTCAAAAACAAGTTTCAGTCCATCCAAGAACATCTGAGCAAAAGCCTCCAGCTTCAACTTAGGCAGACACAAGCCAATCTCCAATCCCCCTTCGAATTCCCTCGACTTCGAAAGTGTCATGGAACTGCCATCATCAATGCTCATTCCTTCAAACTTGTATGGTTTTCCCCACCCGAAATCTGAATCATAGACATCAAATTTTGGCGATCCAGACACTGCAAACGCCCTTTTTCCGGACATACTCCTTAACCTCACCAGCCAGTCATCCGCGCCTTTCATGATCTCATCCTTGTTTGCCTGATCACTGATAAACTCTCCTATTAAAGACCGCAATGTAAAACCCCTCGTCTCCTTTCAACTCTCCATGAGTGGCCGGACATTGTTGTTCCGGGAGCTAGGCAATTGCCAAAGTACTCCGAAGGAACTGGTGGATCGAGCCTATCTCGTACTTCAACTGCAATGTAAAAGTATTCCGACTCATTTTCATCAACCACTTCCCCGATTTTCACCGCAGACTTCACCAAGCAAGTCCAGACATACGCACTGCAAACAGTAAACGACGATAAGTGCACTAGGTTTGGCCTTTTGGCTAAGGCCAAGCTCCTGAATTTGCGAATGTCGTTTTTTCGTAACACAAATGTTTGCCTTGTTCTCCTAGTTGGAAATAGTACTGGAAGAGCTGTTGCTGCAGTATTTCTTGAGGTAGCAGAAAATAGTAGCTCGTCTGTTGAGTGGATCTTTAATCAATGATCTATAGTAACACGGAATTAAACCGTTTTCTGCCAGAAACGCATCATCTGCCTTGTCTCCAAGTCTAGCAATTGGCTCCAGGTTTTCAAGAAATTGAGAGCCGAACTTGCATCGCCGACAGTGTGATCATTCAAGGCAAAACCCTCTCCCTGGAAAAAGTGTCACCTGAACTGATACTAAAGGCCTGATTGTAAACCCGGATTCAGAATCTATCTTCGGTTCAGGTAAAAATGGTACGAATGCATAAAACTCATCAGCGTCACGAGCTTGGTCGCTTGTCCAGTAATCGAAATCGAAACCAGAACTTAACTCGGCGACTTTGACAGGAATGTAGTCACCTGGAACATAGCGAAATCTCGGCAGCAGTTCTTGATTGAGCGGAAGGAGCAAGTTGCCTGCCAAAGGAAAGTAGTGTTTGAGAGTTCGTGAAGAAAGAGAAGTTTTGAGTGTTGGAACTATGGTTTCGAGGAACTGATCAGTGGAATAGGGGAGTTTGTAGAAGCGAATGCTGTGCATTTGACGAAATCCGACCCATATATGGTAGGTCGAAGTAGGTTAGTGGCAGCGTTTTCTCCGCCATGTCAGGTGGCGGTGCAACACGGCTGAGCTCATGGATGGTTAGGCCTTTTAATGCTGTAGACATTGTATGAAGAAAACTGAAGACCCGAAATTATGGTATTGGCATTTTTTTTATAAAGTAATTACAAAGATATCGTACAAGTTTTGTTATATCTCATTTGTATTTAGTGTATTTTTTTTAATAATCCAACCATTACAATTTAACAAGTAGCATTACAAAGCTAGTAATAAATTATAAATAATCCCGCACTTGACGAGAATTGAACTTATGACCTCTAGTGTCATGACACCTCAGTCTAACCAATTGAGCTAGACCTCATTGGTATGGTATTGGCATTATATAACAGAAAAGGACATGTGGAAAATGTGTTTAACAGCAGGAATGCAGGGTACGCAAGTATTGGAGCTTTCAGAGTTAGACTGTTATTACAGGATAACAACACACGTTCTACGTTGTAGGGACGATCACTAACTGCAGGATGAGCTTTCGAGTTCTGATAGGCTGTTTCTTGTCCTTGCTGCTGCACTGGATATTGACATCTTTCTAACATTGTACTTGTAGGGTCATTCATTCGTTTAGCTCCTGTTCTACTTCAATAAAAGTCTTTTATTGCGGAAGGTAAAATCTGATAATGTGGAGGCCTAATCAGTTAACTGATAATACTAGCTCATACCAGTCCTGTGAAGTGTTTTCTTCCTGTTTCTTGTTCAGGAAAAAAAAAAAAAAAGAACGAATTTGAAGTGCACTCACGTTCAAATGAAGAACATAAAGAACCAGTATTCGAACAATATTGAAAATGTTATGAATATGATGAATGTCATGAGTTCATGACTCTTCTTATACTCCATTTATGTACTTAATTATTGCTTTCATATAAAGTGAGAGTTACAAACTCACTTAGTTATGGAGAGATCCCTATAAATATGACTTCAACTTGTATCTTGAGTGACACTTGAAAGACAATGCCATTATCCCCTCTCTTCTAACTCTTTTATTCTTGCAAGAAGTCTATCATCTTATGAAACGTTATCAGCACGACTCTACCCATGCTGAGTATTCTACCTTCTTCGGTGATTCTCCCGTCCACCACACATAGTCCCAACATAATTCCGACTAATCCATCCGTTCATCTCCAAACATCATCCACGATCAATAAAGAAAGATAAAGGAGTGAAGAAGCATGATCAACATAGCATGATTGGAGCCGAAGGGTTGATTACCAAATTGATGATGAATTCATCGATCTTAATTTGTCAAGTTCCGATGCCTCTAATTAAAGCGGTGATGATTGAATTAATACAAGTCTGGAGTAATGAATATTCTTCGCTGTTTCCTTTGCACTTATGAATAATCTGGAGTGAGTTCTTGTATGTTTCTTTTGCACTAAGCTAAGCTCCATTGTGTCAATTCTTAAGAGTTAAATATTTGATTCTAGAGAAGAGAACACTATCCAATCATAAGATCAGATATAGACCTGTTAAATATTCTATCTTCTAGCAATGACTCGATGCGTAATAGATCTGGTAAGCTTTCACTACTTTGTTCTTCATCCAAACTTTGTCGTGTTTGATCTAATGTATTCCTCATCTTGTATCGGACGCATACGAACTTGTGGCCTGAGAAACGGATGCCAACTGAAGCCGCGCTGGGACTTCAAAGACTATATTGCACGACTGTTCAGTCTGTCCATCGTCACCAAATAATTGCACCGGAACGAATCTCCACGCGGCCGGTCAGGTGCCAAACTGCACCGGAACTTGTATCGGTTAGTTATTTGTCTCTAACACTTTCTTCCTCCCAAGTTCCTTTAGGATTGATTTGCGCACGACTTGTATATATATGTGTGATACATATGTTTTACCGTAAAAGCTTAGTACTTGTTATATATGAGATGTGATGCAAATGTCTTTAGGAATCACGCTGTTGGATGCATGATTTAGAGATTCACATTCATGTTATGGGCTTATGGCTATATGTATATGTCGCTTGTGCGTGTCTATTTTTGTTAATTATGTTAGAGATTTACTTTATTACAATATGATGCCCGATTGATATGAATGTGGAGAATTAGTGTTCCGCAAATGGCATGTGATGTTGTTTGATTGTGGTGTATGGTATAAGGGGCGTGAGAGTATTGTTGTAGTGAGGGTGAATGGTGTGATTGTTATATGTCCTTAAAATTAAACCTTTTTGTTGCCTATGTTTTGGGTGCTTATTACTGTATTGCTAATGTAATAAGCCACGCATGCATGTATACTGGACTTGTAACAGGTTGTGAATATATGTGTTGTGAATTGTGATGAGATGGATCGAACTATTTAGCCTTGTAGCTTCTGTTACATCATCTAATTGAAACTATTAGTTGATTTATAATTAGCTCCATTGGTGTTAATGATCTGTTTTCATTGATGATATGTACTGACTAAAATAATTCTTTTTTGTAAGGAAATAGGTCAGTCTTTGGAAATATTTATACAGTTATGTACCTAAATTGTATATATGCTTTAACGAATTACGTTTTTTTATGGCACTGTTTTATTTAAACTTAGCTTCAAGCATTTTTCATGTTTGCGTAATTGTTTACGGCTCTCTGCCAAAGGAATGATTAAAGATTTATCTACATGAGATTGAGACTTTATTCGAAAAGGACAATTGGTCAAGGAAATGGAGATACATGAGATTATAATTTATTTTGGTCTCCTTAGTGCGGACTGAATTCGGAAGTTTTTTAAAAAAGGCTCAAAAGCTCACATGATTTGTTATACTCCTCTACATGAGTCAATCCTATTTAAGGATGAGACGATTAATGGTTCAGCCATGGATTTAGAAGTTTTGACTATTTGGAAGATTATCAATTATAATGGTTCATGCCACTCAAAGATAGAAATATATATAGCACCTGAAGTTGCTATGATGTGAAAAATATATCATATGGATACAAATCATATTTCTCCAATCTCTTAAGCTGATTGGTAACATAAACCATAAAGGGGTTTTGAAAGATATATTATGGATACTTTATAAATTTTGTCCATTTGACAAAATAATACCAAATAAATATAGCACTTGAAAGTTTCTACTGATATATCGATGTAAAGATTTGTATCTCAGGAGCTAATAGCCCAGCTTATGCCAAGCTGATTCGATTAATCATATTCTCAAAGTGGTTGAAAATATTCTATGTATGGTTGTGGCTTCTGATCATTGAAAATGGCCTAGAACACCAACCATGATTGATTAGTCGGCTAATATGTACCTCATGTACATCCACGATTTTTTTTTAAATCAAGGTATCTGAATTATTGCTTAGAGTTCATGCCAGTAGCCATGACTATCATATCTCAAAAGTAATTTTAAAAAAAATGGCTCTACGCATCACTAGACGTATATTATAAAACATGAACTATGATATCATCCAAAGCATGGATAAATCTTTCCAACCTGAAGTTGTTATCGATATGAAATATGAGAGCATATTGTTTGGTGCTTTATAAAAATATTTGTAAGCCCCTGGAAGTTAAGTATCTTATTATCAAGAGGGCAAATAATATACTTGATTGCATCGCACTCAATGAGATAACGTTAAAGCTATATCCATTGCCTCTTGGATTGTGAATATTTTGAGTTATATCCATTCCTTCATGGAATGTGAATATTTTAAGCTATGTTCATTCCCTCTAGTGAATGTGAATATTTAAACTATATCATGTATCCATTCCCGGAAGTGAATGTATGAAACTATCCCCATTCCCATAAATGAGTGTGAGCACTTATCATTATACATATGTTGGTCCTTAATTATGTTACCTATAAATATCATTGATCAAACACATTGTAACAAATGATCATATGTACAAGGTAACAAATGATGTTCTTAACATGGTTACTTGGACCATGTTACCTCATGCATTTGAGAACCACCATTCTATCCAAGAAATGTGCAAATTATAATTCCATGGAAGTAAGCACCATGAAGAGCACAAGAAATTATTTCAAAAAATTTGTGCTAATGCTAACACGAGCACACATTAGACTCACTTCATCATGAAGTTCGAGATTACTAGTCTTGCCAATATAAAGTTGACAATGATTATCATTGGTCACATCATTCTTGCCTAATTCAATTATTAACGTTTGTTATATTTAACCAACAAGAAGTTGGTATGTGAACAAATAACAAAGTTCATATGATGTGACACGCATGGCCATCTATGAATGAAATTACCTTTATATAAGGAACCTGAAGTTTTCCTTACATGAAAAATAGTTATGTGCTGAAAGCTTTCTCATGTCGTAGTTAAATTATATTTATGGCAAGACATGCATGACATTGAGATTAAGCATGTTTTGAATATTGAGCCATGTTGCACCCTTGAAGTTATGTGGCTAGAAGTCCACTAAATAATTGATATACTGCAACTGGGTTTATTGCTCAAATTAGTGATCTCCAATTGGGGAAAATTTAATTTTCAGCACACAGAAAACCAACTGCTAGAGTTATACACTCTCATGATTGTATATTTCTCTTTTGAAAAAAAAAGGACCTCATACAAGAAGCTTTATTTAAGCAAAAGTATGAGCATATACGTATCTAAGTTGGGCGTGATCATTTATATTATGTGCCCCCATAATGCTAATTCTCTGAATTCGTTTTTCCCAGCTTAGGGGAGGAAGTACATGATAAGCTGACAAAAAACAAATCCATAGAGTGGATTCATCCCCATATATCTGAGAGTTCAAACTTGAACTAAAATACGAAATGCAATTTTCAGATTCATGTTGCTATTTCAATATTTCAAACATGAAATTCTATAATTTGAATGTGGACAACTATGACCCTATTTGTGGCATATAGAGCTACATATCATTTATAGATATGACATGTGTTTAGTATTGAATATCTTGCCGATTGTGATTCATGCACCGGAAGTGCAACATTTAAATCATGTGGTTCCATCATTACAAAAATAATGGCAAGAAATGCAGTTGGTACTCTCTAGAGTAAAATAGGCATATACAAGTGATGCCCATATATTGAGATATTTGAAATAATAACAGATGTCCTATAGACATGGGACTGGTACCTGCATAATATATATTCAGATATCCATGATCAGTACTGAATCAAACAAATCATGATAGATATTTGATGATTGAATATACCGGTATACATGGAACCGAAAAATTAAAAAGCATATGCGAAATTGAATGGATATGTATGATTAAACATGTAATGGGGATCTTACATGAAAATACATTTATTGTCGACAAAGTGATTATGAAAAATGAGCTCATGGACCTCATGTCCATTTCATTGATGAAACTCAAAATTTCATACGGTACCGTTGCATTATCGAGTCAAAGTTTATGTGAATTTAGATACTAAGCATTTATTCATATTGCTATAGCATTTACATATTGTTTTAGGTATCATATTGCATACATACATATTATCATATGATTCCTTCAAAGATTACCACTTGAATATAACCCTGAAGCTTATATGTGGTGCACATGAATTGTCCTGAAACTGACAATGAAATTTATATGATTTGAGAAAGTTAAAGACATGAGATGACTATTCTCTATCAGTAATCAGTCCCTCATGGACTAGAAATATCATGTTGGCAAACATGAATCAATTGATGAGAAAAGTTCCTGAAGAACTAGATTTTGATATATTGTTGAACCTCAATACTTATCTATTCATGCATGGCTTCACATCACATATGATAAGTATAATGTATGTATTCACTATAAGTGAAACATGAGAATTATGAGATATGATTTTTTAGGTTCATGAAGAATGCAAAATAATTTATCTTGCAAATAAGGGGAGATAATTAATAAGCAACAATGAGAGTTTGTGCACATCATACAAGTTGCTACACTCTTTTCTCTTCGTCTACGTTTTTATCCCATTGGATTTTCCTAGCAAGGTTTTTAACGAGGTAGCATTATAAGCGCACATATAACTATCTCCCAATCTCCATGATGATGATACATCGGCTAAAATAAGGTTATAGACCTTATTGGTTATTTTCAACCATATATATATATATATATATATATATATATATATATATATATATATATATATATATATATATATATATATATATATATATATATATATAATATACGATGGAGATCTAATGAGTATTGAACTCATTTTATGGCAAGACCATTCCTTGACTTGTCAAAGTGACATAACATAATTTATAGAATTTGAAGAAATCTAAATCTTCAAGTGTTCGAGAGGCTTCGCCATGAAGTCGAAACATATATGACCTATGTTCTTCTTCAACCATGGTCTACAAGAAGGGTTCATCCGAGCACAACAGATTCGCTCAATTGAAGATATTGAATATTTGTTCACCAAAGTGATTCCAACAATCAGTTTAGTAGTTCGTTCGGAAGATTGCATTGCGAAAACTCAAAGACTCTTGAAGTGATGTTTCAATCAGGGGAGACAGATACACACTGCACTCTTTTCCCTAGTTAAGTTTTTATCCCACTGGGTTTTTCTTAGCAATGTTTTTAACGAGGTAGTAACTTCAAAGCGTATCCGACAAATAAATTAATGTCATTCAAGGGGAGTGTTATGAATATGATGGATGCCATGAGTTCATGACTCTTTTTATACTCCATTTATGTACCTTAGTTATTGTTTTCATTATGTAAAGTGAGAGTTACAAACTCACTTAGTTATGGAGAGATCCCTATAAATATGAATTCAACTTGTATCTTGAGTGACAATTGAAAGACAATGCCATTCTCCCCTCTCTTCTAACTCTTTTATTCTTGCAAGAAGTCTATTATCTTATGAAAGAAAAAAGATTTCAGAAATGTAAGAACATTCTTTGGTACAGAACATCCCATTGAAATAAATTGCTCAGGTGTTTTAGTAAAATGTGATAGATTATGGAGTATGGCACACAGTCTCAATTAAATGGAGGGCTTTCTTGCAATTTACCCACAGTCAAAAGTCAAGAGTAAAGTAAAAAGTGAAAAGTAAAAAAGAAAAGGACGAAGTAGTAAAAAGTGAAAAGAGCTAAGCAAGCAGTTTCACTTTCTTCAGACTCATCAGCTTCCTTCCTCGGTACGCTGCGGGAACGACTGTACACATATAAATCAATGAGTTAAATTAGGGTTTTCAAAATCCCCGCCATAACCTAACCCCTTTTCACACTCGCACTCCTCGACTCAATGGCGAAGGAAGACGAGTGCTCCACAACTCCCAAGCCTTCTCAGCCTAGCCCCAAGCCAACTGCTGCTGCCCTAAACCCCCAAATTGGCACCAGTAGTAGCTCTCCTGCACCGAATGGCAAGGACTTTATTAAATCCGTGGCGGCCAAAATTGCCGCTCAGCCCTTCCATTACACCGATCCAGATGTTTGGGGCGTGCTCACCGCCATTTCCGAAAAGGCACGCAAGCGTCCCAAGGTAATTTTATTAGTTATTAATTATTAAACATTATTTTTTTGGTATATTCTGTTGGTTGATTTGCACCATGTATCAATCATTGTATGTGGCACTTAGGCTAATTGAGTTAAGTTATGTTTAATTCATTGTTACTGTTTATTAAAAGTCTGTTTGTCTACGGTGGAGTATAGTAAAGGTGTAAGAAATTGATGTGAAGTTGGATTACTTTCTGTAGTTACGAATTTACATTTTTGTATGCTTAATACAATGGTGCTGTTAATTAGAGCAAAAGAGTGTTCAAGTAAGATGTGACATTGGCAAAAGCTCGACGATTTAACTGTCACACACAAAAAGCCCTTAATTTGCACATCCGCCTTAAACATTAGGATATAACTATAGTGCAGTTCTCAATTAGTTTCACGATGTCATATGTGATCTTTATGTTTGGTTTAATCCAGACCACTTTTCGATGGTTTGGTACTTATAGCTTTGGATTAGGGTTACGTGTAATTCTTTTATATGAATGGTTTCTCTGCTTTATATATTATGGGAGGAGCATTTGTTCTGGTCATGCACATAGAGGTTCTGGCTAATGCAGTTACTGGAATAACAGGGAATGAATATGCTCCTGACTTCTGATGAACACTGTATTGGTCGATTAGTAGAGGACACCAATTTCCAGATTATTGCCCCAGCTGTTAGTGCCCGTCACTGCAAGATATACCGAAAGAGGGCTACTGAAATAGATTCTGGAAGCCCCCAAGGGAACTATTCTGTTTTCCTAAAAGATTCCAGGTCAGTGATTTTGAATGATCCATTTCTTTTTGGATCTTGAAAGAAAATATTCTGATGTGTTCATAATTCCTGTAGCACGAATGGGACATATATAAACTGGGTGAAGAAGACCAAGAAGAATCCTGAAGTGAAGCTGAGCCATGGAGACATCATCTCGATAGCATTTGTTCCAGAACATGGTAGAGTTAGTGCCTAGGTTTCTTAAATTATTTTTCTGTATGTACTTAACTGTACTAAATTTGCATGTCTTCTACAATAAAGAGCTTCATTTCGGTGAAAGTTTACTTTGGGCATGTCAATCTTTCTTCTGCTCTTCTGCGTAGTATCTCGCTGCGCTTTATGTTAAAATCGGAATGCATTAGAACAGTTTGGTTCCTGTTGACTTGTTTTAGAATTAGCAGATGAACTTGTTAAGACATTTGATGGTTTCAATATTTCTGTAATCTGTATTAGTTTCTAACTGTTGTTTTCTTTCAAATTTTTACAGAACTTGCTTTTGCATTTGTCTTTCGTGAAGTTGAGAAGTCCTTGTGTACTCCTGAGACCGGAATTTGAAAAGGAAAGCAGGTATCTTTCATTGGATCTTAAGTCTCTTCATATTACCATGGGTAGTAATGAATCTAATTACTGATATTACTTCCACAAAATGTTAGTCGATCAAGGGTAAGGAAAATGCTATGTTATATATTATAGACTAACCTGAGATAAATTTGAACCGAGCATATCATCAATTTACATATTGTGGTGGCACATAAGTGAAACAAACATGAACTCTTTCATGGGAAGATTCATACCAAACTGACAACCCCCACGCACTTGAGTCTTTTGGCAGATTCATACCATGTTAGCCACTCATCTTGGTTTTCACATCTAAATTAATTCAATGTATAGGTACTCATGTTCTTGGTGAATCTTTTGGTTGAGGGTAGGGGTAGGAAACGTGGTTGGCTCCTGAGTTGTTTCGGACTGATGCCGATATAGTTATTTATACAATACATGTAAATAATACAGATGGATGGAGTTGCTACGAGAGTATTTTAATTTGGATAATGCACTATGAATTATCCCTTTATCTTCTCCCAATATTTGGTGCTATATTGACGGAAGTAGTTTTGTGCCCTGAATGTTCAATTCTATCGTGGGATGACTTTTAGAACTTATATTATTGCTAGATAATGTGTTACTGGAGAGGTGCTGATTTTAGGTTTGTCTTTATAACGTGATTTTGTTAACAAGAATGAGTGGGCTCAGTGGGGTTTCCGAGTTGTCTGATTTGCAGTTATCACTTGTATCTAGTAATGTAAACCTGGGATCTCTATTAGGCATGAAATACCTGTAATATGTAACATTATGCATGGACTTATGTAAAGCTTTGATCAGCATGAGTGGGTTTGCATCCATTCCACTACTTATACCTTTGTTAATTTTTTAAGAGGAACTTTGTGTCGAGAACAAAAGGCCAAAAGGAATTGGTATTGGTGCTTCGGATGGTCCAATCTCACTTGATGATTTTCGAAGCCTTCAGAAATCAAACACGGTACATAAATAGACTGCTGAGCTGCCGCAATTTCTTTGAATCATTTTTTTTTTAGTCATAATGGATTTTTATGATGAATTTGGCTATACATGTAGGAATTGAGGAAACTTTTGGAAGAACAAGTAGCAACTGTTGACTCTTTGCGTAGTGAAAGCCGTGCAGCTGCAGAGAAGCATGAAACTGTATGTCATGCCTTTCTCTTTGCCGTTTTTACAATTTCCTCCATCCATAACTTTGATATTATTCATTTGCTATCTTGTCAAAACGTGGGTTATTCAATCATGAAAGATGCTTTACATATGGACTATCTTGGCTCCGGCCTTATGATTTAGTCCATACAATGTAACAGATTCTTGTCTAATCTAGTTACTTTGTTTTCTAGACTTCGGATATCCAAATGCTTTTAGTTCACAACAGTCATATAAAATGGTCGTCAGAATGTCATTTGTGTTCTCTGATTCTTTTAGATTTTTCTTTCATTTTCTATTTTATATTTATACAATTATTCTCTTATTAATTACTTGCCATTTTATTTGTATTATAGTAAAAAAAGTTTATTTGCGGGATACTATTAAGAGTTCACAATCATATCTATCAACGGATAGGAATGTGAGTATTCAGCTTTTGTGAACACAAAATAATATCAACGAATAGGTATGCAAGTATTCAGCTGTTGTGAACACCACATAATAAGTACTATTCTTTTAGAGGATACTCTCTCTCTCTCTCTCTCTCTCTCTCCATCCCTCCCTCTCTCTCTCTTCCCCTCTCCCTGTCTTTCTCTCTCTCTCTTTTCCCTGCCAATTAGGCAATAAGGATGGTGTCTGTATTCTTCTGAAAGACCATTAGGTTACCTGATAAAGTCTTACCGTACTTGAACATCTGACCCAGACAAAATATTCACATCTTACAATTTTTATGAGTTTTTTGTTCTGCAAATTTGAGGACGGTATAAGTAACACAATCCATTATTCAGATGCTTTTATCCGGTTCATGAACCTCCAGTGGTTTCCAATAACTGATTTTGTTGTTGCAGGATATGCGGGAGTTGAAAGAATCAGTTTCAAAATCATTCAGTGATCAGCTGAGTGAACTTAACCAGTTTTTGGAAGATAAAGACAAGAAACTAGCCGAGTTAAATAGGGTAACAGCAGAACAAAAGCATGGGATTGAGGACCTCAACGAACAGATTAAAGCATCTGTGCAGTCGTGTTCTGAAGCCAATGAAATAATTAACAGGTGAGAACCGAAATAGATTGGTTTAGATGTTCAAACTGATAGGTAAAATAAGAAACATTCACGATCATGGATGTATTTTTGCTTTTCATAAATGTATTTGGTTTTGATTGAAGGATGGAAAACCTTTCACATTGACTGGCCTTTCTATGAATTATTTATAATATTTAATCACTGCTCTAGTAATATTGCTGGTCTCATATGTTTAGTATGGTGGTATGATAGTCTGCAGAAGCCCTTATGCATTTTACTCGGGGGTACGAGAAATCTTTATGAAATCATACTACTATAAGAAGTGGTGGTGACCTAGCTTTTCTTAAATTTGCTTTTGAATATTCCTTCCTTTCCTGGTTTGGAAGAATTGGTTGTTATGAACAATACCCTGATAGTCAATTCATTTTCTCATGTTAAACTTGTAATTGTATGATCCTCAATGCATTTCCTTCAGTTATTTGGTATATGCTTTTTGTATTACTGGTTTTGATTATATGAGCTTCAGAGTTAAGACTTATCTTTTGAAGTGCGCTAATATTTTGACCTCCTCTGTTATTCAGCCAGAAGGCATCTATATCAGAAATGAAAATTCTATTAGATGAAGAGCGTGATCAGAGAAGAGAGGAGCGTGAGAAAGCCTCTGCAGATTTGAAATTGTCCATACAGAAAGTACAAGCAGAGGCTGCAGAGGAATTAAAGCGTGTCGTAGATAGCGCTGTGAGACGAGAGAAGGAGCAAGAAGACATTATAAATAAGCTTCAGGCAACGATAAACACATTTACTTTGTAAGTTTTGTTTTTTATTTTCAGCCAATTAATCATCCTTTGCTTATTCAGGTAGTGGAGAAGGAACGAACTTGCTTGGTAGAAAATCTGCGAACCAAATTGGTATTGTATCTATCTTAATTCTTATTGATTTTGAGGTTTTGTATCTTCTTTTCATGTTGCTCTACCATCTCTGTCAGGAAGATACAAGGCAAAAGTTGGTGGCTTCTGACAATAAAGTTCGGCAGTTGGAGGCACAACTTCGTGAGGAACAGCTAGTTGTTGCCAGCAGTAGAAAAGTACATTTGCTTCTGTCTACTGAGATATATTTTTTTTGGTTAGCCAAAATGCCAAATTGCTATCTGTTCCTTTTTTTACTGTTAATTTTACCTATGTTCTTGACAGAGAATTGAAGAACTTGAACATGAAAGAAAAAGATTGAGTAAACAACTTGAAAACGAAAAGGTAGGATTTACAATACAAAGTTCCCATTGTACTTGCACTGTAGATTTTGATTTTGTGGTCATCTTACGATGCACCATCAGCTTTATATAGATTTCAATCAGTTATTTTGCTTGATAAGTTTCATTTGTGTGCAATTGAGATTCTTCTCTTGCTGTATAGCAGGCGGCTAGGGAAGAAGCATGGGCGAAGGTGTCTGCGTTGGAGCTAGAGATCAGTGCTGCAATGAGGGATCTTGATTTTGAAAGGCGCAGATTAAAGGCGGCTAGGGAACGCATTATGCTCCGGTAAAAATTATCTCATAGATTTTGGTAGATACGTGACATTTCTTGTCAAAGATTGTTAATTGAATAGATCTTCATTTACTGAAAGTAGACAATTTCTCTCTTACATGGTTTTCACAATGGCAGAATTGTGATCGACTATATCCCATTGTTCTTTACAAATCCCACGAACAACTTTTTTTTGATAATATAGCAAGTTTTTACATTTCAAATGCTGTGCTGCATACATGTCATGTAGATCATAGTTGATGGTTAGTGACATCTGCTTGTTTTATGCAGTGAAACTCAACTTCGCGCCTTTTACTCTACAACAGAGGAGATATCTGGGTTATTTTCAAAGCAGCAAGAGCAACTAAAGGCTATGCAAAGGACTCTAGAGGATGAAGAGAACTATGAGACCACATCAGTAGACGGCGACCTCCACCATGCGAATGCTAATTTCAATCAGTCAAATGTCAGAAACGAAGAGGGAACCAATCAAAACAATAGCGTAATGAATGAAGGAAATGCCGCGTCACATGGGACTGGTAGAGTTGAGTCCTCGAGTGATGAAGCAAGTATCACAGAAAAGCACGAGTGTAATGCCAAAAATGTAGAACATGGCCAAGACACTCAGGAGGTAGATTTCGCTGGCACTGAACGGAATGCTAATGGAACATTTGGTTCTGATATTAATGTGGATACAGCACCAGCTTTGGATGCAGAAGCTGTTGGAACAGAGCATATACCTGAAACTCAAGGTACTACAACGGCCCCAGTTATGGGAGAAGCCCTTGAAACGGAACAAGTCTTAGAAACAGAAAGTCAGGGACATGGACCTCGAAGGTCTAAGAACATTGACCTGAACCAACTTAGCCAAGATGATGATGAAATGAATATTGATGGAGGAATGAGGGCAAATGTAAATCTGATCCTGGAAGCTTCTCATAGCATGTCGCCGCATACATCGCAACACCGCCATTCAAATAGCCCTGTTGAGGATCAGATGGAAGACACAGAAGACGGAGCAACCATCAGAACTGCAGATCTTATAACTTCAGAAGTTCCTGGTAGCTGGGCTGTCAGTACAGGTCCAGGAGAAAATGACTCTCACTCTCCTGGAAAAGTAAACAGCGAAAAACCTGCTGTGCCTGTACATGATTCCGATAGTCTTGTAGCCGAGAGCGAAAACATCCCTCCGACGAGGACTGGAGCTGCTGCAAGGAGAGACATGAACCGACTGAGTGAGATGATAAGCATCATTGCCCCTGATGTAGGGGAGAAGTTCACTCGGGCTGTCGGAAGTGATGATCAAGTTGGACCACAAAGAGTAGTTCCTGTTTCTGATACCGAAGGTTCCTCTGACAGTGATGATGGGAGCAAAGTCGGTGATCTCGGGGAGTCAGATGCAGAGACAGTTGGCAGTGATAGAGCGGTTTCTGGTGACCAAATGGACGAAGACGATGAAACTCAGGAAGATTCAGTTGGGTGATGTGCAGCACATATTGGCGAAACTGGGGCTAACATGTCTCTGTGTGTCTTGAGTTCTGTATATTAGTTGTATACTTTTTCAGTTAGTAGAACGCAAGCAATAGATCATAGATGTCAATATAGTGAGTTAGTTGAGGACATTAGAATTTTAATTATCTGCACTAATAAATTATTAGTGTGTATTATCAACAACAACCAATGGAATTGGAGTTTATGATAGGTAGCGCCAAATGTAATGCATCTAGTTATCTACCATGCACACTCTGGATACAAAAGTGGTGTCCTAAGGAACTCCATTTGTGTTTGCCATTAATAAATTGTATGACTGTTAGTGAGTTAAATTAGTAAAATTACCATTAAATTAATCCCAATGCGGAGTCGTTTGAGACTTCCATTAAAGTTTGTGTTAATGAACAACGAAATCAATTATCAATAATGGTGGGTCATAAAAGCAGCCCAATAGTATAAAAACAGTTGGGCCAAAAATGTAAAAGGACAGCTAAGCCAAGCCCATATTCCCCCTGGATTCTTGCATGTCTTTATTAAGACAGTTTCAGTTTTATACTTTTATCAGTACTGCACCACTACAATTTAAATCGTGGAGATAGTGTGCTAGAAGCCCTTTTCCGTCATTTCACGAGACTCACGAGGGCGGTCCCTCCAAAACACACATTCACGCTTTCATGCCAATGGCATTTATGTCATTTAGGTCAATTGATTGGTCACCAGATAGTACAAATCAAGAAATAGTCATAGAAAAGTTTTCAACTCACTTCTCACCTTTTTGTTGAGTTATGTTTGGGACACAAGTTACTATTAGTAGTAGTACCAATCATGCACTATATAATACAGATTAGAGATCAAGTATTTGTTATATTCGTCTGAAATTGTTTTAAGTTAAATTCAGATCAGTTAGATGCATTAAGTTAGTTAAGTTCAATTTGATTCAGTCAAGTTCAATTTAATTCAGTTCACTGAAAATGACACATGTTAATTTGTGGGGTAAGCATATTATTCGGAGCAATATAGGGGTAACCAATTCAAAGGGTCGGACGTCAACCTAAAGGGGACATGATGTTAGGTCAAATGTCCAAATTTTTTAAGAACATACACTAAGTCAATTTGTTACTAAGCATACGTATTCAAAATCAAATGAAAATCGAACTACAATTATTTTTTCTTTTTTTAAACGCCAAATATTACAACTAATCTTATACTACTTTTATACAAATATCTTATATCACATTATATCTCCACACCTAAACCGTCTTATGTCTCCGTCGGAATCGAATTCTGCAACTTTCCTTTACCAGTCAAAATCCCTTTCCACTGGACCACCTTATAATTTCTAATAGAACTACAATATTTGAGTGAGAATATTAATAATGAACTTTACTTGTCATTCATTGGTATATTAATTAATCCTTTGTGACTTTTAAGAAAACAAAACATTAAAAGTTACTAGTAGTAAAACCTTTTCCCCATTTACTATTCCTTGAAACTTACCACAAAAGCATATAAGCAGAGCTTCTGGCACAAACTCTGAAAGCCCAAACACGCCCTTAAAACAATCACTGTTATTATGAGTTGCCCTTTCACTTTTAAATAAAGCACCCTATACCCCACTTCCCATCCTTACATTGTACTTTGCCTCTCTCATTTCAATTTTTTCAAAACATAAAATCCCACTTCAAAAAGACGAATATACCCCTCTCCATTCACATTTCATTTGTTTCCTTTTTTCATCTCATCTGATTTTTAGCACTGAAGAAGAAAACTGAAATAGAAGAAGAAGCAGCAGTAAACAATGGCTTCTTCAACCTACAGAAATGGCGGCGTGAGCAAGTCATCGGCTGGCATTCGCACTTCCAGTTCGTTCAAACAGAAGGTCCCGCTGCCCAATGTGCGCCGTAGCACCGGTTCCATGGCCGCCGCCGCTTCTGACTCCGGTGAGTTGCCGCCGTAACGTCATTTAGTTAACTTACGCGATCTGGTTTCGTTTTTGCTTGTGCTTGCAATGTAGGAATGTGTTGATTAATTATAGGTTTTAATTTTGGGGAATTGAGTATTTGGAGTTGAAGCTGGTTAGGTTTTAATTTGGGCATTAATTGGAGCTTGCTTGTTTTGTCAAAGTATTCAAAATGTGGATTAGTGATAGGCTTTTGGATAGGCTGTGCAGTTTGATTCAGTTAGCTGATAAATTCCTAGGCCTATTAGTAGTTGATAGTGTGATCAGCATTTTTCGAATAGCTTGAATTAGCTGTTTGACTGTCATTTGTGACTAATTTGGCAATCGTTTGACCTTTTCGGTTTTGTGCCTGTCTCTTCTACATATATTGGTCTGGTAGATTTAATTAGCAGGTATATTAGGGGTAGATAGTGATCAGCATTTTCGAATTTCTTGAGTTAGCTGTTAGACTGGCAATCATTTGACCTTTTCGGTTTTCTGCCTGTGTTTCTATATATTGGTCTGGTGACTGACTTCCATGTAGAATAATAGCATCATTTGAGGTATCAAGTAGATGATTTAGTATGTGTGAGTTTCTGTCTCCATGATGCGGGAAATATAAAATATTGAATATATATTAATTCCACGAAGGTACCTAAACAGTGGTGATTTCATGTGCATAACTTAAGTAGTGAATGGAATATATGCCTGTACATGTACTGAGTTCACATTTGTAACTAAAAGCAGCTACATTTGGCAAAGATTTGACCTTCCTGTTTTTGGCATGTCTACTTCACATATATTAGTCCTGTGAAGTCTAAATAGAATAACAAATGCAACAGTGACACATGGATTCTTGCATGCGTGACTTGTTAAAATACAACTCCTGTTATGTAAAATTTGTCGCAGTATTTCTAGAATTTATTAGATCAGGCTGCAGTTTCATCCCTACTACCTATCACACATTAATAGACCAATTTGCAGTTCACTCAGTATTCTTCCTGTTTCCTAAATTTATTTTACTGTTGCACTAATCTGAGTTAGCCTCCTTACCAATTAGTAAGTAGTCTTTTTGTTCGTAATACTAATAACTTCTTGAAGGACTACAATTAGGATAATAATGTAGATATCATTTATTGGTGTCATATAGATAAATAAATGTGTGACTTTGTCTTTACGGTCCCCGATATATGAAATATTGGATATAGATTCCATCCATGTATGTGAAAAATACCTCCTTTATCTCTACAATCAGCTCGATTGGCCAAATATTGGAGCAACTTTATGTAACGTTGAATTGCCTTACATATGTGTGCATTTTGAACTGTAAACTTTAGCAGTTGACATTGTTGATCAAAACTTATGTGAATCGTATCAAGTTAGGTTGATAAAACCGTCACTTTATATTCATATTTCTAAGCTATAATGTTTGGAAGTAAACCGGAGTTTGTTCTCTCTGAGTACTATTCTTGTGGCTCAGGTTTCTAGTTTTCATGTGCCAATGTCTTTAGCAGAATTTCTTTGTGATTTATCTTAAACATATTTAACTTCTACTTTTTATGTAATCAATACCGTGTGTGTTATTGAACAGTCTCAGGAAGAGTCAGAGTTGCTGTCAGATTGCGGCCAAGAAATGCTGAAGAGTCCGTGGCTGACGCAGATTTCGCGGACTGCGTGGAATTGCAGCCAGAGGTTAATATAATTCGTTGTCTTTTTATGGAAATATGATACATCTCACAGCTCCTAATAACTTAAGCATGACTCGTCTTATTTGGCTTCTGCAGCTTAAAAGGTTGAAACTACGAAAAAAACAATTGGGACTCGGACACGTACGAATTTGATGAAGTTCTTACTGAATTTGCATCTCAGAAACGCGTCTATGAAGTCGTCGCAAAGCCTGTTGTTGAGGTTAGTTCCCTGAAACCTTTCATTTTTTATCCTTTAATTTTGTCATTCAGTCTTGACCAAGTGCATGGTATACATTAGGCTTATTTACTAGTGGAATGACTTTGCCAGTTTCACTGTAATGTTATTCTTTGACGTTTGACCAAAACAAGTTCTGGGGTATTGACAATGGTTCGTGAATTTTCAATGAAAAACGTAGTAAAGAAAGTAACCTGCTACAATGGTTGGTCTTCCATCCAGAATGGCTAATTATCTTGGGGATGGATGTGGGGCTCTAACACAGATAAATCCAGTCTTTCCAGTAGTATGGATCCACCTGATTATATAGTTAACTGGCTTGTAGATAAGATGCTTAGTTTAATTATTCTGAATATCTTAGCTAACAATCTGTTGATCTTGTTATTCTTGTATTTTACTTTTCTTCTTGCCAATAGTATTTCTTAAGAATCAAGAAACAAATTGTTTGTGTCCTGGTAAACTTGATTACTTCGATAAATGGTTAATGTTGTGCCAAGAAACCTCTTCAACTATTTGTGTAAAGTGCTACCGTCTTTATTTTGAAATTATCTTTGACACTGTTGAAGAGAAAAACAATATAATAGTTTATACGTTAGCTACATTGTCGTAATACTAAAGTTTCTATACACCTCTATCTGAGCAACCCTGTGATTCAGTAGTTGGAGGTGAACTCTTTCAGGCCCATTTGTGTCCTGGAAGTGGTTCGCCTGATAATATACTACTGCTATCATGGACATACATGGAAAATTTAGAAATTAATATGTATGTAGTGTGCTGCAGTTAAAATATGGGAAAACTATGTGGACACACCCCAGAGTTTATTGCATGAACATCTAATGTCCAGTTTCCATTAGAATTTAACATTGTCATCACTGCCATTAGTCAAAATTTAAACCTCCCCCATACTGTTGAAAAATCATTTTTTCCCCTCAAACTGGCCCTATGATATGACTTCATAAACTGAAATACATATATACTTTTTAAAATAGGAAAGCAAAGTTAATTTTGTATTTCCTTTTTCCTTTTATGTTGGTTAAAAACAAAAAAATGAAGCTTCCATGGCCACCAGCCATGGCAGCACTAGCATTCCTCCGCAAATGGTGTGGAGCAGTCTGCCCCAGATCGGAGCTCCAGTGACGGCGCCGGATCTGTTACTTTATTTTATTTTATTGTTCTTTTTAAATTGTAAACAATGACGTCATGGGGGTAGTGGGTGGAAATTTGATTTTGACCCCCATTGACTTTACAGCATGGGGTTCTTATGTTAATTCTAAAGGGGACTGGACATTAGAGGTTAATGTGATAAACTCAGTGTCCTATAGAAGAATTAGTGCGTTCAGTGATGTTGGATAGCTTCCCTTATATGTAGAAATGTGATGCTATTAACCCTTGATATGCAACATTGGACATGATCATTTACTTTAGTGCATTTACTTTAGTTTACTTCGAATTCTAATACAAGTGACTAGTGTTCTCTTTTTGTCAATTTATTTTGTAAAGTGCTCACTGATAACTCATTCCTTTCTCTGTTCTACTATTCTCCAGAGTGTTCTGGATGGTTACAATGGTACTGTTATGGCATATGGTCAAACTGGTACTGGTAAGACTTATACACTTGGGCGGCTCGGGGATGAGGATACCTCTGCTCGGGGTATCATGGTTCGTGCAATGGAGGATATACTTGCAAATATCTCTCCAGAATCTGATTCTATATCTGTCTCCTACTTACAGGTTTGCACAGAATTAGTGGCTTTGTTTCGTTTCGTGAGAGTTAAAACTATCTTTCAATCCTGATTTCTATTTATTTCCTTATAGCTGTACATGGAAAGCATTCAGGACCTATTAAATCCTGCAAATGATAACATAGCCATTGTCGAGGACCAAAAAACTGGTGATGTTTCTCTTCCTGGGGCAACAGTCATGGAGATCAGAGATCAGCAAAATTTTATGGAGCTCCTACGTGTGGGTGAAGCTCACAGAATTGCTGCTAACACTAAACTGAACACTGAATCTTCTCGTAGTCATGCTCTTCTCATGGTGAATAACAATACAAGCTTTTCTATTTTGCCCTGGCAATTCATTTCTTCCTTTCCTCTTGCTATTATTATTCACATGCAATTCTTTGCCATTATTAATAGTATATCTGGTTAATCTACTGCTATATTTTGTTCAGGTACAAGTTAAGAAGTCAGTGATAGACAGAGATGTCGATTTTTCTTCAGAAGTACAGAATCGTTCTCATTTGAGGCCACCTCTTCTACGAAAGGGCAAATTAATTGTTGTAGATCTTGCTGGTTCTGAGCGCATTCACAAATCAGGTGGTTTTTCTGACTGTATAAATTTTATTCTAAGATTAGCTTTTCCACTTGGGACTAAGTAGCATGGTTGGAAATTGGGTGGATCTTTCTCAGTTATCTACTTGATGGGCGGATGACTACAATTATTGATCGTGCATGCTCGTCAATGATGATTGTTGTACATCTTCTCATTTAAAAATAATGATCTATGATTGAAAAGTTTGCTGATATACATACGCCTCATTTGGTGTTTTTTTCTCCCTGGGGGGTGGAGGGGTTGGTTGGGGGGCTAAAAGATGGGAGAACCAGAGACATCATGCGGAAACTGTAAGCATAAGGGTTTCGCTAATAGGGTTACCCTATACACGCAGAGAATACCTCGACACAATTTGAATAATGTTACATATGTGGCAGAGATATAAACTTGTTTAATTTTATTTTTCCTGGCAAACACACCAGTCATTCTTCATTTGGCTAAAAGAATGAATGGGTCAAGTAGAATTCATGATTTGACATCTTTTTATATACTTTGCTTCACTTTATTTTCTAAATTCCGTTCAACAATATAAATACCTGCTCAATACACTTCCACGTCTAATAATCTCTATACCAACCAATTTAATCCGTCTCCTTTCCGATTGAATCACCAAGACGCCAACCAAAAATGATTTTGATCAAACAATCTAACAAACCGAAATAGCTGTTTAGTGCTTTCTGCATATGGGGATCTCGAATACCTGAGTCCCTTGAAGATACCAAGCAACAAGTTGCTCTCGGAAAAGAAAATCCGTTATGTCGTATAAGAATATTATCTGCTAATTTTTGTTCAATGTGTAAGCCATCACTTTACTGGAGATGTTGATTTCTAGCAATTCTGAGAAATTCTGCAATATTTTATTGTCAACATTTTTCTTGTTAAATCTATATGCTCTACATTAGTTTCTATAGTTCAGCAGTACAAGATTTACAGGGTTCTGTATCTGTTTAAATTTTTTATTTTCTAAGTTTTTTATACTGTTCATTGTAGGAAGCGAGGGACATATGTTAGAAGAAGCCAAGTCTATAAATCTTTCACTTAGTGCTCTAGGGAAATGCATAAATGCCTTGGCGGAAAATAGCCCACATGTCCCTGTTCGAGATTCAAAGCTTACAAGACTTCTCAAAGATTCATTTGGAGGTAAGCTTTCTATTCTATATTATTTCTATATGCAGAGAACAATCTTCAAATGCAGCAAGATTTTTTATAAGCTTAACTTGTTTCTTTAATACTGAGAAGTGAACTCAAAGTAACTTTTACAGCTCCCTGAGCTACTATTTCGAGCAGTGAGTGAGATATTGGGTTTAACTTACGAGTATTCCCTTGTAATGTTACAGGTACATCGAGAACCTCACTAGTTGTCACTGTCGGTCCATCACCACGGCATCGGTCAGAGACTATGAGTACTATATTGTTTGGTCAAAGGGTGAGTCTTAACTCTAGAAATGTGTAGTTAAGTATGTCCAAGTTCTTCTGCATTTCCCCCCTTTCTTCTTTCCTATGCAGCATGTTTTCAATAATATTTTCTGATTTCGACAGGCTATGAAAGTAGAGAATATGCTGAAGATAAAGGAAGAATTTGATTACAAGAGTCTGTCCAGAAGGCTTGAGATGGAAATTGACAGACTTATTTCTGAAAATGAAAGACAGCACAAACTTTATGAGAATGAAATTGAGAGAATCAGATTAGAAGCACAGAAGCGCGTTGCTGAGGCTGAAAGGAAATACGTGGAAGCTTTAGAGGTACATTAGTACCACATGCTTCTGAATGCCATCATATTTACCTGTCCACATAATGATTATTTCTCTATTGCATGTACTTATGCTGCAATGACGAGGGGATTGCATTTGGGTATAATGAATTTAATGCAGCTTGTATATAGCTTTTGACTATTAGAATGGCTAATCAAGAGTTCTGTTTATGTCTGCGGTTGGTTTCTGATATACCTAACTGATCTGCTCAGCTGAGTTTTTATTGAGTCTTTTCTCTGTTTTTCATATTAGGAGGAAAAGATGAAATGTCAGATGGAGTATATGGAGTCAATAAAACAGCTCGAGGAGAAGTGGACTACCAATCATCAAAAGCATATTGCTAATGGAGAGGTAATCTTGCTCTTTGGTTTCCTATCTGATGCCATTTGTATTCTGTCTTGCATTGCTGGTGAACATAACAATCTAATAGTAATTTCTGAAGAAAATTGTGGAGTTAGACTAGAAGATAGCATGCGACTTTGATTCTGAAACTATGGCAGTTCAGGGGAGCAATATTATAATGGCTTAACAATATTTCTCACAGTAGATAGGGGTGCATATTAGTGCACAACACATTTTTCGAATTAATTCACTCTCCATTCATTGGTAAGAGTATTTTTACTGCAAGAAAAAAGATTGAACGTATCCATGCCCAAGATGCTACATTTGATATTCCAATTATATATTTAAGTTGCTCTCTGCAGATCCGATTGGGGGCTGGCAGGGAAGAGGTTTCCGAACTCAAAAAAATACTCAAGGCCGCTGAAGAGGAAATTTACAGCTTGAAAAATCAGCTAATCAAGTTTTCGAGGGTGGAGGTAGGTGTTCATGGGGGATGAGATTCACCGCGACTAACTGTTTATCTTTTCCTGTCTCTCTGATCTAATTTCACATAGTTTACATAACAAGTTGATGTTGTGTAGGTACCAGGTGGCGATACTGATGGTTTCGAAATTCAGATAGCCCTTGAAGAGGAGATTCATGAGAAGAAAAAACTTGAAGAAGAAGTAAAAATTCTACGAAGTCAACTTACTCAGTTGTCTCTGGAAGCTAGCCAAGTATGTGTTATAGCATGTGCATGCATATACATACACACATGCACAGCCACATATGAGTGCATGTGTATATATGTTAAAGTAGATTTCTGTGGGTATATTGAAGTAAATGCTATGTCTTGTATTATGCTCCTGCTTTGCTTCTGAAATCTTTTGTGCAGAAAAAGTGCTTAGTATTTGTTTGATTGCTCTGGTTAACCTGTCCAAGATAAGCCTCTTAATGTTCTCTTATTTACCTCCATAGACATTATAGACACTTTAATCGCTGTATGACATTGATTACTGGGGGTAAAGGCGTGTGCTTACTGAAAATAGTCTTTCTGGTAAATGCATTTTTTTGTTTTTGTTTTGACTTAATGTGCAATTTATGTTGATAGGCTAGGAGCCACTCAGAGAGGGGATCTTGTACACCCCTGAATGGCCTAGACTGCTCAAGTCCACTTAATCATCTGCGGTCTAGAGATGGTAGCAATGGAGAAAGAGCATCAATCACAAATCTTCATGAACAAGGTATGCAGACCTGCGTTTTGATTTTGTGTTTTTCGAGACTTTGTTCAGTCTTTATATTCATCATGGGTAAATCTGGCAGTGGGGTTGCAAAAAATATTGTCGTTGCTCGAGTCGGAGGATGCCAGTGTCCGAATTCATGCTGTAAAAGTTGTGGCCAACTTAGCTGCTGAAGGTGCTCCATATTTCTAACTCCCTTAGCTGTAACTGTTGTGTTATTCTGTGAAATGCACAACTGATATTTTCCCCTCAAAATGAAAAACAAGTTATACTTGATGACATGAATTATTCTTGTGTTTGGTTGGCCAACTGTTTTAACTCCAATAAAATTGAAGCCTCTTTATGAAGTTATGCCAAGTATCCAGCTATCATCTTTGATATTTCAAAGTAAGAGTACTAAAACAAGTCATCAAATAGATACATTTTCTGTTGGGTCTCACTCGCTACAAGATGCTCACCACTTCTGGACTTTAAAGACTACTGGAACAAGATAGTTACATTGTTCATGAGTGTTATGGGTTCAATCCAGTGTGTTCTTAATTGCCCTTGACCACATAAAGCCCCAGGAGTTGCCCTACACTTTAATATCATGGCTGTTGGGGCCATAGCTAGGGAAAGAGACATTTTGTGCTTGAATCTCGCAACTGTTGTTCACCCCTTGTAAGAGAGAGGAATGTAGCTTTGGAGGAGCTTTGTTTTGTGGATGATAGAGTTTGAATAGATCAAGATCTACATTCGTGTGTCAAAATTACAAACATGCCCTTGATACAGATGATTTTTTCATGCCTTGGTATTTAATGTGAATTTTTATATAATTGTGATTGTCAAAATATATTTATCTCTTGATGTAGCGACCCTATATACTGCTATATGCTCTTATTAGTATCATGGATGATATCACATTGCTTGTTAAGAAACTTATGCACACTTATTATTTGCTTTATAGAAGCAAATCAGGAAAAGATTGTCGAAGCTGGCGGTCTCAGATATCTATTGATGCTTCTTGGTCGCTACGAGGATGAAACTACTCGTAGAATTGCAGCTGGTGCAATAGCCAACCTGGCTATGAATGGTAACTCTTTTTCTTTTTTAGTTTACTCCTTTAGTCTTTTTGTATTTTCCTTCCCTTGTTACCATCATCATTCATCAGTGAGATACAGTCCCTTTTTTAATAATTTTTTATAAATAATTTCTTCTAATGGAATTGTTGATTCAGAGGCTAATCAAGAACTAATAATGGCTCAAGGCGGCATCGGCCTCTTAGCAACAACAGCTACTGATGCTGAAGATCCACAGACATTACGAATGGTTGCTGGAGCAATAGCCAATCTTTGTGGAAATGGTACAATTCTCTGATAACCGAATTAGACTCTACTGACTCCCTAGTGCCTTTCTTGTTTCTTCCCTTTAGCCATTGTCACGTGTCTATTTTTGTTGCTTATGGCATTTGAGTATTTAAAGGCTCCCTGTAGCAACTGGCATCTCTTATTGGAAGTGGTTTTACATTTGAGTATATCTGTTACTTGCTTGGCTTCCTGATTGTTCAGATAATATTTTCCTGAGAAAATAATCCTCTTCTCTAAAGCGTCTAAACATTGTTTAGGTATTTTCTTCACTACAGGGGACCATTGTAGGAAAAAAAAAAAAAAAAAGAATAGAAAACAAAAAAAAAACCTTTCCCAAAAACTTCTTTCCATCAAATACGAGCATGATCTATGGAGTAGTCTAGAGTTTTGTTTTAAAATGTTGTCTTGCAAATTCTTTTCTAGATAAATTGCAAACGAGGCTGAGGTCCGAAGGTGGTATAAAAGCGCTGTTAGGAATGGTGAGATGTAGACATCCTGATGTTCTCTCCCAAGTTGCCCGTGGTATTGCAAATTTTGCCAAGTGTGAATCCCGAGCATCTAGTCAAGGTAACTTTAAGCCTTTACTGTTTAATTTAACTTGTTTGCGTTTTTTATTGATAGAATTGCCCTCCGTTCTTTTACAGGCTTTACATTTCACTTTCTGGCTGGTTCAAAAAGTTATTTCTCATTTAAAAAATTAGTAAAAAAATTTTACCTGAAGAATTTGAGTTATATTATTAAATTCATTCTTCACATAAAATAATAGTCACTATTTTGTTCAAACATCTTTTCAGTGTTTAATCATTTTTTAAAACGCTCAGTTTTCTTAAGCAATTTAGAAAAACAGAGGTAGTAATATTTAGCTTCTTCAATGTCACACTGAATGCTTTAATTGTAACTTCGACTTCATTCATCACTTTGTTAACACATACTGTAATTTGTTCTAATCAACGGGCGGACCACCTTATATTTCAGCTCTATGAAGTTCTATACTGTATTCTAGATATACAGTAATGGCAGTTAACATGTGCCATGATTTTTGTCTGCTGTTACATCGGAGTAATCTGATTATAAAATTTAAATGTTTGCTCATGTAACCTGTGTTTTGATGGATTCTACCTGAGTTATTTTTATTGCATATAAATTCTCTTGATTTCTGAAATGCTGGCACCAAAATCTAATTTTCATATTCAGATAGTTGTTTTGCACCAAATTTTCTAAGTTTGTAAAGAAAAGAAGTCTTGATGTGATTTTATAACACTGAGAATGGTGATAAAAAAATAAGACGGGGGATTTGAAGCAAAGCTACACACAACAGTCCTGCCTTTATCCAGTCTTTGCATACTTGTCAATGTCACCATGATTCTGAACGTATATATCTGGTTGTATGTTGTGATGTCCCGTGTTAGGCATAAGAGCAGGCCGGTCTCTTCTAATAGAAGATGGTGCATTGCCGTGGATCGTACAAAATGCCAACAATGAAGCTTCTCTAATAAGACGTCACGTTGAATTAGCCCTTTGCCACCTGGCACAGCATGGTACTTCTCCACCCCTGGAAAAACCGTTCTTGATTTAATAATATAGCCTCGTTTTTTTTTTTTTTCTCGGAGCACTGAAACTAGTTTCCTTTTCGTTGTCACAACAGAGATCAATGCAAAAGACATGATTAGTGGAGGAGCCCTCTGGGAGCTAGTTCGTATATCTCGTGACTGTTCTAGGGATGACATTAGAGCTCTTGCTCGTCGAACTTTAACATCAAGTTCCACATTTGTAGCTGAAATGCGGCGCTTGAGGATAGAGGTGTAGACGCTAACTTATCTCATTTATTTGCCATCTGTACCACTGGCGGCTGCTAACCAAGAAGAGCTCTATAGAACACCTTCCACAGCTCGTAAGAACGTCATCCATTGATGTGTGAGTGATACTAGCTTCTGCTAGAAAACGGTTTATGAGGTGTGCGTAGCATATATGTTTTGCAGATGAGATGTCTGTATATCTATATATAACCAGGTGTTGTGTTGTTAGTCACTATTACCGGCTGCTTCTGCTCCATTTTTGTCTAGTGGTTTGCCTATTAAACCGATGTATATATGAAGAAAACTAATGAAATTATTATGATTATTTTCTTATTATGGTGTGATTACTCAACGAAGCTTGTGTTGGCAAATTAAGCAGAATTTACTTTAGTTCATGCAAGATTAGATTGGATAGGCTCATGGCCTAATTACACTTGCTAATGTTCTGGTATCATTAGAAAACATGTAATCTACTGGTACCCACGTCCCGGTCAAATTCCTTGGACCTTTTTTTGGGATGGAGTAATGATTATGTAATCTAAATTGATCACATGATATTATTGAGTATCTAAATTTCACGATGATAATTGGGTAATATTATTAAGGAGTAACAAATTTTATTTTATTTTACCCACAGAAGTTGTCTCATTTCATGCCCACACTCCTCACACTCCTAGTCACACTTACAACAAGACACCTGAAAAAAGAAAGAAAGATGATGAGAAGAAGCAATCTTCTTGGCTCTGCAATTTCTGGGCTTTCCAGAATATTTACGGCACGAAGATATTCCATGATTTCAGCTGGTCACCAAGATATCAAGTCTCATTCTTCTGGGTTCCACTCTGATAGCAGCAACAAGAAAGAAACACTAAGAGCTACTACAATATCCAGAACCTATGTCGATTTCAATCTTATAAAAACGGTCAGTGATTCTATTTCCACCTTTGATGATTTGTGTAGAATGCGACCTCTTCATTCTGTTCTTACATTCAACAAAATGTTGAATTTTGCTGTCAAGATAGAACATCACTCTGTAGCACTCCACATGTTCCATAAAATGCGTAACTTGGGTATCCCTTTCAATGATTACACGCTGACTATTACGATTGGTTGCTACTCTCTCCTCAAACGTTCTGATCTTGCTTTTGGTGTCTTGGGCATCTTCATTAAGTCCGGCTCTTATTTCGACTGTAAGTTTGATTGTGCTAATGTTAGAGATACATTTGTTGCAATTTCGTAGGAAGTGACACGTATCTAGTGGCAAGACATAATTGACATCTCTTTCTTAATTTGGTTCCATATTTAAGTCTTTGGGCTTAAAAACGTTTTCTTGGGCTGGTTTTCTTATATTTGCATGTGACTCATTAGCAAATGTGCTCTAGAAGTAGCATATACATTCTTCGGTCCGGTGAATAATAGCAATAAGAAGAATCATAACATGTGAAGACTAAGTTTATTTCTTGTAAGTCTGGACTGGAAGTACGTGGAGAATAAGTTTAATCGAATAATTGTTTCCCTGTCCACTGTTAATGGTTTTGTTATCAGTTAACTCTGGCTACACTACTGCTGGCCTTATAATAACAAGAACATTACTTACTTCAAACTTTATCCTCCATATCACACACTGCTGGACAGGCAATTTTCAGCCTATTCTTGATTTTCAACTCCATTGGATTCTTTACGTCTTTATACATGATGCATTTCTAACAGATGTACATCCTGTGGAGTTTGAACTCAAAGTTGCTCTTGCTAACTTAACTGCTACGTTGGATAATTGAAGTATAATACTGGCAATTTCAACTAGTGGAAAAGTATCCGTATTCATTATACTTAATGCAATTGTGTTGCCACTCTTGATGCCAGTGTTATCCATGCTGGTGAGAGATTTCAGAGGACAGAAAGGTGATTAGAGAAGGGTGCATTGGCCAGAGCATGAAAATAAATTCCTCATCATGTCATAAGGCCTATCTGATCTGAAGTATATACCACAATGAATTTAAATTCATCACCATTATGCTCTCTCTCGTTGGAAATTTAAACGGACCAACTTTTTCTTCAGTATGCTCTCAAATGTTGGTGATTTGGAGATTGTTCCGTTCACAGTGACTATGAAACAAGGCCCTTCTTGCATGTTAGAGATTCAAATGATTGTGTCGTTGATGCTGCTGCTGCTGCTCGTCAGTTTCTAATTCCTTTCTGTATACATGTACATGCACACATTCACTTTTCAATAGCTGTGGCACAAATATATTTTCCTGGCACCATTTCCTTTAGTTGAGAAGAATCTATTTTACTGCTTTTGTGTATAAAAACAAATGTTCAGGCATCAGGCTGTATAAGTTCAAAAGATTACCGACTCATTCTTGTTTAAGTGATTGAGATAATATCATACATTAGTATATGAATTCCTGGTAGATCTTCACGTTGAAAATCAGTATTGATCATACATTACCACAGTCCTCGTACCTGAGCAGGGCTGGTTCGGACATCTCTTGTGTCTGGATTTGTCTGTCTTTTGCTGAGATTCTGAATTTCGGATATGTAGACCATGATGAACTTTCTAGTCTGCAGACTTTATCAGCATCCCTGCCGCTTTTGTTGAAATACTTCCGTAATCCTGGCTAACCAGATACCCTCTATAGTACTGCACAGAAGTGCTATTTATGTAAAAAAAAAAAAAAAAAACCTCTCGTAATCAATTCAATATTGACATCATATGGTAGCTTCATGCTTAACATTGTTTTTGCATATATAGAGTTACATCTAAAAGAAAGCTAACATTCTCCGGTACTTACTTTACATTGAATATAGTGGTTTGTTTAATTCATAACTTTCTCAAGTATATTGTCACTGATCATCTTTCTCTGCCACCAGCCCCTTCCATCGTTCCACGAAGCTAAGAGTCAGAGTTGCTGTCAGATTGCGGCCAAGAAATGATGAAGAGTCCGTGGCTGACGCTGATTTCGCGGTGTTGAGTTCGATTCAACAATAGTCGATTATACCTAATCACAAAAGCTCACAACACAACTAAACCACCAAGAACCAGCTGCACCAATCAAACACACACCCAAGCAACCAAAACAGAAAACAGAGCAAGAACGATAAGCAAAAGAGAACACAAGATTTAACGTGGTTCGGTTCTAAATAACCTACGTCCACGGAGATCACCAGCTTCCACTATATTATATCAATCCCAATTACAAGTCCCTAACAGTATGCAAGAAACAAGAACAAATCTGTCTCTCAAAGCTAGAACCTATAATCTATATAATATCACCCTTCGAAGTAGTCGAACCGGGTCTTCAAGCTGTGTTGTTATTTCTCCAGATCTGGTTATGAGCATGCAATAATCACCCATTTATATAGCCTTCAATTTGCAGCTAAACCTAAAGGAATTCGAATAGGAATTGAAATCAAATAGGAATTGATTTCCTAATGGAGACAATTACCTTTTCCTGATTGCATTCGGAAACAGTTGTTGAGATAACACCTCACAAATCTCCACCTTTAGCTCAACACCAACGACCTCTGTATCCCTGAAGTTAGGACACACCCCTTTGCATCTCTAAGGTTAAGACACATCCCCATCCCCATGTAACTCTAAGGTTAAGATACGCCCCCATATGCACCTCTAAGGTTAAGATGCCTCCCCGTTCCATCCCTGCGGTTAGGATGACCCCCTCAAAGTCTTGACACCCACAAGTTCCAGGCAAAACCTGAACTTTGGTCCTGGAAGCGCCTTAGTCATAGCATCTGAAGCATTCAACGACGTATGAATCTTCTTTATCTTCACAACTCCCTTGGCAATGATATCTCTGATGAAGAAAAACCTTACATCAATGTGTTTTGTCCTTTCATGATACACATGATGATTAGTCAACATAATAGCACTTTGATTGTCACAGTGAATATTCACATGATCCTGTTGGATACCCAACTCATTCAATAATCCACCCAACCAGATAGCTACCTTAACTCCTTCAGTGATAGCCATGAACTCCGCCTCTGTTGTAGATAATGCAACCACAGACTGCTGACTTGCTTTCCAACTAACTGTCGTGCCAAACAAAGTAAACACATACCCTGTGATAGACTTTCTTCCATTCAAGTTCCCTGCAAAATCTGCATCCACATATCCAACCAATGGATTCTGCAAGTCATTGCTTTTCTTGAACCTCAGTCTCATCATCCTTGTGCCACTTAAGTATCTGAGAACATCCTTCACAACATCCCAATGCCTTCTCCCAGGATTCCCCATGTATCTGCTGATAACACTCATAGCATATGCAAGATCAGGCCTGCAGCAAATCATAGTATACATAATACTTCCAACTGCACTTGCATAAGGTACTATAGACATAATCCTTGCTTTAGCATCATCCTTAGGACATTGTTCCTCATATAACTTACCCCAGGCGCAATAGGAGTAACCACACTACTGCAATTTGACATATTGAACTTGGCTAGAACCTTCATGAGATAACTAGGTTGAGATAGAAACAAATTCTTCTCCTTCATGTCCCTAGTGATATCCATCCCAAGAATTCTACTTGCATCCCCAAGATCCTTCATCTCAAATTCTTCCCGCAACTTCCCTTTAAGTGTTTCAATCTCCTCCATTGACCTGCTAGTAATCAACATATCATCCACATACAAGATCCTTCCATCTGCATTCTCCTGAAACTCATCATCCAGAGCTTCATATCCAGTACCTGAGTATTCTAGGACCTGATTATAAACCTGTTGTTCTGGAGTTTCGGTCAGGGTTGCCTCAACCCCTTGTCCAACACCTAGTGTATCAACCTGCTCCATAGCCCAAACAACTTCTCCTGGTGTTATATCAGTTTCATCCTCAGACTCCACCTCAACTGAAATTCCTTGTGCATATCCTTGATCTCTTGTATGTTGATAGTTTGAAGTTTCACCAACTTCCTCATCAAGTCGATCATCACCATCTGACTCTGAGCTACTACTAGACTCCTCATTCACTGGTAAGATAGGCTCAGCATCCGCAACATCATCCTCCACTGTGGGCTCCACCTGAGAGTGAACTCTCTCATCTTCTAACTCAATTCTGGTATTTTCTGCAGAGTCGAGGTTGAGTTCGGGGTTGGGTGAACCCCCTCTGTCAACACCTGCCTGCTTGTCCTTCAGAGGTAACACATCTTCATTAAACTGGACATCCATGCTTATAATACACTTTCCCTTTCCAGGTTCTAAGCACCAAAGCTTATATCCTTTAACCCCCTTTGGGTAACCAATAAAGATACACCTCAATGCTCTAGCTTCCAACTTATCTTGCTTGATATGTGCTAAAGCCAAGCAACCAAACACCTTGAGTTTTGAATAGTCCCCAGTTGTTCCAGTCCATACTTGATCCGGCGTCTTAAACTCCAAAGACACAGCTGGACTCTTATTGATAAGTATTGCTGCTGTAACCATAGCTTCTCCCCAAAAACCTTTGCTTACCCCAGAACTCAGTAACATACACCTAGCTCTCTCCAATAGAGTTCTATTCATTCTTTCCGCAACTCCATTCTGCTGTGGTGTACCTGCAACTGTTCTGTGTCTAGTAATACCTTTCTCTTTACAGAAATTAGTAAACTCAGTAGATAAGAACTCCAATCCATTATCAGTCCTGAGATACTTCAATGATCTTCCTGATTGATTCTCTACCTCAGCTAACCATTCCTTGAACTGATTAAATGCTTGATCCTTAGACTTCAGAATATAAACCCAGAATTTCCTTGAATAATCATCTATGAATGAGATGAAATATTTACCTCCACCTTGAGTGAGTGTCCTGGATGGTCCCCATAAATCTGAATGCACATATCCAAGTTAGCTTTAGTAGTATGCTTCCCTGTGTTGAAATTGGTCTTGTGCGCCTTCCCCATCACACATGTCTCACAGAATGGTAACTTAGTGAACTTGTCTCCTCCAAGTAATCCCTGCTTGGTAAGTTCCTTCAATCCTTTCTCTCCAAGATGGCCAAGCCTCTTGTGCCATAGATATGTGTTGTCATTCCCATGAACTGCTGCACTTTCTCCAGCTACTGTGTTACCAGATAAATAGTATAGACCATTCTTCTTAACACCTTCCAGCAAGGTTGTATGAGGTGTTGACCCAACACCCCCCTGAACCCCGTGCATAACTCGCAGAACACCATGACTACAACTCCATGAATATCCCATAGCATCAAATTGACCAAGTGAGATCAGATTCCTCCTCAAATCAGGTATGTACCTTACACTAGTTAACAATCTAACAGTTCCATCATGCAACTTCAATTTAACATCACCAATGCCTTTGACCATGCATGACTGATTGTTCCCCAAAAGTACAGTTCCACCTTTCCCATATTTGAAGTTTGTAAACCATTCTTTAACTGGACTCATATGAAAAGAGCACCCAGAATCAAGTATCCAGGATAAGTCTATATTAGAAGTACAGACCGTAAGTACCTCTGAGATGTCAAAAGATTGTGTAGCTTGTGCTATGTCAACTGTTCCTGCCTCTCCCCCAGATTGCTTTGGCTTCCTGTTGTTCCACACAGCACAATCCTTCTTGAGATGTCCCTTATTGTGACAGTGGTAGCACCTCCTATTCTCCACAGAATCTGATGACCTCTTACTCTCTTGCTTCTTATATTTCTCCTTTGGTAATCTTTCCCTTGAAGAACCCTTCTTGGAACCATGGTACTTCATAGCAAGACTCTCAGCCGAATGTCCACCTTCCTGCAGATTCTTCTGTTTATGGAACTCCCTAGTCTTCAATGATTCCCGTACCAAATCCAAAGTTACTTCAACATTACCAAACATCAACGAATCTCTAAAGTTCTCATAGGAGTTGGGAAGGGAGTTGAGCAACACCATAGCTTTGTCTGCGTCTGTAGTCTTATCACCAACATTCTCCAAGTGTGTTGTGATCTTGTCAAACTCTGCTAACTGCTCCAGGATCGGCCTACCTTCATCCATCCTAAAACCAAGAAACTTCTGCTTGAGATACATCATCTGGGCTGATGATTTCCCCATATAAACTTTTTCAAGTTTATCCCAGATTTCTTTTGCATCAGTACACTTAACAACCTCCCTCAATGCTTCGTCGCTCAATGAGTGAATCAGTGTATTGAATGCCTTCTTCTTGATTTCCTTCTTCTTTGCATCGTCTTTAATATCCTTAAGACCTTCATCCCCCAACAGAGCATCGTCAGCTCCATAATCCGATAACAAGGCCTTAACCCTCAGTTTCCACAGGCTGAAATCTGTGTGCTTCGTCAGCTTCTCAATCTCGACTTTAGTTGACAACATTGCTTATATCAAGCTTTGGATTCTCCCGGTAAATTCCTTCGACCTTTCTTCCCACAGACGACGCCAATTGTTGAGTTCGATTCAACAATAGTCGATTATACCTAATCACAAAAGCTCACAACACAACTAAACCACCAAGAACCAGCTGCACCAATCAAACACACACCCAAGCAACCAAAACAGAAAACAGAGCAAGAACGATAAGCAAAAGAGAACACAAGATTTAACGTGGTTCGGTTCTAAATAACCTACGTCCACGGAGATCACCAGCTTCCACTATATTATATCAATCCCAATTACAAGTCCCTAAGCTAACAGTATGCAAGAAACAAGAACAAATCTGTCTCTCAAAGCTAGAACCTATAATCTATATAATATCACCCTTCGAAGTAGTCGAACCGGGTCTTCAAGCTGTGTTGTTATTTCTCCAGATCTGGTTATGAGCATGCAATAATCACCCATTTATATAACCTTCAATTTGCAGCTAAACCTAAAGGAATTCGAATAGGAATTGAAATCAAATAGGAATTGATTTCCTAATGGAGACAATTACCTTTTCCTGATTGCATTCGGAAACAGTTGTTGAGATAACACCTCACACGCGGACTGCGTGGAATTGCAGCCAGAGGTTAATATAATTTTGTTGTCTTTTTATAGAAATATGATATATCTCACAGCTCCTAATAACTTAAGCATGACTCGTCTTATTTGGCTTCTGCAGCTTAAAAGGTTGAAGCTACGAAAAAACAATTGGGACTCACACACTTACGAATTTGATGAGGTTCTTACTGAATTTGCATCTCAGAACCGCGTCTATGAAGTCGTCGCAAAGCCTGTTGCTGAGGTTAGTTCCCTGAAACCTTTCATTTTTATCCTTTAATTCCGTCATTCAGTCTTGACCAAGTGCATGGTATACATTAGGCTTATTCACTAGTGGAATGACTTTGCAAGTTTCACTGTAATGCTATTGTTTAACGTTTGACCAAAACAAGTTCGAACACAGATAAATCCTGTCTTTCCAGTAGTATGTCTGCACCCGATTATATAGTTAACTGGCTAATCTTGTAGATAAGATGCTTAGTTTAATTATTCTGATTACCTTAGCTAACAGGCTGTTGATCACTTGATCTTATGATTCTTGTATTTTTGCTTTTCTTCTTGCCAATAGTATTTCTTAAGAATCAAGAAACAAATTGTTTGTGTCATGGTAAGCTTGATTACTTCAATTATTTGTGTAAATTGCTACTGTCTTTATTTTGAAATTATCTTTGACACTGTTGAAGTATATGTTAGCTACATTGTCATAAAGCTAAAGTTTCTATACACCTTCATCTAAGCAACCCTGTGATTCTGTAGTTGGAGGTGGAACTCTATCAGGCCCATTTGTGTCATGGAAGTGGTTCGCCTGATAATAATACTACTGTTATCATGGACATACATGGAAAATTTAGAAATTAATATGTAGTGTGCTGCAGTTAAATTATGGGAAAACTATGTGGACACACCCCAGAGTTTATTGCATGAACATCTAATGTCCAGTTTCCATTAGAATGTAACATTGTCATCACTGCCATTAGCCAAAATTTAAACCTCCCCCATACTGTTGATAAATCATATTTTCCCCTCAAACTGGCCCTATGATATGACTTCATATACTGAAATACATATGTACCTTTTTAAATAGAGAAAAGCAAAGTTAATTTTGTATTTCGTTTGTCCTTTTATCAGTTTATGTTGGTTAGAAAAAACAAAAAACTGAAGCTTCCATGGTCGCCAGCCATGGCAGCACCAACATTGCTCCGCCAATGGTGTGGAGCAGTCTGCTCCAGTGAAGGCTCCGGATCTGTTACTTTATTTTATGTTCTAAAAAACTGGTGATGTTTCTCTGCCTGGGGCAACAGTCATGGAGCTCACACAATTGCTGCTAACACCATATTTCGTCTTGACAGCAGAAAGTGATGCCAATCAGGTACAAGCTATTGTTTCCATAGCTGAAGCCTAGCTGCCTTTGTCACAGCTTGTACAAGAGATATTGACATACGTCCAGAACAATCAGAAATGCTCCAATCCAACTCAAATCTTGCAATGTTTATGATCCAGAAAAGTTGCTTTGGAAACTATTAGAAGAATCTATCTCCGAAAGGCAGACTGTTCCATCAAAAAGATATGATACATGCGTTCTTCAAAAGCATGCTTGCGACTCAGATGGCGGCCGTTTACCAGCAATATATACTGCTGGTGACATACACTCCAAACTCACAGAATTTGTGGCCACGCGCCTTTTGATGAGAGTAATACTGGTATTCATAACTAATCAACCAAATTATTAACGTGTAAATGTGATTAAATGTCTGTTCAAGTGGATTAGTACTATGGTATCTATGTGAAGATTATACTAACAGTTAATTTTGTTAGTAAACGATTAGTTATTGTGCGAGGCTCTTTTTTTTATTTTCAAGATTTTGTACTTCCTTTTCCCATGAACATGTATTGTGAGTTTTGAGCGGCCTAACCTTCTCAAAAAAAAAAAAAAAACGTTTTGAGCGGCCTAAGATTAATAGAAAATATATTCTTCCTTTTCAACTTAAACTTAACGGTTTATTTTATTTTGTTAACGTCAAATTAATTACAAATAAGTAATTAAAATTTTAATATTATAAAATATAATGATTATAATTTACGATAAGAAGTTTATAATTATTTTCTGGTATGAAATGGGGGATAAATATATAGTAGGTCAAACAGACCCTTATAAAAAATGTTAAGAATTAAACCATGACAGAGGCCGGAAGGAGTAATGAAATTAAATCTAAATGTAAATTTGATTTCTAATTAATACAATATAAAATATTGTGAGCGATCATTTATATATTTAATTTAAAAATATACCATGCTATATTTTTATCAAAAGTTAATAGAAAACTGTATATATTGATAAAAGAAATTGATAGAAAAGAATAAATTTATTAAATTAATTTCATATATTTTTTTGAGGGTAAAATTAATTTCATGTATTAATAGGATGAGTAAATTAAATTTTATTAATTTGTTGGTACTATTTTAGTGTATGTTGTCTTATAAGTAATTGTTCCTTTTTATAATTTTTATATGATTATAATAATATGATATGAGAAAAGAAAAAAAAAACAAAGAAAGAAAAAGGTGGATACAAATTTAAAAAAAAACAATTATAAGTGAGAGGAAAACAAAAGAATTGATTGTCATTTGTCAAGAGTACAATAAGAATCGCAAACACGTTAATTAATTATACTAAGCAGATACTTACAGAAAATTTTCTAAAAAAATAATAATAATACTTACAGAAAATGACAAAAAAGGTGCAAGTTTCTCAATATTTAGTCCCATTATAGCGCCGTTAACATCAAAGTTGACGGAATGAGGGTGAGGGTGTGTGATGCAACATTTAACATAAAGTGAGGGGGTTTTATGCCATTTAGATAATTGAGGGGAATTTATGCCTCTTTATGATAATTGAAGGGGATTGTATGCTATTTACTCGGATATATATATCTAAGGTTCGAACTTTGTATTCGTTACATTCAAACTTTACTGGTATGTTTCCACTGTCGTTGAGAGTTTTTTGTATGATCATCACGAGTTTGATTGTGATACTTTGTCAAAGTGATTATAGCTTTGAGCATCTTTCTATAGTCTTATTAACTTCATCATGCTATGCAATTGACTTGCTATCTGCATAGATTTCTCTCTTTTACCTGATCCTATTCCATCATATACTATGTTTGAATGTGTATTTGGTGATCGATTTAGTATCTTCCGCCCGGACTTCATTACTCAGAAACTCCATTTTCTACCCAGATCCAACTTGTGTGAAGCTTGTGTGAGAGATATTGACTGGCATACAACCAGAACAAAAGACCACAAAAGTCTAGATGTGAGACTCTGAAGAATGTAAAATGACGGTCTTTCCTATTATGGACAAACTCTTTTTTTTTTTTGCATCTACTCCAGTTGATTTCTGTCTATCGATATGTAGATAGATCGTACAAACAAAGCAAAAGTACTTCATAAGACTTTCTTTAAAAGTTGATGGGCAAGTCTGGTGAATAATTGATTCTATTGAGGAAAAGTTACTTTCTAGATTGAAAACGGTGACTTTCTTCAAACTAGTAGTTGGATTAGAACGTACTTGTTGGTTTTGGTTGTCATATTGTGTTTTAGCTACAATTCGAGTTCGGAACGTGATAAATCCATCGAACATGAAGACTTACAGTAAATCCACTCTACGCCCTACGATCACGACTCTTAGTTGAAGTACAGTTAAAGTAGTTAATTTTCACCCCACCCCATTTTGATTTCGGGTGTGATTCAAAGCCTCCTTTGTTCATTTCAGATATCTGTCTTGTGTGTCGACTCTAACCTATTGTATGTTAAATTTATCTACGCACTTTAGGAGGCTAGGAGCATTTGATAGAGCCTCCTTACCGTTTTGGCCGAAATTCGATGCCCAAGTTTTGATTGTGTTTTTGGACATGATGGCTGCCCAACAATAGCGGGCAGCTCATTGTGTGGGTGTAAACGGTCCATGTGACATTGAGTTTTGGAGTTGGACATTTTCAAATGCCATAAGAAAAGTTTGAATGTTAGATTTGAAGTAGCTAATCCAATTTTACATGCATAAAGCAAATCCACAAATGGCATTTGGAAATCTTGGTTCTCAAAATATGAACCAAACATGAAATTTGACATGAACTTCCACAAATGATTTCTCCATATTATTCCATATCCTATTTTCAAATCCAATTTATTACAAATCCTATATCTGTAACGACCCGGCCCACTAACGGGCCGAGACCCAGCCCAACGGGCTGGCAAGGTTACTCATGGGCGCTCTCCGGGGTGATATGCTGGCCCCACAGACCAACACGGGTTCTAATCCGCGCACTTTGTCCTCACTCGTGCGCGCACCGGAAACTTCCCAGTGGATCACCCATCCTAGAATTGCTCCAGAGCAAGCACGCTTAACTCTGAAATTCTTATAGGTGGATTCCCGGAAAGAAAGGTGCACCTTGTTGGTATGAGTAGCGTTCTCAACCCTTTTAAGCTTCTGAAATCTGGGGCGTTACAATCACCCCCTCTTAAATTGCGCAACGTCCTCGTTGCGCGTTGTCCCGAGACCAACCATCCGTGCAGGATTCTAGAGGTGGCTCCCACCGTCGATACGGTGTAGCACTTTGCCCCGTATGGCACTTAATTCCTGCAGTTCCGGATAGTCCCACTCTGATACCACCTGTAACGACCCGGGCCACTAACGGGCCGAGACCCAGCCCAACGGGCTGGCAAGGTTACTCATGGGCGCTCTCCGGGGTGATATGCTGGCCCTACAGACCAACACGGGTTCGCGCACTTTGTCCTCACTCGTGCGCGCACCGGGAACTTCCCAGTAGGTCACCCATCCTAGAATTGCTCCAGAGCAAGCACGCTTAACTTTGAAGTTCTTATAGGTGGATTCCCGAAAAGAAAGGTGCACCTTGTTGGTATGAGTAGCGTTCTCAACCCTTTTAAACTTCTGAAATCTGGGGCGTTACAATATCCCTGACAACGACTCCTAAGGTCGGTAGCATGGGCGAAGCCAGGAATTCAAATTAACCTTTGTGTCTTAGTAAATTAAGTATAAAAACTTTAAAAAGTTGTATACTATTTATGAATATAATTTTTTTTAAACAATAGAACAAAAAGATGTATGTAAAAGTATAATACGATACTTAAAATGGCTAAAAATAACACTACCAATTAACTAAAATTAAGCCTAAAGCTAATCTATCATACTCAAAATGACTAAAAATAGTACCACAAAGGAACTAAAATTACTCAAAGCTAAACTAATTGACCTGTACATTATTTGTAAAATTACTAAAAATAGTACTACAAAATTTTTATTTTCCATTTGAACCCGTGGCGTTGCACGGGATCAAATGTATGTAGAATGGCCCCTGGTCGGTAGGATGGTAAATCGGAATTAGAAAAAGAAGAAAAATATGTGGAATGATGATGAATCCATCTATACATGGCAGGGTGTTTGGGTTGGCAATTGGATGTGAATGTGGTGAGGTGATGATGATATTTTCTGGATTTGATAATGGTGCTAGCTCACCTCATCTCATTACATGATGAGTTATTTGCTTTTGCCTCCAAAAGATATCAGTTTAGAGAAGTGCACGTGTAATTGGATCAACTCCGGTACTTAATTTACGACTTAATTTTAGTTCAGATTCGTTAAATTAAAATTTTTCGCTAGATGGTTTCACAATTTTGAAACACGAATCTTATAACATAAGATTACGATTTAAAAATAAAACATCATGTTCGGGAGTACACTGGAAAACCTTTCATTCATTGTGAGTTTATATCTGCATTCTGAATTGGATCACACTAACTGTACTCTGTCTCAGAGATTTGGTGCCTCCTGCAGATTGATTGATTATATATAGAGATACAGTCAAACAAGAAATGTAATGCTTTAACTTGAAACTTTGTTTGTTTTCTGAGTTTCAATCAGCCCCATGCTTCTGTGTTTCCCTGTCACACTCTCCACTTACTCCCCCACTTCATGCTACTGTCAAAGTTATGTAGGTACTTATGTGATAGTTAAATTCTCCATCTCAACTGTAAGTCTGTCATCAATAATCTTCTTGGAAATTGAATTCAAATGATGTGCATAATGTTTGTCATTTGATTATTTTGGAAGGTTAAGGTTTATCTGAGTGATTTTAGCAGTGGGAAAATTAGTACTATCTACAGTATTTTATAAAAGTTTTTTTTTTAAGAGCTATTTTATAAAAGTTAACTGAATTGAGTTGATCTAAAATACACTTAATTTATTTATAATATAATTTTTAATTAAAGACTTCTGAACTGAACTCTATTCATCTTCTGAAAAATCATTTAGTGTCCAAATTTTAAGTTATTTTTTCTTAGAAATAAGTTAAATTTAGATTTTTCTGAAAAAAAAAAGATCTAATTAATGTAATTAATAAAGTTATCAAGTTAATCAGTTAGGTTTAATTTTCTTACTAAATAATTATGTGTTTGGGTACTTTGACAGTCGGTTAATAAGATAATTTCATTTTATTTTAATTTTAATGTTTAAACATAATAGGTTTGTTTAGTAATGTCAATTAGTTGACTTATAAGATGACCGCTTTTAGAAGTTACTCTATCTCACTTATTAAAAGTAAAGTGACTGGTCAACTATTACTCCCTCCGTTCTCTCAGAAGTGTCCTGTTTTGACTTTTTTCGGTCAACAGCTTTTAATTTTGACTCCCGATTACTCTTAATTCAAATTTTCATAATATAACTTCGTTAATACATTATCATTATAGTTTAAGAGTAGTCGGGAGTCAAAGTTGAAAGCTGTTGACCGAAAAAAGTCAAAACAGGACACTTCTGAGAGAACGGAGGGAGTAATAAACTTAGTTATGAGATTTCGATATGAGTTTGTTCGTTTTGTTAAACAAACGCATAAACTATAGTTTTTAAATCAGTCAATTTATTCTACTTCACTAGCAAATTTATTAAACAGATGGTTAAATAATAAATAAGTTGAAATTAACTTATAAGGTACGTAACCGATCATAATAATATTTTTAAAAAAATAAATCATAATAATAATAATGTAAATCCAAACATACAATTACAATTATAATAATTGAATGACAGAAGGAATCAAATAATGGTCTAATTGTTCATACTCGATTACATTTGAAGTTTAGAGTATGAAATCTTGACGTCCGTACGTACTGTGTTGTGAAAATTAATGGGAAAGAATGATGGTCAGAGATGCAAATGACCAAATATAAAGCAACCTCGAGCGATCGATCGACCTAGCTAGGTTGTTTCCTTTTGCAGGAAGTGATCCTTCCCTGCCCAACAATTATATCATTGTCTATACGTACACAGCTTCAACAGCAAATTTGCAACAACTCAAAAGACTACTCAGATTCTTATCTCTTTTATTAATTCCATACCAAAAACATTTCAATTGAATTCAAATTTAATTAGTTGTTTCGATACTATAAATACAGTACGTTCAATTCAGTACAAAAACAACAAAGCCTTTACAAATGATCAAACAATAAAGTAATTTAATTTTGATATAATTAGTACTTCAACTTCTATAATCATGCATGTTATGTTGTACTAATCTCAAACTTCGTACTTGTAGCGAATTTCATATCATTGAATGAAGTTTATTGTAGTAGAGATTCGAACCAACTAGACTGTAATGACAAAATTTCAAATACATGAATTAGAACGTAATGATAAAATTCCATCTCATTTTTAACTCTACCTATCACAAAACTAGAATCAAGTCCACAAGACATTACAAAATTGAACTAATCCACCTAGCTAGCTCGCTCTTTAATATTCCTCTTGATCCAGCTAACAACTCGTTAATCCTCATTATCCAGCTAAGCTAGCTCTTAATTAAGTAATTAAACATGACCAGTGATAATTAAGGAGTTGCCTAGTCAAATTGCTCTAATCCATGACAACAAAATATTATTTTAATAAGTCTGAAACCAAATTAGTCTCCAAATTGAGTGGTTCTTTTTCTTTTCAAATTATGGCAGCTAGCTCTCTCCTCGTATGTGTTTGTTTCAGCAATTTTCGTTGATTAAATTGATTATTTAAAGTTAAAACTAATTTGAAATGGGTTAACCTTTTCTCCTTCTAGATTAGAATCATTTAATTCAAGATCTCTTATAAGTCTATTCCAAAGATCTGCACACACTTTGATTCTTTAACAAAAATGCATTTGTCTTGAAGTAGCTAGCAATGTGGCTTTTTTTTAAAAAAAAAAAACAATTTATTAATGTGAATGCCGATTTAATAAAAAAAAAAATACAAAATTGCACAATTACGTGCATATCCATCTCAAATTCTCAAGACAACAAAGACTAAATTAAACATAATTATTAGAAGAGGAAGAAAGTAAAATCTTGATACCTTGTGAACTTGACAAAAACCAGAAACTACTAGAAATCTATTAATTAAGTAATAATTAACCATAAAATTTCCAACAAAACAAATGAAAAATAGAAGCAAAGTGATCATTTTATATAGATGATGAACATTTCACCCAACAAGTGCTTCTTCATGATCTTGTTAATTCTCTTAATATTTTTTTATCATATGATCATCAAAACAATAATAATACTAATAATAATAATAATAACAAGAGATCGAATTAATTTTAATTTCATTAAATAATCATAATAAAATAATTAAAAAGAAGGGCGACCTGTAGCCCAGTAATTCGCGGCCGCATCAACCGGCAACGAATTACTCATCATACTCTGTTGCTGCTGCTGCTGCTGAAACATATCACCACCACTCCCCATCAGCTGCCCCTGGCCCATTCCTGGCGGTGATCCCAGCTGCCCGCTTCCCGTCACCGCACTCCCCGGTGTCCTCTCCTCCTCTTCCTCCAGCGGCAACCTTTCATACGCTGCATTCCCGAACGAGGCGGCCATGATCACCACTGGCCCCGACGCGAGCAGCTGCCCGACTACGGTCCCACCGACCACCTGCCCCTGCCCACCCGCCAGGTATATAGTCAACCCGGACGCTGCTGCTGGGGCCGGAGGGGGCAGGAAAGACCCCGAAAGTGAAAGTATCTCGAACCGACCGTGGAGCGTCACTACCGCACCGGGAGCGGCGGGCTGTCGGAGCGTGACGTTGGTGACGGTGCCGCTTCCGCTGAGGATGCAGACCCCGCGCTGTCGGCGCGTGGCGAACGTGGAGATGCTCTCCTGGATGTCGCAGTTGGTGGATATTTCGATCACGTGGGACCGGAGGGCGTTGGCGCTGTCTCGGGTGATTATGATGGGCGGTTTCGGCTTGTTTTTGGACCCTGCAGGGCGGCCACGGGGACGGCGCGTGAGTCACTGCCGCCTCCACCGCTGTTGTTGGCGCTGGTTCCGTCGTTGTTTGGCGGCGGGGTGTCGCCGGCGGTGGTGGTGTTGTAGATGTCGTCGCCTCGTTCGCGTTTTAGGCGGTTATTATTAGGGTTTGAGTTGTTGTTGTTGTTGTTGTTGTTGTGGCTGTGTTGTTCGTCGTCGTTTTCGTGGTGGTTTTGTTGCTGGTGGTGTTGCTGTTGGAATTGGTGGTGGTGGAGGAGGTCTCGGAATGGCGGTGGTAGAGGGCGGCCGTGAGCTAGTTGATCCATCTTGGAGTATTAACTTCTAAGTTCTTGAGATCACTTGAGTTTCTAAATTTGGAAAGACACACAAATGTGGAAATAAATCTTGATTGTTTGCAAGTTTGATTGGGAAATTTGGGAATTAGGAGAAGAGAATTAATGGAAGTGAGGGTTTGAAGTAGGAGTAAGTAACCAAAAAGATTGAATGAGGTGAAGTACTAGTAGGGAGGGAGCATATGTACCTAGCTTCTTATTTTCTTCACTCTACACTACACACTTATGTGATGGTTGGTTCTATATTAGTAGTTCTTCTCTTGGTGGGGTTTTATTTTCTTGAGAGAGAGAGAGATGGGATGGTTTTGGAAAGTTGATAGTGTTGCTATGTTTGGAGGCTAGCTTTGGGGTTTGGAGGTGTTAAATTAGTAGTAGTTGTATGTGTTTGGCTTAGGGTTAGGTCAATTTGGCAGAGTAGTGTGTCGATTGGGTTGGATCATATCATCATCAAAGGCTACACTTAGAAGTACAATATTCTTGGTATGAAATTAACATTGGGGTACTTAGTTCATAAAGAAAAATGGACTTACTATGTGATAACCAAAACTATGAATGGCTGACTCGCTCAAAAATCTATTGATGTGCCCAAGTGGGGGCAAAATAAGTTAATAATCGTGTATCTGTTTGTAAGTCAATATATATATCACCCTAAAAGCAATCATGATAACCACATCATCCAAAAGATAATAATGATTTTTTAGAACAATATCGAAATGGTTAAGCTACTTAGAATCTCTTACTGCAGATGCGTGAGGGCCGGTAAAATACGTTGAATAGAACGTTTGTAAAATTATAGATCAATATATCATCCAAAAACCAGTCACATACAACATCGATCGATTAGACCTCATTACATTATAAACTACTCTCGTATGTTCTTTCTCCAACTCGTAGAGATATGCCAATCACTTACATGGAATGTCAAGTGGAAATATAAAAATCTATCGAAGTTTAACTTACAATACCACGAGGAGAAGCTGCAAAATCAATATTAGGGAAACAATCTAAATTTATCAAATTAATTAAAATTGTTCTGGAAGGAAAATATGAGCTCTGTACCTATCAATGTACTTTACAAAAACTGGATTTCAAATTGAACTTAATTATAGTAAAGTCCTAGCTAGCTAGTTTACCAGTACAATTTCCTTTTTAAGAAGCAAAAGGACATCACATCGAACTGCCGAATTTAGCATTATGGCATTATCTATTTGATGGAGAGTGAAACTTAGTCATAAAATGCCTAGTTTATTTATGCCTAACGAGAACAAAATAACAAAAAAAAAAAGGAAAAAAAAGATATAGTTATGTGCAAATTGTAGTACTAGGATTATTATTAGTAGTCTTATTTCATGACACATGGCGGGAAGAAATTTGAGGAGCTAGATGAAAGATTATTTTTACAACTAGCAAAGAACAAAAACTATATACAATGATATGATAAGTTTGTATATTGTTTGATTTCAGATCAACGGCTTTCAATTTGGTAAACGTACAAGGTGTGTACTGGGTCCATATTTCTCTCTACTTTGTATCTTTAATCAACAAGAAATTACCTCCTATATTCAAATCACATTGGTAGGATTTATGTGTAGAAGTATACCGGTAATTGTTATATTTGTACGTGAATATTTGAAAAAACGAAGCAAGAATTTATTAATTAGATACAGTGAAATCAACTAATAAGTTGACCTAGTAACTGACACCAAACACACCATGCGTAATTATTCATCTTTAATAGAAACTTCTAAGATTTTGCATATATATTAAAGGGCTTAGAATGTTTGACACAATGAATCGCAAGAAACTTCTAAAATTTGGAATTGGCAACTTTGATCCACTAGTTACCTGTTTTGGCGTATGCAGTACATCGTTTGGTGGTTATGGTAAATTTGGTTCATGTGTATATAAAACATGGCAATATTGGTCCATATGTTTGAAAAATATGTCAATATTGGTTCATTTGCGTTGACCTCGTTTAGTTGGATGGTTTTTTGTTCCAAAATTAACACAAAGTTTTGGGAGAAACTGTATATACTTAATTTAAATATAGACCATGTTGTGTTAATATGAAAAACAAAGATATTATTAAGTAAAACATTTATACACGTGAAAGATATAAACAGACCGATAAAAACACTTTGCTTGATAACATGTTTTTTCATAAAATATATCATCCTTTATTTTTAAATTAGGCATAAACAGTTTTCCACAAAATTTTGTGCTAATTTGAGCACATAAAACCGTCCTACTAAGCAAAATCAAACCAAATGGACCGATATTGTCATATTTTACAAACATATGAACCAAATTTGTCATGATCACCAAACGATGTACTGCATACGCCAAAACATGTAACTGATAGACCAAATTTGTCGATTGCCCATTTTGAGAGTCTTAATCATGTTATACCTCAGCTGTAGAATTTGCAAACAGTCTCCTAAAAGTAATAAGATGATTTGTTGGTAAAATGATGAAGTTCTATGTACATGAATTCGAGCCGTAAGAGAGGATTAATCATTTAAATCTACATCGAAACCGTTACAAACACCGTAGAAAAAGAGTGAAGAATTCTCGGCGATTAGAGACAGATGATTAGTGGTTGATTAATAATGTAATCCGACATCATTTAAATTAATTAATAGTACATGAAAGATTAATTAGGTTGTGTAGTTGAGTTTTGAAAAATTAAAATTAATTAATTGTCACATGAGACAAAAATGGCATAATAATTGAGCTGAGCACAACGAGCGTTAAGTTGACCATGCTAGGGCCCTTGCCCTTACCCCAATGGCGAGTTTCAGGGAAAGAGATGAGAATTGGAGTTACAGATTGTCTCCTGAATTTCCGTGGAATTATTGGTTCCTATACCGGTTCACGATGTCGTTTTCTAGTTCAATGCTACTATATCAATTTGCAGGCCTCAAAGTGTACAGTACATTTATAACCTGCCTTTCTTGAATGCCCTGCTGGTCGATCTGGTACTGTTCATACTCCGCGACCCTCCAGCTGGAAGGAAACCCCTCCGGTGGGCCGACCGGGGATAGTCAATTTCTCGTAGATCACATATACGTGGAATGGGTAATTAAATATCACACGTCAATGTGATACGTTCTGAAAATAACTCAATAACATAATCGGCAAGTTGAGTTCAGAGTGAACGGGTTATATATTCCGAATAGCAAAATAAAGGACGACCTCGCTATGTTGTATAGTAGAATAAGTGAAACCAAAGTTGCCTGCTAAAAAACATAGCGATGTGTGGAGATGTATCTGATGAGAGTAAATTCCGTTCAAGGGCTTACTCCATCATCTCTCAACCCCCTAGGTCCTTAGGTCGAGTATGTTCTCCGTGGGATTCCGGTACCTACAGTGAAGGGAGAGTTAGAGGGGAGGGGACGGTGAGGCGGTCTGCCTAAGTCAGGCCGCGCTCAAGTTAATGTGGAGGGAGATATGGAATGAGAATGTTAAAAAATGCATGGGGAGAGAATATATGTCGTGAGCATAGTAAACGCGGTCTATTTATAGAGGATACGAAGCGGGGCCCGTCCTAGCGGAATGTCCCCTTTTATCCGGACATAGCGGCGTTTAAATCTGGACATTGTCCAGTACCCGTTGTTTTTCGAGGGTCCACCATCTTGACGTTCCCCTTCGACAGCCAGGTGTTCTTCTGGGTGCGACATTGTAACTTTCTTTCTTCGAGGGTCACGTCTCTCGTTAGGTTCGATGCTATAATACCATTCCTTCGGAAGTTTCGGTAGGTGGATGGTGGTCCGGGGATTAGTTTCGAGGAGGGAGTCTCCGGGGTCGAAATCTTTATCCCCATATCAGTATCTATTATATATGTTGGATGGAGCATATTGTACTGTAAGTTTAGGAGAATTAATGATATATGATTGAACCGTATTGGACGAGTAGATATGTGACATTTTAGATACATAATAGGTGACTCTATTGAATATATACTCCAAATATAGAGGAGTATTTTGGTGTTAAAGATGATGATTCATATAGAAGTATTTGTTCTTATTATGTGATGAAACAGATTTGAGAAATCGAACTAAAAATACTCATTCGATGGTAGAGCTCCTGATACTTTCGATCCAATGAAATCGTTGGAGACAATGCTCAAGGGTTCTTCTGTTTAAGGATGCGGGATTGTTTAGCCTCTTGAAGGTGCGGCGAGGTCTACCAACCTCCACCAAGGATAATTGAACACTGGACCTGTCATTTTTCATTCCAATTTTCTTCTATCTAATCCACTAGCTCATTTGAGATGGAGCCAATAGAAATTAACATCAATCACAACAATTTTTATATAAACGTAACAGTAACACAAAATTTATATAAGGAATTAAATGGAATGCAAATTATTATTATTATTATTATTATTATTATTATTATTATTATTATTATTATTATTATTATTATTGTTTATTATTATTATTATTATTATTATTATTATTATTATTATTATTGTTTATTATTATTATTATTATTATTATTATTATTATTATTATTATTATTATTATTAATCACACAAAATTGAAAGGGAGTCGAGACACAAGATGTGCTCCCACCCCTGTATGTATACATAAACTAAATCTAGAAAGAAGAAAAACACCACTTCTAACATCATTTGAATGACTAACAGACAAGCGCTTAAGGCGCGAAAGAGTAACCAAGGCTTCCTCATCGAGCTCTCCAAAAGTAAAGAAGGCAGAAGGGATGAACGGGTAGCCATGCTCTGCACACTTAGAAGAATACTTCCCCTTCTTCTTTTGAATGGCAGTCTGCAAAGTAGCTCTAGGAACCCAAGAATCCAATCTCCCACCACCAAAAGGAGAGACACCCGTGACATCCAAGCAAGCGTCTTTGCCTTGGGACCAATTGTACAACAATAGGTCCGTTGGAAGAAGGTCCCGCCCATCATCGGAGAGGAACCCCATAGGGACCTCTTTCCGCACCGCAACACCAACCTTGGAGCAGATATCAACCAAAGTATCACGCACTAGATTGTGCCGGAAGTTTACCCCCACCTCGCTAGAACAGTGAACAGCGTGATCCCCCCCCCCCACTGGTCCATCCGATCATGACAACTCGAGCAAGAAGATCCACCAGGGAACAAAGGGACCATCAGGCGATAGCACAACACGGCTCGGAACTGTCGTGGTTTCATCCGCTGCCCAACCCATCAATGGGAATGGTGTATAATTAATCTTGTGCATGAGGGGCACACACACAGCTAAGAAGAGCCTCCTGTCGACGACTCAAACCATAACGTGACATCAGATGAGCATCAATGACACCAAAATAGCTATTTGCCAAAGACTTCATGAACTGGGGGCAGGGGAGCTAGTGGTAACAGAGTGAGAATCGACACCACAAAAGGCCGAGAAAGCGTCCAGAGCAGACTGAAAGGTAGAGTCAGGCGAGTCAATCCCAGACCTCGCCAGAATCTGATCCTGCAAAGAGTTACACTGCAAGCGAGAGGCGCGGAAGGCACACCGACCGACATCCTCAGCACACAAGACCCCCGAGACCACCAAGTCTAATGGGTAGTGTGGCAAGCCGCCACTGCCAATCTCCAAAACCTGGTCCTGAGCCTGTAACAATCAACTCCAACGAAGTACGCAAGGCCTGATCAAACTGAACCTGAGCACCGCCTAGAGACACAGGAGGGCAGGTCCTCAAGGCAAAAGACAACTTCGCTACCCCTGCACAATTTCGAAGAAGGAGAAGTTCACACTGGAGGTCATCATCAAGCTTGTCGATAGCCTCCAATAGAGAGATGGTCTTGGAAACCCGGCGCGCTACTAAATCACTGCAAAACTCAGAATCCCCACTAACGGAGCCCCCAAGAAGCTTGACGCCTCGAAGCGGACGAGAGATAGAAGCAGGGAAAAGGCCATTCATCAATCCACGAGGGTCCTCCATCGGCCAGAAAAGCTCTGTCTTATCTACATTCAGGTGCAACCCACGAGGTGGCCCATCAACACGGATGATATCTAACGCCTTCTTCCCACGAACAATATTGCAGCAGCGTTAACAATTTTTCCATGCTCATCATCTCTTATGATGCATCCAGCTCCTGCTTGTCCATGTTCTTGTAAGACAGAACCATCTATATTGATATAGTGAAATCCGGTAGGTGGTGGTGGTTGTTATTATTATTATCATTATTATTTAATGGCAAATCTAACTTACTCCTACTTCTAAGTTCTACCCTACTTTTGAGTTTAAACCGTTGATCCTACTTTTGAGTTCTAAGTAGGTGAAATTCCCTGTAAATGGAATTCACTACCTACCCGATTTCAATGTGTTAATATAGATGGTTCTGTCTTACAAGAACCTGGACAAGCAGGAGCTGGATGCATCATAATAGATGATGAGCATGGAAACTTTGTTAACGCTGCTGCAGTATTGTTCGTGGGAAGAACTGGTCACAACACTACGGAATTTATGGCCTAAAGATTGACATAAATATGTTCACAAACTTAGGTCTAAAAAAAGTGATTATACAAATTGATTTAAAAGTCCTCATAAACTGTTTGTGCAGTCCAGAGATAGCAACACCAAACCAACAAATTTTGTTGAAGGAAGCGGTCAAAAGAATGAAAGAAATGGAAGAAGTCAAAATCCAATTTGTTTATAGAGAATGCAACCAAATAGCTGACACAATCGCAAAAGAAGCAAGCAAGCTAACTTTTGGTGATCCACAAAGACTTGGGAATGAAGATGTGAATCAATGGTTTTATTTTGTGTGGGACTGTTGCCCACAGTGAATTAATAATGTAATAGATCAGGATAATAATATTTTTATTAGAATTATTAGGAACAATATTTTTGTAACGTAAGTAGTTTTATTTATGAAGTAATTTTATTTATGAAGCAGATTGATTTAAAAAAAAAAAACCGTTGCTCCCCTTACTACTCCAGCAATCTTATCATTCATCCAACCTTATACATTCGCAAATTAATCTATTGTCATGATTTTAACTTTAAAAAGTAATTGGAATGCAAATGAATTAATAATGCAATGAAGTGGAGTCAAACTGGTAGTAGTGATAATAATTAGGACTACAACTACATCTGAGTCTTTGTCCACTGCAAATGTTGTTCAATCATGGAACTCGTGTGCACGTGCTCGCAGGGATAGGGTGCACCGCCACTCTATGTTGCCACCATTCATTCATACATACTCCGTACTTGAACTGTTTCCCAACAAAATCAATTTAACCCCTCTTCTCTTAACTCACGAACGAAATTTTACAACCGACCGAATATTCAAAATTTCAAATATTTATTTTACGAATTTTCACTCTCACTTAAACTTTTATTCTATATAATCTACTAAAGTGAGACATTGAACATGTGTGACCCATAAAATTAGATTTTGACTCTCACTCTCACTCACCGATAGTCATGTTGTACACAATATTGCACCCGACCCGACTTTATAATGAAGTGTGTGACGCAGAGCTGAATAGCCTGAATTTATGTAAGTTTTGAGTTTTTAAAGAAAGATATTCGTCGATATATATCTTTATTATCTAAATCTTACTTCGACGGCCTGCATCTTTACGGAGTATATTTGTTGATCATTGTGGTACCAAGTCATAAACTTGAGATGAATTTGCATGCAACAATTAATGAAAGCGGAGTAAGGATATTGGAAAATATTTCTAGATTTTATCTTTTAATGGTTTTTGTGTATATATTTTTATTTGGGCTTTAATATTATTTCTTGTTGTCTAAGCTAGCTAGAATAACAAGATTATGTTTGCATTATGTCTTATTGTCTTTCATCCATGTACTCCGATATACAAAAACGTTTGAAGGCGAATTTTCTTCAATATTTATTGATTTTCCATATTTCTAGAAAACAAAAAGAAAGAAAGAATCTTAATCTCAAACTCTCGACTTGATCTAAAAAATAAGTTTGCCATGAGTTTTGCAACAACTATCCGAGAGACCGACTTATCATTTAAACGATGGCAACAGTTAAAAATATTTCATCCATTCTAGTGAATTTTTTACGTTTATTTTATTGATTTTTTCGTAGTTCCAATAAACCTCTAATAAATTTTAAATATTACTAAAAGATTGAATGAAATTATATAATAAAACTAGAGGTACTATATTTTCATAATATATTTTTATAAATTAATTTTTCGTTATAAATTTAGGAGTAAATGGAGTCAAAAAAGTAAGAAACAAAATTAAAGAAATGATTGGAGTGGTGAGGAAATCGGATAGAAGAGAATCAAAATAGTAGCGGCCGGGTCGTTTTCTGGAGCAACCGGCCCGGTGGTATCGGGTCTCTTTCACAAGCTTGTCGTCAGGTGGGTCCACGTCGGGTTTCTCTCTCTGTCAAAATTCGTGTACGTGCTAATGCGACTACGATGCAACTTGAAAGGTTGGTTCGTAACACCAAAAACGTCATTTTCTTATCAGTCAACGATTTATAGGTAGACATTCGTCCCTTTTTATAATTAAATTCACCACAATTTAAATTTTTATTCATCATTGAAGTTCATAACTTCATATGATTGTACGTTTTCAAATGATTAACTTCCTTGAATATCTTCAAACTCAACTAGTAATATATTTCTCTTGGCTTTTAACTAGGATATTTTAATAATTGACAATAGTTTATTGGTGTTTTTTTAAACTTATTGTGGTTATGAAAGAAACTTACAAATAGATTCACTCAAATTTTAATTAGTTTTCTTCTCCATTAATTACAATTAAGCTTTGGTTTAAGATATTTGAGACGGGTCGGATGCACTGAAGTTTCTTTTTACTTATATTTAGGTCTCACCGGCACAAAAACTATCTTACGAATGTGACGAGCATACTTCCATAGTCAACCGGACACATGAAAGTGGATTTAGTTTAAGCAACCGTAGTGTAGAAAATTGTGTGAGCCCAATCAGACATGATATATACGTTTTCTTCCGATGGGCATATCGATTAACAAGGGTGTGGACTTTGTTTCTGAAAAAGAGACGGTAAAAAATGTGTCATTTGTATTTGTATGGCACAGTCCACAAAAAGCAACATAGAATGGTTCAGGGTGCAACAAAAACTTCCATGATGTTGAGATCCTAGCAACACAAGAATGCCACATCGAGTTTGTTGAGCATACTCACGCAGATATCTAGGCACTCAAAATTGTATTTTAAGCGCATGTAACATAAAAAATCAAGCGAAATTTTAGGTAGCCATACAAAGTGAACAAATAGTCTAGTCACATGTGAGATATACATTTTTTTCCGATGTGCATATGGCCGGTTACTGTGGGCGTGTACGTTATTTCAAAAAAGGAGATTGTCGGAAAAAAAATTCCATTTCGGTGGTTTTACTTGGAAGGGTCGAAGAGCACCAGAACTTTTCCTGACATCAATACAAGAACAATACTCAAATCCAATAGAGCATACTCTCACGAACGCTCAAACACATGGTTCTAATGCGAAATAGAGGATGAACAATAAAGTATCATATATTTGACACCGTATTATATCTTCAAATGCCACAAAGTACACCTCTAAATTTTGACTATCTATATATAAATATTCCATATTTTTGCCTAAAACACAATACTATAGTACTTTGGATGTCCTTTACCAAAGTAATCTTGGTCATCCTTCCTGTCCATTTTTGTACTCACTAACTAGTGGTACTAACATGTAATGGAAAAAGGAACTTTTTTATGTTGCTCTTTATATGTGGAAGTATCATTGAAATGAGTTGGACAAAGATTATACTATGTTTTAGACTAACGGACAAGTTCAACTTAATGTAGTAGCACCAATTATATCATGGGCTCAAGATGTTAATTACTACTACTCCAAGTTTGGTGTTATAATGAGGCTAAGCACATTGTCTTTGGTGCCAATTTACTTTGCGGCAGCAAACAGTGGTTTCAAATCTTTGATGTGGGGTCTTAATTCAGCACCCTTTGTCCTTTTCATCAAGAAAAAAGGATTAACTAAAGCACCTTTGGACCTTAATGCTAATGCTTATCTTAATCAACCCATCTTTACCTCTAATTAACCAAATATTAATGGACTCCACTTATCTTCCCCACGTATAAACAATTGTTTTAGCTACCTAATCAATGGTGGGAATATGGACCACTTCACACTATTTCTTTTTCATGTGATATCCACTCAATTCACGGACTCGAAGACTACACTACGGTTGTGTTTACACTATTTGAACAAATAATTGTTATGTAACACATACTAACTACTAGCTTATTTGATAAGCTACATTAGGTACTTTATTAGAAAATAACCAAGTTTTTACGCTCCGTGTTTGACAAATGTGCTAATTTATCTTATCAACTCTTAATTTAATTTAAGCCAAAAAAATTAATTTAACCCATCTAACAACTAGTTAATCAACTGTCAACTTGTTGAACGACTAGTTTTGCTCAACATAGCAATTCTTTCTTGTTTTTGTTCATAATGATGCAAATCATGCGGGTACATGGAGTAATCCTATCAACAACAAGTATGTCGGTATATGTATGACTCGGTTAATCTATAATTATATGATCTGATCGTTTCAATCTAATGTCATTAGTTTGTTTACGGTCATACCATATTACGATACTTAATAATTTAAATTTATGTAGATCGCAGAGTAATAGCTCATGTGGGTACACCGTACACCGAATAATCCTTTCAGCGTGAGCAAGCTAGACCAAGTGTTTCGGTATCCGTGTGACTTGATCATTTACATGAGATGATTAAGTCGTTTTAATTTAATGTCATTAATTTCGTATAAGATCAATATTGTGTTACGATAATGCTATGTTATGCGGATCGCAGAGTAACAGTGCCCATATTGTGACTTTCTAGGGACTCGTGTTTGAATTGAAATTTGTTGCATCCCACCAATTTTGCTATGGTTATGTGAGGAGACTTGTTAAACCTAAACCGATGGATCTCAAAAGGGTGACAAGTTGAGTGATTAATTAATGCAAATTGCATCACTAATGAGGAATTATTTAAGGAGCTAAACAACAAGAGAGCCGACCAAATTTGAGGCCACCACGTGATGGATAGTGATCGCTATGGAATCATTTTTAGGTCATATGCTCTTCCCCACTTGCTTTTTAGTTCGTTCATGACCCCTAATTAAATTTATTTTTTTCTTAATTATTCTACCAATTGAGGTTAAGTTTTATGGGCTCTAGTTGCATTATGTCATCTCTCTTGGATTAAGGATTTCACTTTGGCTTTATGTACACAAAAAAACCACTAATATCAATATAGTATGATCATGTAATAATGTGTGACACAAAACTGGTGTTAGGCTAATTGTTCACTTAATTCATGAAATGAAGACACTAAAATGGTGTGAACCATTTCTTAATCACTATAATTAGTTAGTTTCATTTTACTTGGAAGAAAGATGGTGCAGTAGTTATTAAAGGGATTACGACACAATTATAATACGATATCGAAGTAGGTTCAAGTTGATGATGGTTTGTTGTACATGATGAGTTTAAGCCAATGTCTATTCCGGCATTCAATGGTCAACGTTGTAGAGTCGATCATTATATCGGCCTACACGCGAGGGGGCGTGTTAATCCCCATCCCACATTGCTCTAGAGTAGATTCTGAAATCATCAACACATATAAATCGAATAGCCTCCTCTTAAGGTTTTTTAAAGGAATGATCATGACTCGATTCTAAACAATATAGTAAGCATCTACTATAATATAGGAGTATATATTTTCATTATATATATATATATATATATATATATATATATATATATATATATATATATATATATATATATATATATATATATATATATATATATATATATATATATATATCTGTAACTTACATTTGTTTTGTATGATTTAAGATTAATATTGGATCAAATGAAGAGGAAAAAAATGTCAAAGAAAATGAAATTGAAAGCTTTATAGGAATATGAGAATAGTTGAATGAAAGAAAATCCTGGGGTTCTGCACTTCCTTGCAAAATCTCGGATTCCGCATATAAGGGCAAATTCCTACTAGACAAATATTTCTGAGATTGACTGCTGTCATTTCGGGATATCAGATGATGGACAACAAGGTTGTGTGGCTGAGGAAGAAATAGAAGTCTCTAAATGTCCAGAGGATGAAGTATTATGTGTAAAAGGAGGAAATACAAAATCCCTTAGCTTGTTATAAACCGTGGGTGTGAATTAGTTAGAACTATATAATTTGCAACCTTTGTATCTTATAACAATTCACGATTATCCAAATCGCAATTGTTTTCTCTGTGGTGACTGATGACTTGATGAGCCCGAAAATGGATGTTAGCTCCATTAATTAGTGGCCATTTCACTTTGGTCGTACCTGGAACCACAACACACTCGGTGTCCACGCCAGCTTGTCCAACTATCGACATGCGATACGCCTCTTTCATTTTGATGCGGAGTAGCTCGCCCTTCTTGCTTTCCAAGTGAAAAGCCTTTCCACCACCAACGTATCCCAAAGCCATAATGTGATAGAGGCGTTCCTCACAAACTAGAGACATCGACTGCTCATGGAAATGGAACTAGAGACATTCGTACCATTAGCTCGGGTGTTAACAATCCTGACTGCCATCCTAATCGTTAAACGAACTCTGTAGACACAAGTTCAAGCTCGCCCCGAAATCCATAAAGACAGTGACCCTTGCATGACCTATCATTCCCACAAACATCATGGTTCATCAACTACCAACACCTCAGATACTTCCAGTGGTGTCGTCACCCTTGTTCCTTTCCCACAGTGCCTACCACACCCAACTACTAGACTAGCCAGGGATGGTCTCTCAGCTTGTAGTTTTCTCTCATTAAAACCTAAGCATGTTATATTCCTAAGGTACGATCCCACTTGAATACTCTTACCATCAATCACAATTGGGCTACGATTTGCCAACCATTCCATGCCCAACACTAGGTGTTCATCAATTTGGAAGTCAGAAAGTTCATACAAAGTCAAATAGAACCATATGCCGTGGATTTCCAGCATAACATTGTCGAACCTCCAATGGTTGACCAGCGACTATTCGCTTGTTGTAGTAACCTTAATCTCAACTGATTTTTACGTATGTGGCCATCCATAACATCGTATGTAAGCTACTGGGATGAAGTTGCTTGAAGCTCTACTATCAACCAACATACATACAGGTCGACGACAAAATCCCAATTTCCCCTGGAAATCTAAATGCATCTGGATCTCGTCCAACTCCCATGCATCGAAGAACCACCTTGCCACCCTTTTTCTTCTTCTTTGATCCCTGCGGAGGAGATCATCTATTCCCTTTCTTTGTCCCATACACCAATAAAATCATCAAAGGTCTTGGGTTTCCTATTTTCCATCATTTTGTGGGTCACCATCATGTCATCCTCAAGCTCTTCGAACTCAGGTGAAGCTACCATACTCACCTTGTTATCCTGCACAACCTTTAGTACCTTATTCCTTATCGTTGTGGTTTCAACCACTACTACCTCGTCTGCTTTATCCTCGGTTTGTGCTTCCATCGGCCATTCTCCCACGTCAGACGGACCATGTCCCCCCTCCTTAAGTGATCCTTTAGGGTCCCATTTTGAATGGAGCAACTATTTCACCTCTTGTAGCTTGCCCATAACTCCAAAGATGTCGTCCAACTTCACCCAACATGCTAAGCACACATAATACTAGTCCACACCTTGAGCCCATTCTACGTTGCCGTCTTTCGCATGGTAACCCGGCCCAAAGCAAACCTTCTCCTTGCTCCGGTTCAGGTCCAACTTACTCAAGCTCCAATTGTCATCAGTTGAATTCGCCACCACATGTGTGACAACATACGGGCTTGGATACTCAATTATTTGATGACTTGGTCCATCGTCGATCATATGATAACGGGTTAGACCAACAAATTCTTTCGCCCTCGACTTGAACCCTTCAAACCCAAGTCCAGAGTGATGTTCCTTATTGTAAGGCCCATTCGTACCAAGTCCATGTTCTCCATGACCAAGCCCTAGGCTGACCCTATCCTAGAACACATCCGGCCCACGTATTGCAGCGGCTCCGTGCGCGGCGATAGAGAGCCTTGCACGAGCTGTTGCGGCTCCGTGTGCGACAGTGGTGGCGCGCTTCGTGCGAAGTGTTGCGGCTCCTCTCAGGCCCTCCACATCCCCGTGCTTGCTCTAGCTCCTTCATGAATTCGTTTTGAACCTTCCTAGTCCAGACCTCTTTAATGCCCTCACACCCCTGACGAACTTGAGCGAGTTGGTCACCGCCCATAGCGGGTCCACGCCCTACACCCATGTCGAATCGTCGATTATTTTTCGAATTCATGTCAACCTTGCGAAAACGTAAAGAAATTGAATCTTCTTATGCAGAGTATAGTGAATTAGATCTTGAACCTGGCTCTGATACCAAGCTGATGGATCCTTCTTCGAACGAAAATAGAAAGAGAGGAGAATTGCAAAAGCAAAGTAAATCTAGCACGACCTCGTACTAGCCAAGCAAATTACTGAAAAGTAATCTACCTACAGACAAAGCACTAAGAAGTAACTTATCTCAGGATATCTCAAAAGAGCATAACAACTAAAGAGCACATAGCAATCGACTCGAATCAATAAACAATATAGAAAATAATGAACTCTAATGTAAAGATGCAACATATTATTGGCCAAGTTCTTCTTTATAGAGATAAAACAAGACATTAGGTATAATCCCATCATATCTTTCTCCTAACCCTCTGTTCACCAACAAATTAATTGACTAGCAAATAAATCAAAAAGAAAAATCTTGAATAACAATAAAAGAAATAACAAAACGCAACAAGGCTGGCTGCCCCTAGTCGTCCACCACACCACACCATGAGCCGGAGAGCCCATTATTGCGTTCTTCACCATAACCACTGGCCCGTGATTCTCGTGTTCCATCATATATTTAAGGGCCCTATATTTAAAAAACTTCATATAATTCTTTATTTTAAAATAATAATTGCAACATTGCAACGCTAATTTTTGGTCATGAATTGCTTTTAGTATGACTAATATCCATAAATCTACTTTCCACTGCATGCATGGTTGCTGAGTTGAATATTCACGTTGGACAAAGAAAACAAAAAAAGAAGAAGAAAAACAATCCTCTCCATGTTTCTTGGATTAATTAAACTAGACAGTTTGATCAATTTCAGATATCTTTTAGATATATTGAGTAGTACTTCAATAAATATAAAATTACTACGCCGAAATTATTATAACACAAGATCCCCAACCTATATGGATGAGCTTTTAAATTGTTATTTTACATAAAACAATATTTATTCTACAATTGTGATACTTCTAGAATCCGTTATGCAAACTAGCTAGGACTTTAATTAATTAACAATAATTTTGGATACTATTTTTTAGTTATTAGTACTGTTACTTAAAAAGCACTTTGAAATCTGGATATGATTAATTAAAATGTTGAACTTGATAAATAAACATTCCAAGTGTAGTTGAGATTAGTCAAAAGTTGTTTTTAATTTATTAACTGTACTTGTGTAACTTATCAAAGTAATTTTTTATATGTTAAAAAATTTCCAACTTGAGCTAGGTAATCTTTTTTTGTCTTCGAAAGTGGTTAATTATTTTGATGTGTATGATGACAAATGATAGGTCTCTCATTAAAAATAGCTAAAAACACTTGTGGTTTATTTATTACTTTATTTATTTATTGAGTTATATATATGCAGACAGAAGAAAACCAAAAACGATTGCCAAGAACATTTTTGTAAATATTTTAACAAATTTAATATTTGCAGAAAGTTATAGCAAAACTAAGTAGTATTTTACATCTCCTGGCACTAGGGATAAATAACTCAATGCGCAGCCTTTTTTAAAGTAATGCAAAATAAATTTATTTCGAAAAAAATGCTTGAGCAGCAACCCCATTATTTGAAAGGCGGAGCAAGATGAAGTCGAATCGTAATACGGAAAATAAGAATCAAAATGACTTTCCAAAAAAATGCAAAATAAATTAACCCTTTACTTACTTAAATTAGGATGATATAGGAAAATTGCATTAAACTCCATAGTACTACTTGCCATTTTTTTAGTTTATTGGGGTGACCGAGTGGTAAGGATGTTGGAGTAGCAAATGAGAGATCGGAGGTTCGTACTCCGATGGAGACATAAGGGTGTATTAGGAGTTTATAAGATGATAAAATAGTAGTGTAGGAGTAGGAATAGGGTAGTTAGATTTTATTTTAAAAAAAAAACAAAAAGCCTCCTTGTTGATTTACAATTGTTCAAAACTCTTATTGACTGTTAAAAAGTTACTACGGAGAAATAAGAATAAATTCTCACCTCCTTCCTTCTTGGACTGTTCCGCTATTTATTGTTTTTTTTTTTTACAGATATGGTCCTGCACATTGGACATGGGCCCAAAACAATATGGGCCCTGTGCAGGCTGGTTGCTCGCGCATGCCCTCAGTAGCGAATCCAGAACTGTATTTCAGGGGGGTCAAGTTAAGTTTGTATGTTTACCCTTTAATAAAGGGAAAATAATAGCAATAAGATAAATATTAAAAATGGGAAAGAAGTGAAAGAAATGGTGAATTTAGAGTGAAAAAGGAAAGAGACAAGAATACCAATAAAACAAAGTATCCAAATGGAAAGATAAGTGTTGAAAAATGATAAAAACGCCAAATACTAAAGAGAGGAATTGAACCAATGACCAACAAAAGAAGGTTACTACAGCCACCGCAACAAGCCAAATTTATATGATATTAGTGTTATACATAGTTAATATTTAAGATGTGGGGGAGGAGGTCAATTGACTCCACTTGACCCCAGTGGAACCGTCACTGCATGCCTGGGTCTGGAAGTAATACTTTCAGTAGTGGTATAGAAGTCACTATTAAATCACAAAAAATTAATGACACCCTTAGCAATGTAAATGGCCTCATGGTGGAACTCACAACTACATTAAGGTGGAGTGGGAGGTTCGATAATCAATAGGTTGATTGAACCTCTCCTTGGTTGAAAAATAGGGGGTTGATTAATTTCCCCAATATTGAGTGATGACATGACGATTTGATTTAATGTATTTTGCATAATTTGCATGGAGTAGAAACTAATTACTAGATTAAAGAAAGATTATGAGTTGTCCCTCCCGACATATAAGCTAACTAAGAAAAAGACGTGGATCATAAGTATGTTATGTTTCTTGTCTTGTCATAATTAAAACTGCAACAAAAGCTGTGATTCCCATGCTGCATTTGTACCTTTTCATACTTAATTAGTATAGTATTTTTCTAATTATTCGTGTGAAAGGATGTGATCAAATAAAACGCCAAAAGGGGAATTTTATAAGAACTGCACACCCGATTACGTTCACCCATAACGTGCAAGTGAAATGAAATCGTCTTGTATTTCACGTTTTAGAATGAAGAAGAAGGATATTACTGTTGGGCCTGAAGGCTCAACCCATTTATCTGTGTAGTTTTATCCATAATGCCGCTTAATTAATTTCATACATTAAGCCCATCGTGTGCACCACACTATGCCAACCCGAATCAAGGTACATTGTGGTAATCAAATTATCTTGGTAATCCAGGTCCTAATTTTCCCAATTATCTTGGTCCAGTCAATTTCAAAGAAATGGTAGGATTTTCTTTTCCGTATCAGATTACATATATTATAGACAATTAAAGTAAAGAAACCGTAATGCCACAGAATTTCATATTACTTGAATTGAAAATGTAATTTATACAAACAACGACTTTATTTTCAGTAATATATTCATAAGAACTTCAAAATTAAATGTGTTTGTTTGTGAGAAATTTTAGGATGTATACTATTAGTATTAAATCCTCGGTGCGTGAAAAAGAACATGTGTTGGTATGTGGGATCAACATTACACCCTGGAGAATAACTGCACGGCCTATTGGGTTAAGCCTTCGGTTTCTTAATGGCGGGGTGTTACATAACACGTAAATCTCTACCCTATATACTAAGTAAATCTTTACTTACAGTTTTTTTGTCCCAAAATATAGTTACCACCTCACACACCCCACTAGTTGTTGAAGTTAATAATCCCACAACCATTTTCCATTTAATTCCACACAAACACAAATAGAGGCTAAACAAATCCAATCGGCTCATGATACAAAATACAAGTGTGACCTTAATATGCTGGACAATACATACTTCTATTCTTCATCTTCATGTATCTTTCTTTATTTATGTCTATTATTTGTTATTTCAAATTAAAAATTGCGAGTGTACGTAGCTTAAATCTACATGTTCCAACCAGCAAGGGCTGAGATTTAATCTGAAGAATGAGTGGTACTCCCTCCTGAATACAATATAAGATGTTTTAGTTATTTTACCATTTGCAAAATATAAGATGTTTGAAGTTGGTGTCATGTAATTGTGTGTTTTTTATAATTTTTTATGCAGTCAACCCCATTTTTTTATATTTTGTCTACAAAAGCTATGTAAGGTTCTCATCTCTCATTGGTCATTTTATTTTTACAAGATACCAACATGTTTTTTTGCAACCTTTTCAACAACAAAATTGATAAGATCACATTTTCTTAATATGTGTGAAAATGCTAAAACATCTTATATTGTATTCAGGAGGGAGTACATATTAAAAGGAAAGAAGATAAGAAGCTGGGACTTTTTAATCGTCTTCCTTTCATTCCACACCAATCATCCAAGGCAGATTTTATAAGCTAGCATTGCAGTTGGTTTCAAGAGATAGATTTCTACTTTTGCCATCTAACAATTCCACATGATTCATTCTAATTTCTCTGTAATCAATTTTGATTAGAGTTCTTAGGATTTTACACTTGAGAAGGAAATTCTGTAAAAATCTGCTTGAATTCTTCATTGTTGCTCACTGTATTGTAGTTGAACCATTCAATAAGATCGATCATACTTTCTTCCCGTGGATGTAGATCACATTGACCGAATCACGTAAAACCTTGAGTCGTTCTACTATGTTTTTCGTTCAATTCGAGCTAGCAGTGTGTTTGTTGGACGTTGATTGCGTTCAATTGGTGTTCGAAGCTTACGATTCATCTACGGTTCCACAACAAAAATATTCACAACGAACACGCCCGAATACCGTGTGTAACATTTACGTGTATTCATTAGTGAAATTAATTAATTAAATTATAATGGAATGCCAGCAAGAATTTATGATTGAATGTTACACTGTGATCGATCAAATGGATCAAATAAATTATCCCGATGGATCCATAAGTTTCAAAAAGGAAAGGGGCCGAGAGATGTAGAGCTCAATGGGCCAGTGATTGTGATGGGCCTGACTGATAACCCACCTTGAACAGCTCGCAACTCGCAAGTACTTTGTTACAGAAATCCTTTCTCTGATAACAATTATTCTTTATGATGAGCTTAATCACTAGTAGTAGTAATTATTATTGCAATCTTTCGTCTATATCTAATCTAGTCTAGAAATAATCGCTAGTCATAAAAACAAGTAAAACATTGCAACTTATATTTCCGAAATATAATTCAACATCTAATTTATTTTCTTGGTATAATGTGTAATTAGTTTGCGATTAGAGTTTTGAAAAATTAAATATAAAATCAAATAAGAAGCTTTGCTCACTAATCAGAGACGAATAAAAAAGAAAAAGCACACTAATCAGAGACGAATAAATAGAAACGGAGGCATACATTCGGCGCCACCAGTGTAGCACGCTGCCATGTACATTGCAGTAATTCATATATTATCTATAAAATAACAATAAGTTCAATTCGAACATGGCATAAAAATGAATTTTGATTGTGAAAATTGACATTACGCACATATAGTTAGTTATCGGAAAAAAAAAAAACACTAGTAACAGTAGAAACTAACATCCAATACTCATCATAGTCTTAAACTCATCAAAATTAACAAATCCATCACCATCTTTATCCACACCTTTGATCATCTTCCTACACTCTTTCAAACTAAACCTACCACATCCAAGTCTTGCAAGAACCCTCTGCAGATCCTTGCCCGAGATCAGACCGTTGCTATCCGCGTCAAAAACTCGAAAAGCCTCCGTAATATCGCTCTCCTTACAAACCCCATATGCCAAATCTTCATCACCTTGATGAGTTTCAGTCCCCATGACAGACATGAACTCATCAAAACTAACAAATCCATCTCCATCACTGTCCATTTCCCTTACCATTCCTTCCGCTTCTTCCGCAGCCATTTTCTTTTCGTGGCCGAGGCTAAGGAGAACCTGTTTCATCTCCAAAGGCGATATCTTACCGTCTCCATTCGCATCGATGAGCTTGAAAACTTGTTTGAATTGAGCTGAAATGTTCTCCATGGCAGCAAAAGATGAGATGGAACGTAGTTTCTCTGCTTTTGATGTTGCTGTACAAGTACAACTACAAGCACTTAGCTTTTTGAGAAGTGAATTCAAGCATAGTTTGAAGGAATCTAACATGGTTTGGGAGATAGAATTTCTTGTTGGAAAAAAGGTGCAGAGGAAGTAGAAAATCAAAGTTGTTGATATAGTCAAGAAAATGGATGAGCTAGACTGCAATGAAGTTAAATTATTATGGGGCAAATTGGAATTGGTTAAAAGAAACAAATGATAACGACATTGGGACTAAATTTTGGTACTAGTTATTGTATCGGTTAGTATGTGATGTTGTGCATGTGAATAAAAATTCCCTTCTCTAATTTCGATAGAACTTCCAATACTAAATACTATTTAAAGGTGACATGTTGGATCTAAATTAAAAATAACCATGATAACAAATTTGATTTGGATTTGGTACAATATTATCGGATTGAGTTCAACATAGAAATATAAGGTTATGTTTGATTCATCTGAATTGAATTTATTTTGATGGGCTTACTTGTAATATAGAAAATTAACTAATAAAAAAAGGTTGAATTGAAGACTAAATTTTCTCACACGAATTAAGCAGGGTCTAATAAAAGGGACACAAATGAATAGTTTACTCAAGTTAGGATTTAAGAAAAACAGGCGACCAATCAGTTTCAAATCGACTTTCACCGGTAATCAATTACCTTATTGGATCATTTTTGACAGACATATACACAAGATCGAACCTTAGTACACAGTTTAAAGGTAGCAAATCTAGATGTTCGTTTCAGCATTGGTCTTTTTTGTTAATTCTCTAGCTAGGTAGTGCTTACCATGTGTAGTTTTTATGTGCGGGATTCATTTGATGTATTGTTATTTGATGAATATAATGTGCACCTGAGAAATTTGTCACTGCAAAAGCAGCAGATACCCACTATTGGTTTGAGTGATGAGCAACTAACTGAGCGAGATTGCCGGCAAATGATTGTCGCTTAGCTTTTACCTTTATATATTACTAGAAATCGCGTCACACGCTACGCGTGTGAAGCGTAATCTTGTAAAATATTATTGTTTTATTAAATAATATATTGAAATAAATGGAGTGAATATATAATCTTCACATAATGACTTCAAACGTAATAAAAAATAACTAATTGAGTAATTAAACTTAATATAAATGGTGTGCTATAAATGTATATAGTTTTTGTAGTTATGTAATTAATAATTTTGAATTGAACTATATTAGACATACGAAAAATATTCTTCCGATGAGTTAAGAACCATCAGATACATCTCTAGACTTTGGAAACATTCAACTTCAAAATCTGCAATGCATCTTTTTCGCATGTTAATTGGTATTCTTCATCAGTTGAATATATTGTCAAGTGCTTCATATAAACATTCTAGTTTCAAATATGATGTTTTTAGTTATTTTATCGTATGATTTAAGAATAATTTAAGGTCAAAATGACCATCGAAAAAGTCAACAAAATCAAGTGTTACATTTATTATTGTACGGAGGAAGTATGTCTTTTTTTTATAAGAACATATCATGGTTATTTTTAAAATTAAGTATAATACGTCATACAACTTTATGTTAAAAATAAAAATTTAAGAAGAGAATAAATAAAAAGAAAAAATTACGTCAATAAGATTCGAACCCAACACCTTCAACTAAAATAATGATACAAATAATAGAGAAAAATCACGCCAACAAGATTCAAACCAACACCTTCAATAAAAATAATAATAAAAATAATGGAGAAAAATCACGGCAACAGGATTCGAACTCTACATCTTTTAATTAACTAATGACACATATACGCACCAAATTGAAATTGGATAAGCAAGATCAACGGATTAAAATTGATTGGTAGGTCAATCAATTGGGTAAATCAACCGGCTTATTATATTACTTTAATTATTGACGTAATTTTTTTTTATTTATTTATTCTCTTCTTAACTTTTTATTTTTTAACATAAAGTTGTATGACGTATATTACCATTCAAGTTTGCAGTTTTTTCTTAATTAGCTAGCTAGTTAGGTTAGTTAATTAATTAGGTGCAAAATCCTGAATCTTATCATTTGAAGTTGAAGAGCTAGTAGCCCTAATAATATTCTGAAGAGTAATGCTGAAACAAGAGTTATATATTTTCAAGGTTTAAGGTTTTAATTTTTAAAGGGTTGGAATGTCTGATATCTAGCATCTGTATTGCTTAATATTTCATAAACCGGATTTATGATGTTACTCATGTACTTTATGAGTTTGATGATCAATATATAGTGATGTATATTGATCAATCACATATATAGTTAAATTAATTAGATTTCTGTAGGCTAGGATACGTACATGCATGTTTGCATTCCTGGATTTGCACGAATAATAAAATATTAGTCACCAACCCGATAAAACTAAATATCTCAATAATTTTTTATATCAAATATCATAATAGGAATTTCAAAAGGAAAAAATACTTAATGACACATGTACGCACCAGATTGAAACTGAATAAGTAAGATCAACAGTTTAAAATTGATTGGTAGGTCAATCAATTGATTGAATTAACAAGCTTATTATATTACTTTAAGTAATTTATTAGGAATTAATGTATATATTATGTAGGTCTTTATTGTACACTTGTGATAAAATATCTCCTTTTTTTTCAGCATTGGTCTTTTTTGTTAATTCTCTAGCTAGGTAGTGCTTACCATGTGTAGTTTTTATGTGCGGGATTCATTTGATGTATTGTTATTTGATGAATATAATGTGCACCTGAGAATTTGTCACTGCAAAAGCAGCAGATACCCACTATTGGTTTGAGTGATGAGCAACTAACTGAGCGAGATTGCCGGCAAATGATTGTCGCTTAGCTTTTACCTTTATATATTATACTAAAAAAAAACTTGTTGGGCTTTCCGTAGGTTAACTAAGGAGATTGAGCAAGACTTATCTATGTTAATTAAGAGATCAAGAAAAGTTCTTCACTAAGATCTTGGTCGTGTAAGGTGTAACAACCGTCTTAGACGGCAATCCAAGTCCAAGTAACACAAGTTTGAAGTTTCCTCACGGTGGAATAGATCATAAGACCGAGTAAAAGTTCCCCCTCGAGTTTAAACATGTAATGTTTGAACTGAAAATTACTTGTTGATGCGGATAAAATATGGTCACGTGGAATACATCATCTCTCTTCCCATGACTTCGGATAGGATGAGTTTTATCCAAGGAATGATGAACCGGAACCTGTCGAAAACAAGAAGGATAGAGTGTTATGGGGTAGGACCCGATCTACCTCAGTTAGATCGGGTGCGAATTAACGTTGAGAGTGTTTGGGAACAAATGGACAGCATGCATGCATAATATCTGAGAATAGTGTGTGTTGTGATAATAAATGCATGGGTATTTATAGCATACGAGCGTGGGACCCCAAATCTGTCATGGATGCTTGCTATGAACCGGATAAAAGGACGTTCTGTCAGTACTAGGTAGTACTATGGTCCCCTTCGACCCACGGTGCTTTCGAGGTGTTGACTTCGAGCTGGGGTGTTGAGTCGTACTTCGAACATAAGCTAAGACCCCTTTCTGTTCGACTCTTGTTATGCACCGTTCGATACATACTCGTCCCATAATCTCCTCATCATAAGTCCCCCAGATTTCGAGAGACAAAGTGTAGATGTCTGTCGAAATTTATAGAATCGTTTCGAGGGGTCGGCCTGGCGGGAAAAAGGTCGTTGCTGAATTTGAATCGTCTCAAGGGTAAAAGAGTCATTTCAATTGTCGACGGTTCGCAAATGAGACACGTGGTCGGCGCAGATTGGGCGCGTGGGGCTCAACCGCCTCGATTTTCGTGCGCAATTATGACGGGAAAGTGGTGAGGGCAGTAAAAGAAGTAAACCAGCTCTTTTCTCTTTACTATTTTCAATTCTCCTCTTTACCCAAATACTAAAAACTCTCTCTAATCTTCCCGTGAGTAAAAACCGCCGCCGCACGCTTCCCGGAAAACTCGCCGCCGCCCACTTTTCAGGTACGCTTACTTGATCCTTTTCTTACTTCCGTGGATTGTTCTTCTTTTCTCCTTGCTTATTGCCGTTTATATAATTCAAACTGCGCTTGTAGCTTTAATTCCGTCTTGCATGCTTTTTCCTTTTTATTTTGCTTAATTCTCGAATTCTCTTCGACCCTCCCACTAACTTTCCGATCTTCTTGGGAAAGGGTTTCTAATTGTTTAGTAGGTTCCGGGTTGGGGTTTCTTCTGATTGTTTCCTCCGTGTAGAAATCTGGAGATGTCGAAACAAATCGATGACCAACCCGGTGCTATCGGACCATCGAGAGAAGCTAATTCTTTTAGTGTAGATAGACCTTCCTTTCGTATAAACCCCGATCCTCAAACTACCTCTGATTCGTGGGAGTTTTTAACTTCGAATCAGGTTTTCCCCGGTAGATCAGCTTTACAAGCCTCAAGTTTCCTCCTCCACATGGCCCGTGCTCGAATTAGGACCCCCAGTGACTCCACAATTTCTGCCACCGAGACAGCTCCGAGACGTGATTTAGCGGGGCCCTCGAACCAACCCCCGCCAATGGATAACGATGATGGTCCGGTTCCGATCCCATACCACCGAAAACAACGCGGCTGGGAGGCTTTCTGAGGAAGCCAGTGTTGTTAAGATGCGGGAGGCGGAATTGTTATATGAGAAGTTTGACATTCCCGACGATCACGAGGTTATAATTCCCAGTTTCGAGGACCGTATGTACGACCCACCGACCCACTGCGTGTGCCTAAATCTTCTCCACTTTGATTATGGGTTCCGGTTCCCCATTTCGACAGGCGTTGCTCGAATCTTGACGGGTATCGGAATGTGTCCGACCCAGTTGTTGCCCAATGCGATGGGTAGTTTGATCGCATTCTGCGTTTGGTGTCAGTCAGTTGGTCGAAGGTTGACAGCGTCCAACTTTCTACACTTAAAATTTTGGAGAGTCCCGACGGAAGTGGATTTTATTACTTCTCCCCGATCAAGGGATATGAACTATTTGGGAAGTTTCAATCTTCCCACGGAGCCGGTTACAAACGCCGGTACGTTTATGTGAGGGTTCCTCCGAACTCCGACGGTACTCCCGGAGTAGTCCCGACCCCGAGGCTATGGCGTCGAGGGTCGAACGTTCCCGAAGTAAAGGAAAAGGATAGGGCGAGGTGGCCTAACCGCTACAGGAATGCCCCACTCGAGAATCGGTTCAACCCTTACAGTCTCCTGGTTGAGCCGATCCTCTTTTTAGCTGGAGTTTCATCGGGCTCCACACCAGAGATGAGGGGCATCCGAGACTTGAGTATGTATTCCTTGTTTCCCTTTGTTTTTTGGTTTATCGATTTTTGTTTAAGTGTTTACTCTTTCGATGCCTTTCCTTCGACCTGCTCTTAACTGGCTTCTTTTTCTTTGCAGACTATTGATAACAATGTCGAACCGCTTCTTGGCTCGCCGTGCCCTCGAACTGGAGCTAAAAAAGTCTCAGGTGAGCAAGTACAGTGAGCCCCGCCCTCACAACGTGGCAGTCATTATCCCTACGGACTTTGCTAGGGATGTGGTCCCTACGGGCCAAGTACCTGCTACTCCGACGACAGGTCCCTCGAACCAGGGTGCCGACCCCGAGCAGGTCGAAGAGTCCGGAGGACCCACTCCTCTTCGAGGTGCTACTGAGCCTGAAGGCTCCAAAAGGCGGTTAGAGGTTCAACCCTCGTCATCTGACAACCGCAGCAAGAGGTCGAAGGAGACCTCCGTTATCGAAATCCCCGAGTCTCCCAGCGGCTCGAGGAAGCTTAAGGTGCCCTCTGCTGACGAACTGGCTCAATCTAAGGGGGGCAACAGGCCCGAGGTCTCCTTTCTTCGAGGGGATGGTCACACTGCCCTTGGATGGACGGAGATGATGGCTTCGAGGGCCGATCAAGCCGACTTAGATCGGCTCTCCGACTCCGAACTGAGGGCGAAAGAAGCCTTGCTTCAGATGCAGGTAACATTTCGATGCATTCTCCGCTGTTTTCTTCTTCTCACTTTGAGCTGATCACCGTCTTTGTTTACTTTTAGCTGTTTTAACTTGGTTGCTTTTGCAGTTGATCACCGTCGCCAAAAACCTTTTGAGCCGTCTTGAGAGGAAAGGGTCCTTAGCCAATACCTTCCAGCAAAGGATCAATGAGGAAAAAAGGGCAAGGTTGAGGCTCGAAAGCCCACTGAAGCGTAAAAATGAAGAGTTGGCTCAACTGTCGAAGCAAGTTGGGATGCTGCAAGATCAGAATGCCAAAGTGAGAGCTTGTCCTCCGCCGAGGAGAAAAGTTTGTCACTTGAGACTAAGGCAGCTCAACTGAGAAAAGAAAGGGATGGCTTCGAAGCTGCTCTTCGAAGGACTCGCGAGGAAGTGGTGAAGAGCGGTAGGACAGCTCGAGTCGACGCCGTCCGTGATTTCCTAAAGTCCCAATCTTTCAAGTATCTGCTATCGAAGAAAGATGCTGGAAAGATTGTCGAGACGAAGGACAAGGTGCTGGGCCAACTGAAGAAGAAAAATAAGCTGGCGGCTGATTTCGACGAGGCTGTTGATATCGATCTGTCCAAGGACCCTAACTTCGAGGAGCCTCCTACCGCCGAAGCCGAGGCTGAAACGGTGTCACTGCCGAGGAGTACTTCACTGCCCTGGCCGTCGAAGAGTTCTTTGGCCTTGCTCATCCTGAAGAGGTCGAGATCCCTGCCTCGCCGCCGATGCCTTCTTTCGTGGGATCAATGTGTTAAGTTGGCAACGACCTTCTTCAGTCGGCTGGCATCGATGTTGGTAGCTATTCTCACCGTAATTTGTCTGAAGTGGTTCGATCCGCGGGCCTCTTCTTCGCCAATTGGGAGAAAGAGGTCCTGGCAGATACAACCCACAGCGGAGACCAAGGCAAATGAAGGTTTCGATGATGGTGGTCGTTTTTAAGACTCGGTATGCCGAGTGTCTTTTGTAGCTATTTTTAAGTTATCCTCAAACAATTTTTCTTTAAAGTCTGTAATATAACTGTTGACATTTATTCGGTGGCCTGTTGTAAGCTTTTGTGCATCTTCGAATGCTAATTTCGAGAAGGATTCGGCCTAAGGCCTTTTGTGCGAAGGTCTGTTGGCCTGGTCGAATCCTTCCCTACTTTTTGTTAATCCAAGTGTTGTTTTTATTTCGATGCCATATTCGCTCCTGTCTTTATTTGTTCTTTGCTACATCCGTCGATATAACAAGATACAATAAGAAACCCCTAGTGTCGATTCTTTTTAAAGATCGAGGGATTCTAGGATAATGGTTAGACATAAGTACAGACCCGTCGGTTGTCCTTGTCGAATGTTATCTTTAGCTCGAAGTAATAGTTCGAGTCGAAATATTGTCGGGGGGATTGTCATTTCCGTCGAAATAACATCCTTTGACAATTTCCAAAGTCTTGTGGACTTTTCGATGACTAACAGTCGTCTTTAAAGGAGATTTGCCCGTCGGTAATCACCGCATAAATCGAGATTAGATCATTCGAACTTATTGAGTTTGAATCGTGTCTTGACAAGAATTTATTCATTCATTTGCATCCCATATCAGTGACGACCCTCGAAGGGTGGTTTGAGTGGGTGACAAGCTTATCTTGGTTACAAAAGTTGGCCGATTACTACATAATCATGAAACATCCCTCATCAGTGACGACCCTCGAAGGGTGGTATGCTAGAGGGGTTTTTGGTTTCTTGTTATCTCAAAAATTTTTCCTTCTTGGTGCCCGATCACGAGTAATATTTCCTGAGGTTCTTGATGTTCCAGGGCCTTTGTATCGCTATTCCTTCGAGACCCGAGAGTCGATAGCTCCCGTTTGCTAGGACGGCCGTCACCTTGTAAGGACCCTTCCATGGTTCTTCAAGCTTTCCTACATTTTCGAGGATGCTAGTCTTTCGCAACACCAAATCTCCCACATTAAGATCTCTTCCGATGAGATTCTTGTTGTAGGCCTTTGTCATCAAAGCTTGGTATCTTAAAATCCGACCTCTTGCCTTTTCTCTTCTGGCGTCGACCATGTCTAACTCGAAAGTGCGGAGCTCGTCGTTCTTCTTGGGTTCGTAGTCTTGCACTCGAAGGGTTTCTACCGCAATTTCGCAAGGCACTACTGCTTCGGAGCCATACACCATACAAAAATGCGTTTCTTGCGTTGCTGTTCTTTGAGTGGTTCGATAAGCTCACAAGACTCCATGTAGTTCGTCTGCCCAGTCTGCTTTCGATGGTCCCAAACGCTTCTCCAAGTTTTCGATGATGGTCCGATTGGTGACTTCTGTTTGCCCATTAGCTTGTGGATGGCCAACGGAGGTGAAGTTTTTCTTGATTCCCAATTCCGAGCACCATGCTTTGATCTTTTTCCCTGTGAATTGAGTTCCGTTATCAGAAACTATAATCCTTGGCAAGCCGAAACGGCAAATGATGTTTCGCCAGATGAAGCTTTGAACTACCCCCTCGGTAATTTTTCCGACAGCCTCGGCTTCGACCCACTTGGAGAAATACTCCACCGCCACGATCAAGTACTTTTTCTGGTTGGTCGAAGTGGGTAGTTTTCCAACGATGTCTATTCCCCACCTATCGAAAGGACATGAGATCGGGGTTACTATCATTGGTTCACTTGGGGCCGAGCTGTTTCGGGCGAAACGCTGGCATTCGTCACAAGACTTCGATTTCTTCCTTGAATCGGGAATGATGGTTGGCCAGTAAAATCCTTGTCTTCGAATCTTTTGGGCTAAAGTCCTTCCTCCCGAGTGATTACCACAGCTCCCGGCATGTACTTCCTCCAAAATTGCTCGCGCCTCTTCTTCATCAACGCACTTCAAATGGGGACCATCGAAAGATCTTTTGTAAAGATTCGACCCATCCCACAAAAAATTCATGGCCCTCCGCTGTATTCTTCTTGCTTCGTTTCGATCCGTGGGGATGACTCCTTGCTTAAACATCTGCAAAAAACGTTGTGATAAGTGGTAATCCCTTTTGGGGAGTGTGTTTCGATAGGATATTTTTGTCATCCTTCGAAGGTTTTGTATCGAAGATTTCCAGTGTACCTTGATATCATTCAACCATTTGTGGTTTGTGTCGAGGATATTGACCTCAGTTTCCCTTTTCCTCTTAAGGTTATTGGCTCCGATAGTCGGTTGTTGGACTGTCATGAGGGTAACCTGTTGTGGATATAAACAATTTTTAAGTATTGGTGAATACTTGGTAAATTCGTTCTTCACGAATTTTGTTTTGACCCTCGAAATCATACCTGTCGGGTGTTATGTTCTGCGACGAACTCCCGAACCTTGCCAATTCGTCCGCCACTTTGTTGAGGCTCCGAGGTATTTGCGCGATTTCCATACTTTGGAATTTAGCTGCCATAGCCTGAAGCTCTACGAGGTAAAGTTTCATTGGTTCTTCTTTCGCCTCGAAAATACCCGCGTGTTGCTGGGCTACCAATTGTGAATCCGTGCGAACAAGTACGTGCTTTGCTCCTCCCTCAAGCGAGAGTCGAAGTCCGATTAGGACTGCTTCGTACTCTGCCTCGTTGTTTGTTGCCGGAAAAGCTAGTCGAATTGCAAAGTCTAACTCCAAACCGTCCGGGTCTTTATGTGCACTCCCACTCCGCCTTGACCCCTTGTCGAAGATCCGTCCACATACACTTCCCAACGTGCTTCGAGGTTTTCTCCCTTTTCTGCCAATTCGGTGGTTAGTACGAGGTTAATGTTCTCGTTGGCCCCTAAGAAGAAATCGACCAAGACCTGAGCTTTCTTCGAGTTGGGGCTTTGGAATTCAAGGGAATATTCCATTAGTTTCGACCGACCATCGCACCAACCTTCCCGATAGATCCGGCTTACCGAGGATCCTTTTCAATGGTTGCGAGGTGAGAACCACTATTCCGTGTGCTTGGAAATAAGGTCGAAGACGTCTCGAAGCCAACACGACACTGTAAGCAAACTTTTCGATGTCGAGGTAGTTGATCTTGGGTTTAGTGAGAACCTTGCTTAAATAGTAGATGGGATACTGTTGGTTATCCTCGATCCGAACTAAGACAGAGCTAACGACTTCCTGGGAAATGGCCACATGCAAGTACAAGACTTCTCCGGTCTTAGGCTTCGACAGTAGCGGTGGTCTGGACAAGTGGTCCTTCAGATCGGTCAAAGCTTTCTCGCTCTCGGCTCCCCACACGAAACATTTTGCATTTCGGAGAACTTTAAAGAAGGCAGGCTCTTTTCTCCTGACCGTGAGATAAATCGACTTAGAGCGATTACTCGACCCACCAGCTTCTGGACTTCATTTATGTTTCGAGGGCTAGGAAATTCTTGAATCGCCTTGATTTTGTCCGGGTTGGCTTCAATTCCTCGCTGGGTGACCATGTACCCTAGGAACTTCCCTCCCTTAACGCCGAATGTACACTTCGAGGGGTTGAGTTTCATCCCGAATTTTCTCAAGATGTCGAAACATCTCCCCAAGTTCTCCACATGCTCTTGTGCCTTCAAACTTTTCACGAGCATATCATCGACGTAAACCTCCATGGTTCTTTCGATTTCCTTTTCGAACATCATGTTGACTAGTCGCTGATAAGTGGATCCCGCATTTCGTAGTCCGAAAGACATGACTCGAAATGAATAGACTCCCGAGTGGGTGACGAAAGCCGTTTTATCCATGTCCTCCTTGGCCATCGGGACTTGATGATACCCTTGGAAAGCGTCCATGAAACTCAATCTTTCCGCCCCCGCAGTGGAGTCGACCAGCTGGTCGATTCGAGGGAGAGGATAGGGGTCTCGAGGGCAACGCTTATTGAGGTCCGTGAAGTCATTACACATCCTCCATTTCCCTTTGCCTTTGCTAACCAGGACCACATTACATAGCCAATCCGAAAATTGTGTTGGCTTGATGTGTCCCGCCCTTAGGAGCTTGGCCACCTCTTCGTCGATTATCAGATTCTTCTTTCGGCTGAAGTTCCTTTGCTTCTGGCTCACTGGTCTCGCTTTGGGATCCACATTCAGCCGATGCACTATAATTCGAGGGTCAATGCCTCGAAGATCACTTGTTCCCCACGCAAAAACGTCTGCATTCCTTTGAAGAAAAAGTGACAATGCCAACTCAAGTTCTTCTGGGAGATCAGCTGCTATCCTGGTGGTTCTCTCGGGGTAATCCTCCGATAGTGAAAGGTCCTTGACTTCCGAACAAGGTTCTAGACGTTCCTTCTCGGAATGGCTCGAAGGGAAATCTAATGGATCCCCTTCGACAATCAAACATTGCTTCTTACTCGATGGTTTCGAAGCCTCTTCCTCGGAAGGAGATGCCGTCTCGACAGATTTAGGCGACTTGGTCGACCCACAGTAACATTCCCAAGCTTCTTTCGGGTCGCCCTTGACCTCGCCTGCCCCTGCCTTGGTGGGAAACTTTACCTTCAGATGGTAGGTGGACACCACGGCTTGGAATTGGTTGATTCCTGGTCTGCCGAAAAGGATGTTATAACCCATTTCACTGTCTACTACGACGTACTGGAAATGGTTGGTCGCCTTATTGGGTTTTGTCCCGAGGGAAGTTAGTAACCAAATGGTCCCCAAAGGCTTGACCACAGCTCCTCCGAATCCTGACAGGTTGGTCGAAACATCCGTAAAGCCCGTTCCTTTGATCTGCATTCTTCTCAAAGTGGCTACCGTAATCACATTGACCGAGCTCCCCGTATCCACCAGGACTTTGCTTACCCCGAAACCCGATACGACCATGGAGATGACCAGAGGGAAGTTGGGCTCTTGGTTTCGAGTAGTCTGGGGGTCGGGGATGTCTGATTGGGTGAGCCTCGAGGCTTCCCACATTAAAAGTAGGGTTACCAGCTGTGTAAGCACTTCGCATCCTTCGAGCTGTTCGATCCCTTTCTTTTCGAGAGTCACCCCCCGTTGGTCCTCCAGCGATGTACTTGATCTCACCATGTATTGGTGAATTTTCGAGGTCATCCTCGGATCGAATCTCCCTTGATTCTCGGAACACGGTTGATTGTTATGGGAGCGGAGGCCTGGGTGGTCGAGAAGCTTCGGTTTTTCGTGTAGTCTTACGGATAAAATCCCATTCGAATCTCTGTACTCTTCGACATACCCCTCCATCACAATGCGCTCTAACTCGACCGTGAGCTCAATGCATCTGTCCGTATCATGACCTCGTTGCTTGTGAAATTTGCAGTACTCTTGTGAATTTCTGGTGGTGTTGGTTTCCTTGTGTTTTCTGGGCCATCTTGTACCCGGTAACCCCTCGACGATGGAGAAAACTTGTCGTTGTGGGTACTTGATCGTTCTAGGGTTCTTCCTGGGGGGCGTTTGTCGGAGTAGCCCCTGTCTCTCGGTTGCTCCTTGACGGGTTCAAAGAGGTCCTTCTTGGGAGACCATTCTCGATGGGTTGGAACATCGAATGCCAACTTGGCTTCTTTGTTCATCCTCTCCTCTTCGATGTACTTGTTCACAATGTTAGATAAATCCTCGGGGGTCTCCGGTTTTTCTCTCGAAACTTCCGACGCGAGTCCTCTATTTCGAGTGTTGGAAAAGAGGTCTGGCTTCGAAAATGCATGGGATGATCATCCACCTGTAAAGCCACTGCGTTGAATCTCTGCCACCACTTACGGAGAGGTTCGTCTTCCTTTTGGATGATATCTTGGAGGCAACTGCTTGCTTGTCTTGACTTTTTGTAATCTGTGAAATGACCCAAGAAGGCATGCATCAGGTCCGCATAGGATCGAATGGATCCCGTTGGCATGTTATAGTACCATTCCGTGGCAACCCCTTCGAGGGTGCCCGGAAAGACTATCACCATGTCCTTTTCTGTGTGTCCATATGTCTGCATCATGTTTTCGAATTTAACCCTATGCTCATGGGGACAAGTGGTCCCCGAGTACTTGGGTAAATTCTTCGACACTCTCTGGCTCGAAGGGATAGAATGGCTCATAAGTCTTCGCGACAAGGGATTAGGCGCGAAACCCGTTTCCCTCGTAGGACGTTCCCTTCTCTCGTCGTACTTCGTTGCCTCCCTTTCGTCCCTCCTCCTAAAATCGTCGTGATCTGAACGGGGTCTTTTGACCTTTTCCTTCTTTTTCCGGTCATGGGCTCAGAGAAGCTCTTCATACTTCTCCTTTTTCTTCTCGAGTGTCTTTCTGTCCCTATCGAAATGATCCTCATCTGAAGAGTCGGAATCATCCGGGATCGTGTACACCGAGTGGGTGCGTGGACGATCCTTCTCCACTTCTTTCCCTTGCGGGACTGATGTCTCTCTCTAGGGGTGACTATCGAACTTTCGGCTAAGCTCTCCGTGGTCTTTCGCTTCGAGGGGACTGAGTTCGACTGTGAGTACCCTCCGTCTTGGCTGATCGTGTGCTATGGCTCTGCTGGTTACTTCTCGTAGAGATGCTCGACCTCGACTTCTCCTTTACCACAACCGACGCCAATTGAGGTTTCTTTGGGGGAAGTCTGCTATAGACGACGGTCTCACAAACTGTCCTAACGAACTGTGTGAGTTGTCCTTCCGTTATCAACATTTGCGGGCCCGTCGGAGGGGCGAGGGGCTGCGCCGATTCTCCGAGTGGGGATGTCTTGCCGGCTGGACTCCATCGATTCTTCATCCTCTTCTCGTTCAGACTCGACACAGGAGGGTTTTGGATTCATGGGTACAGGGTTCACGCTTTCCACATTTCGGTGCTCCCTAGCCGGCGCTCCTGGAGTCTTCTTCTTCTTTGTCATAGCAGCTACACGGTAACACTCTTCCTGTTGTTCTTCGACTGCGGCTTTTCGTCCAGAATTCCCACAGACGGCACCAAGATGATGCGGATAAAATATGGTCACGTGGAATACATCATCTCTCTTCCCATGACTTCGGATAGGATGAGTTTTATCCAAGGAATGATGAACCGGAACCTGTCAAAAACAAGAAGGATAGAGTGTTATGGGGTAGGACCCGATCTACCTCAGTTAGATCGGGTGCGAATTAACGTTGAGAGTGTTTGAGAACAAATGGACAGCATGCATGCATAATATCTGAGAATAGTGTGTGTTGTGATAATAAATGCATGGGTATTTATAGGATACGAGCGTGGGACCCCAAATCTGTCATGGATGCTTGCTATGAACCGGACAAAAGGACGTTCTGTCAGTACTAGGTAGTACTATGGTCCCCTTCGACCCACGGTGCTTTCGAGGTGTTGACTTCGAGCTGGCGGTGTTGAGTTGTACTTTGAACATAAGCTAAGACCCCTTTCTGTTCGACTCTTGTTATGCACCGTTCGATACATACTCGTCCCATAATCTCCTCATCACTTGTATATGTAAATAAATTCATGTTCGTTAATAATACTCCATTCTCATGCATATCATTATGAAAACGGTAAACTGCGGTTAATGTGCGCGTGTTTATGAAGAGTTTTTATAATATAGTGTATTGTTTTAATATGATAATGAAAGGATTTAGTACAATAAGTGCACTACCATTTGGTGTCATTTTATTATGTGGATACTCATCTATTATTTTTTTCTATTTCTTTAAATTGTTTATGTTTCAATTTTTATAAATTTTTATCTCACAAATTCATTGTAAATATTGCCACAAAACCAAAAACACTACTCATATATAAAATTTTTAAAAATCGTTTCAAAGTCAAGCGTAAACATAAAAAATTGATGGTATTGCTCTAAAGTGTAAATTTTCTCCTGGTGTGCATATCAATTAATTGGGCCACTGGGGCATGTAATTCTTTCGAAGAAGATCAATTTACGGTGGTCCACAAAAAATTGACATTAAGTGTTGGAAGTTTCAATATTTAAATGTCTCTATGCCTGGAGGAAAATCGGCGGCAAAAATGTAAATTAATAAAAATATTGACCGGTTTTAGCAAATAATCAAACTATAATCTAGAATTATGCCTAATAGTCAGAGCTCCGTTCCTCTTCTCCGGACTCTCTCTCATGGCGCATCGATTGAATTTGATCACCCCAACCCTAACTGAGTTCATAGATACATTCTAGTTAAAGTGCCCTAGCATTGGATTGATTTGTCCTCTCATATTTTGCTTGTGGTATGTTGCTCGAATTTTGATAACCTAGTCATTATTATGATGCAAATTATGATATGTTGCTCCTTGCGTTGTTTATACATAATAAACAGTATTGAATTTTAGTTGAATTGTAGGCAAGGTTTGATCTGTTACTGTTACAACGATAGTATTCTAAATTTTCGGTTTAGGCAATAACTACTCTTTGGTCATACTTACTTGCAGATCACTGAGTTTGCTGTCCCAGCTAGGTAGCATGATTAATCTTTTGCAAGTTATAAGCTTATTACTATAAAAAAACCAGGCATATCATCACTCACATGTGTAGCTAGCGAAGATGCATCCAGGTGGTTATGACACAACACACAACACTGTACTATATAAACTTTTCTTCGTATGTTCAAAACTTCAAACTGTTGAGTTTAAGCTGATTACAAGATAGAGTACGTACGTATGTCTTAAGCTGATTTGTTCAGTTTGCTTTCTTGACAAATTGAATAATGTATTATAGATAAATGAGTAGTTCAAAGTAGATAACAAGTTATAAAGTTATAAGCTTCAACTCTTCATTCTAAAAAAGTTATCATACATTACAAATCGTCGATCCGTAGATCCAGACGGGCTATATCGAAGCCATGAAAGCCAATAAATACAAATATATCAAATATGACTAGGAGCAGTATCTCTAAATTATTCCAGCCTCAAACTCCATCTTGAACATCAGCAATCTATAAGTTGTAGGAGTATTCTGCCAATTTTTCATTTTTCAAACATCTTAACTTCACTGTTTGCTTTATTTCCTCTGCTATGTAAACGTCAAATGGTTGTGCTGTAAACAGTTTTGCGTTGCGGCTCTCCAAATCACATAAACTGTCTCCGTAAAAATGAGCTTCAACAAAACAGACTTTTGGGGATTTACCTTTAGAAACTCGTTGTATCCATTCAGTTTCAGTTGCAAATCCAGCAGGTTGGTGAGTAAATTTCATCCAGAGCAGTAGTTTGCGACATACAATCTGTGCAACTGAGCAGTCAAAGAAAAGATGTTGTACACTTTCACTTTGGCCGCAGAACACACAGGAATCATCACTTGTCAATCCCATTCTCATCAATCTATCTCTTGTATATAATCTGTCTAGCAATTCCATCCAAAGGGTAATCTGGGAACGAGGCCGAGCCTTATTCCGATAGAAATTCTTCCGCCATGGCATAACATGTTTATCACCTCGAATTTCATCATAGATTTTATGGTAGTAAACTAACCTGTATCCAGCGCCTTCTGCCAAGAATCGAGGTGTGCCACTTTGTCCCTAATATCAGAATCCTTCTTACGATCCAGGAACAAGTAGTGAGTGGACTATAGTTATCAATGCTTTGATCTTTAAGATAAACCCATGTAACCAACGGACCCAGAGTTTATCATATTTTACAATGATATGCCGCATCAATTTGGCAACTGTTGCCGTATTCCAATCTGTCAAGCATATACTTATCTGTTCCGCTCATTTATTTACGTATTCCTTTTTGGACCGTCCCAATCAATTCTTTACGTTTCTATTTTTGGAAGCTACCCCACATACCATTTATATTACTTTAATCATTGCTCCCACATTCACACTTTACTTTAATCCTTTTCCCTACCACTACCATTTAAATATTGACCCACATTCCATTCTATATAATAAATCACTATCAAACAAAACCTCTCATTAAAAACCGTGCAAAAAGCAAACGTAGGCTTCTCACCGGGACGTAGGGAGTAATATTCTGCCTACCTTGTTTCTTCGTATCACACATTCTATCCCACGCCACAGGGGACTTTTTAGAGATCTGATCTGTTCCTGTCCATAAGAACGATCTACAATAGGCTTCAATCTTTTTTGAGAACCTGTTTTGGGATAGGGAATAGTTGCATCCAGTAATTAGTAGAGGAGACACGACACTCTTAATGAGTTGTATGCGACGTGCATAACTTAAGAGTTTCAGTTGTCTAGTGCCTTAGTCGTCCCACCACTTTATCAATCAGGACTTGATATTCATCCACGGATAACTTCTTACTAGCCAGAGGAACCCCTAGATACTTAAAAGGTAAACTTCTTTAACAAATCCAGTGGCCTCTAGTATCTCATCTTGTTGTTCTCTTGCAAGTCCACCAAAATAAACTTGCTTTTATTCAAATTTTCCACCAAGCCCGTTGATTGAGAGAATACAGTAAACTTCTTCATCAAAAGCTGGACAAAAACTATATCTCCCCGTGAAAACATCAACAAGTCATCAACTATATCCCCCCGTGAAAATCAACAAGTCATCAGCAAACAAATATTGGTGATTGATTCTTTCTCACATTTTGGATGCCAGTTAAAATCTGGAAAACTTTTCAATGTTTGCAGCACCCTATGCAAGTAGGAGTCTTCTAGGGTCAGGCAGGCTTCGCCCTGCCTGATATCAGACAAACTGATCTAGACCATTAGATCTTTGATCTAATGGTTCACAACACTTCGCCAAAAATATTTGGCGATCGCCTTATCCTTCGCCTTGTCGCCTTATTAATTTTTAATTAATAAATTATAATAAAAATATTAATATTTATAAAATGTCCTTTTTACCCTCCAAAAAATAAAAAATTAATATTTTTTTTAATAATTTCGATTTATTAATATTTTTTGGACGATTTTTTTTATTATTTTTTATTATATTAAATTATTTATTAATGAATTTGAAAATATTTAATTATAGTTACCAAAAAATATTCAAAGCTAGGATTTGAACCTGAGACCTTTGGCTAAAAAGCACAAGACTAAACCACCAAGCTACCAATTAGTTTGTTCATTAATCACTATTACTTTATACAGTATCATAATAGGAAATTAATAATCAACCTAAATTTATAATTAATTGAACACTCATTCACGTCTCTCTCTTGCTGCTGCTACCTCTCTCAGTCGACTTCTCATAAGAAAAACAGTGACATGTCGCTCATTCTCGTCTATTTTCCCATTCGCATTCCCATATAATTGTCCTGTTCTAACTCATGAATTAGAGTGGACAAAGGAAGCTAAAAAGTGTTCATGGAGCTTCCAAACACCAGATTATTCACAAATAGAAATATTTAATTTCTTTAATTTTATATAAATGGGCGTATCCTGTTAAAATTGATATGCCAAATTCAATTTAGTCCATAAAGGATCAGAAATATATCGGTTAAATATCTAAATTTAACTTGGAATTTGATCTGACAACATAATAATAAAGTTGACAACAAGATAACCGATTCCAAATTATCCAAATTAATATTGACACAAATTCATCTGATTAAAAATATATTTGAACTGAATAAATCGAATCAAATTTAACCCGAAATTTGATATGATAAAAAATAAATCGAATCAAATTTAATCCGAAATTATCCGATTTGAATTGAGTGGGATACAACCGTTCCTATTTGAATTTGACTTGTATTCACCCAAACGAAAATAATCAAAATTGTGCATACAGATGACAAAAATGGCCAACAAATATTCACATATTTATGAGTGATTCCGTTGGTCAATCGTTGAGGTTAGAATAATGAGTAATTCCGTTGGTCAATCAACCAGAGTAAAAAAAAACAATGAGAAATAATTTATTATAGTTTAAGATTAAGAATATAAATGAAATGCAAATTCACAATTAAAATGTTAAATGTTTACATTATACAAAATACATTACTTAAATTTATAACATCATCAATTCAACCAAATTGGAACATTCTCCTATTGGTTAAGTAAGTTGACTTCCACTATGGTGGCTTGGGTCAAATCCCACATCCAACATTAAAATTACTATTTTTTAATTAGATGAAAAGATGGGATATAAATCCGGACCGGACCTTCCCGGTCCGTTTCTGACCGGCGGCATGTTCTCGGGCCCGAGCCGGACCTTCCCGGTCCTCGGGCCCGCCCGAACCGTCATCAGCCCACCTGGCCCGAATAATAAAAGATGATAATAATAATAATAAATGTAAATATTTTTATTTTACTATATTTTTAATAACTGTATTTATTATTCTAATTCAAGGTTATTTAAGTAAATTTATATTTAATTGAAAAATAAATAAAAATAATTATTTTAACTTTTGGCGAAGGGTTGGCGAAGGTGAATGATGTGGCGACTTTTGATTGGATGCCTGTTGTCAGGCAAGGCGAAAGTCTGCCTGCCCGTAGAAAAGTCCATGCAAGTATTCCATAACAATGACAAATAACAATGGCGAGATAGGATCACCTTGCCTCAACCCTCTTTTAGGAATCCAAAGCTTTGAAGGAGTACCTTGGATATTATATCGATAAGAAACTGACGTAACACATTCCATAATCCAATCAATAAACAATCTTGGGAAACCCATTTCCTTCATAATAGATTCAAGCGCACACCATTCCACACTATCATACGCCTTTTGGAGATCCATCTGCACCATACATCGAGGAGAAATACCTCGCCTCCTATAACCCTTGACCAATTCTTGTGCGCGCGAGGAAGATATTATCATGAATAATTTTCCCGGTAAGGAAAGCAGACTGACTATCATGTATCACTGAGTTAATAACCTTACCCAATCTAGTTGTAAGAATTTTAGAAATAATCTATAGAAAGTAGTACAACATGAAATAGGTCTCATCTCTTTCATTGTCTTGGCTATCTCTTTCATTGTCTTGGCTTCCGGCGACTTGGGTATAACAAGTTATGTCTTTGTTGGAGCTAGCTAGCGTTTTAAGTGTTCTGTTTTGATGCATAATTACTCGCTTCTTATCTGGTCGTGTATCTTCACTGTACATACTGGTGCTGGTTTGATGGTTCCTGAAATCCAAGAAGATGGGCATGTACTCCATGAATTACATAGTGATCTTGCTGTTTGGTGCAGTACTTTTTAACAAGTTACAATGCCAAGCTGCCAAACTTCTTTCTTATATGGTTTGTTAATATTGTTTTGCCCTACTCAATCTCATATGAGCGAGTACCCCTGCGCAATTACACTGAGCTTAATTGATTCGCAAAATCCCCTTGTTTCATACTGGAAAAAATAATAAGATAGCACAAAGTACAGAATACAATTAATTAATGGCAAGAGAATTTACCATGCATTCATCGACTTACTGGAAGAATATAGATAGCATGGACGACAGAATAATTAAGGTAACAAAAAAACAAAATACAGTTAATGGCAAGATCGAGAAATCACCAATCCTCGATGACTTACAAATCTCATAAACATTAATATTCTAGTTACAGAGAAGACAGCTTGTAACGACAGAGGGGGCACATAGAGCTAGTGTTCAACCACCGAACGATACATTCTTCATGGAAAACATGCGAGCACCCCATCTTCCTCAACTGCACTCCTTCTTGTCTCAAATCTTCCAAACACGCACTACACGTAGACATAGTCTTCAACTCCTCGTCTGAGGAAAACTTATTAACATCCACGCGTTCCAACTCTTCAATTGCTGATTTCTAAGCCGGCTTGTAGTTGTGTTTCAGCACTGCCTCAGCCAATAACTCTTGCTCTGTCCGTGGCCTCTTGATCGCTCTCTCGTACTCGTTTTCAAACTTGTCAGAACCCAACTTCTTGTGTTCAGCATACCAAGAAATCCATGCGTCCATCTCATCCTTTGGCAATTTGATACTCTTTTCGATAAACAGATCCAAACCAACAGTACTAGTTGTGGAGACGGAGATCAGTCGTTTCAAGAAATCTTCTAATCGTGCAATGGTCCGATCCTTGGACAGTGAAACATCGCTCGAGTACTTCTTTAACTCCGGTTGGATTTGAGTCTCCAAGTAACGAACACGGTCGAGTTGAAACGGGACGTAATGAGAGCCAAGAAGGAGAGAAAGTGTATTGGACAACAAGCGAGGTTTAGTGGTATTGATGGAAGAGGTTTTGAAGGGGTCAGTTGTGAACCTTTCATGTAGTAAGAGACCTTCGAAACGGGTGTTGTTCGTATGATCTCCTTCTGTGTGGAAGGAAACACGAACTTGGAGTGAAATTGACAGCGATCTTGTGTTGCTGATGATGATCGAATATTCTTCTTCTTCTTGTGTGGTAAAGAATGTCTCGTTTGTCTAGCCTGGAGAGTGATTTGATAATTCTCATGCGAATTTAGAGGCGGAACCCATGATAATGTCGACGAAGAAGACATTGTTGGCTTGTTGCTGCTTTGGTTTGTTGGTGGAGAAAGATAATCAATCGGATGTTATATTAATTATACTTGTCGGAGAATTAATATAAATGACTAGATTCCGTTCTTCCCCAATAGCTTAAGTTTTTGGAATAGTAGGATTTCTATCATGGTATCAGAGCCATCTGGCTCACGCCCACCTGGGTTCGAATCTTCCCGGAGACAAACTCCGCCCCATATTAAATTTCCACTCGAATGGCCTCCCAAACATGTATAAGATGCAAACATTTGTTAACTCCTTTTTGTACGCATATATTTATAGTCTAGCTGCTGTTGCATGAATCCTAGTCGATCTATACTTGTATATATACCATTACCAATTCATGCATGTCGTGTGCATGGTTTTTTTAGGAGAGTCGTGTGCAGGCCAGGTTACTTACCATATACACGTCCATACCATAAAAAAATTTCTACATTCTAGTGCCTAATATAATAAATCTTCTTTCTTTCTTTTCTTTTTTAAGTCTCTATTTCCTTTTATTTCGTCTTCTAAAAATTCTAAACTTATCTGAATTGAATTTAATAAATCTGAACTGATTTGGGACCTAGATTCTAATCTCTTTCTTTATCTTGTCAATCTAGAAAGACCCTTTTTCATGAACCGAACTTAATAAATTTGAACTGAACTGAACTTAATATATTTGAAGTGATGTATTTGAAGTGAAATGAACTTATCTGAATTGAACTTAATATATCTGAATTGAACCGAACTTATTATCTGAACAGAATATAATAATGCAATAATAATACTATATTAATATATATTATTATTAGTAATATTAAATATTAATATTACTTAATAATAATTATTGATATATTAAATTATTAATTAATAATAATTAAACTTCCAAGTGCCTCTAAACACTACAAGAAAACAGCATTTTAGCAACCACTTTTAGCAACCGATCGATCGGTTGCTAAAATTAGCGACCGATCGGTCTTTTAGCGACGGATGGGAGCAATTAGCGACGGATTAAGGAAAACGTGGAAAATCGCCCTTTGGGCGTCCTGATTTTAGCGACGGATGGGTGATCCGTCGCTAATAGCGACGGATCACCCATCCGTCGCAAACTAGCGACGGATGATAAAATCCGTCGCACGGTTTTAATTTTTTATTTTTTTTTGGCCGGTCAACATATTAGCGACGGATGGGTCCATCCGTCGCTAAGCTATATTTAAAAAAAAAATAATATAGCGACGGATGGGTCCATCGGTCGCTAAAATAGCGACCGATCGCTAAATTAGCGACGGATCACCATCCGTCGCTAAAAGTCCTATTACTTCGTCTTCTCCGCGGCGTCATCGACAGAACACACACAACACACACAATACGATTCTCCGTGGCTCCAATCTCTCCTCCCCTATTTTCTTCATTTCTTCACCATTTCAATCAATCTTATAGTCATTTCGAAGCTCTTCCATCAAGGAACAAGTGTAGCTATTCAATTGCGTGATTATTTCCCCATTTCTTCCGCAATCAAAGGTATATATTTCGAACCCTAACTTGTCTAAATTTTAGTATTCTTCATTTTTTTTTCAATTCATTGAATTGTATGCATTCTACTAGTATCTATCATGTTGTGTAGCTCAAATTAGGGGGGATGAACAAGTTTTAGTTCGTGAACTGATAGATTTGGTATGAATTTGGTATTTTATAGTTTAGTTCGATTATGTTTGGTATTTGAATTGAGTTGGATTACGTAGTTAGTTTTGTTCAATTAGTGTAGTTTTGTTTCGGATATGCTAATTACTAATTAGATTTGGAAATTGTATAAGTATAATGGAAATATGAGGAAATTATTGTGTATTGTAAGTAGTTATAATAATGGAAATTGTATAATTATAATGGAAGTATAGATAAATATATGTAATTATAGTATATTGTAAGTAGTTATTATAATGAAAATTGTATAAAATATAGATAAATATAAGTAATTATTATTTTAAAAAAACGTAAGTATGAAGGAAATAACTCGATCATAGGTAAATTTAAATTAGAAAATCTTGGGAGTATATATAATGCAATGTAAAAAACTGATAATTAAAATGAATAATCGATGAAAAGATACGTTAGCCGCCGCAATGTACTAAACTTCTATTGGCTAGGTTTAGCATTCAATTATGAATCCCGATCGTTCTTGGATGTACAGTAGGATTGCAGATGGAATACTTTTGCCTATGTTTGTACAAGGGGTCAATGCATTTGTCGAATTTGCATTGTCAAAACCCGAGTGTTTGAGTACTGGGATGATGAAGTGTCCTTGCAACCATAAGAAATGTAGGAACCGTAAGTACTTACCCTCTATGGTGGTTGTAGACCATTTGAAGCGTAATGGTTTTGTCCCTAAATATGAGGTGTGGAATCATCATGGTGAGGCAGTTCGGTTGTTGGGGGATTATTCCATGTTGTCGGGGAAGTGTAGGAAAAGGCAGGAGAGTAGTGCTACACCAGGTGCCTGTACTCATGATGATGCCACAGGGGACCGGATGGAAGAGATGGTCCATAACACTGCGGGTCAAGAATTCACAGAGGGTGTTGTTAATGAGGAGCCTCCGAATGCTGAGTCACAATAGTTCTTTGACTTTTGGAAGCGTCCAAAATGCCACTCTACCCGGGGTGCAGGGTGAATGAATTGTCTTGTTTGTCTAGAATTATGAGCAACAAGGAGGGTGGTGGGAATTCAGAAAACAGCTGCAACGATTGGTTGAGTTTGATCACGGATATTGCGCCTGAAGGAAGCCTAGTTCCATGTGAGGCAGAAGGCCGCGGTAAGTGTATTAACTTTGTGAATTCATCATTCTTATACTTGTTATTTACTTGCATTTTGAACTTTCAAACTAAGTATATGATGCTTTTATGTGTCATTCAGTTGAAGGATAAGGAGAGTCTCCTATTCACCTTGTTCTCGAGATCTCAGAAGGCCAAGGACGGACAGTGGTTGTGTGACGACGCCACAGCAATTGCGGTAAGTTCAACAATACATGTGTTTATTAAATACTGATGATTTCATAACTAATTAACAACATAACTAACACCTTATACTCTTGATTATAATTTCAGACGGCCTACGAGGATAGGATTCGTGATCAGGATCTCACTGTTGAGGAAATGAATGCCATTTTCCTCGAGGTGAATCCTCCAGACGAGAAGGGCCGTCGCTTGGGACTGGGGAGTGCAGCAGCCGTCCCTGAATTGGACTCGAGGCCGACTCGTCGTTCCCGTGCCAGTACATCTTCATCATCTTCAGCAGCAGCTTCCGCTCGAGAGCAGGCCCTCTTACTTCAGTTGCAGGAGAGGGATGAGGAGGTGAAGAGGCTAGCTGCGCAGCAGGCTAAATATGGTACTATGTTTGCTGAGCTTATGCGAAGCTGGGGATGGACCCACCTACCTCTCCATGATCCCCTATCCTTTTCGACTCTATTTACTATTTTCTACATGAATACTGTGTTCCCTATGATATTATTTGGATTAGTATTGTGTACGTATGATTATTATTATATGTATAGAGGGTTTTGGTACATTTATTAGATTTTTTGGATTATTTTTTGGTTTATTTGGTCTATAGAATTTCTGTCACATGTTGCTTAATTGAACAGGTTGCATTTGATTTTGGGTCTCATTATTATACCTAAACAATTAAAAAAAAAAAAAAAGAAGCAACCGATCGGTTCATCCGTCGCTATATACAGCGACGTATGAACTTATCCGTCGCTAAAGGTCCCGGTCACTTAGCGACGGATAAGTCTCATCCGTCGCTAAAATTTAGCAACCGATGAGACTCATCCGTCGCTAAGTCTCCGGTGACTTTTGCGACGTATAATTCATCGGTTGCTAAAAGTCAACCTCATTTTCCGTCGCTAATCCGTCGCAAATTCGCGACGGAAAAACTCATCGGTCGCTAATTCGCTAGCGACTAACGGTTTAGCGACGATGAATTTATCCGTCGCTAAAAACACCGATCGGTCGCTAGCGATTATTAGCGACCGATCAGCCTTCTTTAGCAACGGATGGTTCCGTCGCTAAAGGCGCTGTTCCTTGTAGTGAAAGGCGAACCATGAAAATCTTGTCCACATTTACGAAGAGTTCGAGATGGTTGTCACATCTTCGAGATGATCACACCTTCGGATTAGATAGATACACTTCCAGGCCGGTTACACCCTTGGATTGGCTACATGTCCGGGCATAGTAAGAAATTGTTCTTTTCGTCTAAACAGAACAGAACTGAATTGAACAAATTTAAACTGAACTGAACATAACTGAATGAAGTTGAACTGAACAGAACAGAACTGAATTTATTTGAGTATAAAATACAACTAAGCAAGTCTGAACAGAACTCAATGAAACTGAACAGAATTGAACTGAAAATAATGAGTTTTCAGGCGAAAAGAATTGAGCCTAAATCTTTATTTACTAGTTAGAAGCGTATGTAATCGACATGTTCGGAGAAAAAGTTATTGAAACAAGATAATAATATAATAAAAGTAGATGTACTATTTGTAATAATAATAATAATAAATAATAATAATAATAATAATAATAATAATAATAATAATAATAATAATAGTAAATTATTATTATTATTATTATTATTACTATTATTAATAAGTAAGAATAAAAATAAGTAAATTAGTCTAAACTGAATTTAATGTAACTGAACTGAATTTAGGAAATCCGTGGCCCACTCCAATAATAATAATCAATAAACCCGTCTCAAATTAAACCCATCAACTTGCGTCCATATATATAACCTCTTAAATCCAATCGATCAACTTGAGTCCATAAAATTTTCGACTCCAATAGAAATATAAATTTCAGGTCCGGGACACTCCATAAAAGTCGTATAATAATTCTGTGGGTTATTACATTCCACCCTACTTAAAATAAGTTTCGTCCTTGAAACATGTTCCAAATATCTCGATTATTCCATTTCAATAATCATATACCTTGTAAACTTTTTCGAATTTTACATCCTTTCCCCACCTAAAAAAAAAAAAGAATTTTCGTCCTCGAAACTTAAGTCCGCCGAGCCACTTCAATAACCAACCAATTTTTTAAATCCTCAAATCAAACAATTTAATCTTAATACTATTCTCTTAATACTTTCATGGCTTTAAATTTGAAAATTCAAATTCGTGGGTGTTGATATAATTACAATAAGCGAAAATTACTTGCAACACCCTCCTTATGGAGCCTCTTTTCAAATGTTTTCCCGTCAGTAAAAGAATTACATCTGGCTTCAAAATAACTCCCCAGAAGCCCTGCTCGCCCCTACCCGTCGAGATCGGAGCAGTCACCGTCACCGGAATCCGGCAGATTACATAAAGAAGAAGAAGGAAGAAGTAAAAAAAAATAGAAAAAAATATTTCGGGACAATTTATAATTTATATAAGATATGTGTTTGTTTTGAAATAACTTAAAATTGAGGTTGTTTGGTAAAATTCAAAATCTAATAATTGTTCAGGACAAAAATGTCATTTCAACGGTTTAATTCGCGAAAATTGAAAATCGGGAGGTTATTTGTAATTGTTTTTGCATAAGAGGGGAAGATATGTAATTCTTTTACTAACAGGGACAGATTCATAAATACCGAACATAAGAGGGGGTCTGCATGTAATTGCCCTTACAATAATCTTGCAAGGGAGCCAAATGTAATACTTGCACTAAGAGGGAGCCAAATGTAATAAATAATGTAATAGAGGTACTAAAATGAAAATAGAATTTATACATTTGCATTCCACTCCGTAGGAGGCTCGAATTGATATATTTTAATTATGTCGACAATGAATATTGCTTCGATTGTTCTCTCAATGTCTCTAGTTATGATTTACTACCTCCTACTTATTGTTCACGTTGTGCAATGCTTGAGTAGAATGGTATGGAAAAATTAACTCACAATGAACTTTATATATTGTATTTTTACATTTCTCAAAATTAACCAATGCACATTATATATTGTATTTTTACATTTTATTTTTATTGACGAATTTAATTATTTGTAATTGTTTTTGCATAAGAGGGGAAGATATGTAATTCTTTTACTAACAGGGACAGATTCGTAAATACCGAACATAAGAGGGGGTCTGCATGTAATTGCCCTTACAATAATCTTGCAAGGGAGCAAATGTAATACTTGCACTAAGAGGGAGCCAAATGTAATAAATAATGTAATAGAGGTACTAAAATGAAAATAGAATTTATACATTTGCATTCCACTCCGTAGGAGGCTCGAATTGATATATTTTAATTATGTCGACAATGAATATTGCTTCGATTGTTCTCTCAATGTCTCTAGTTATGATTTACTACCTCCTACTTATTGTTCACGTTGTGCAATGCTTGAGTAGAATGGTATGGAAAAAATTAACTCACAATGAACTTTATATATTGTATTTTTACATTTCTCAAAATTAATCAATGCACATTATATATTGTATTTTTACATTTTATTTTTATTGACGAATTTAATCATTTTCACAGTTTTGATTTAATTATGTATGTGCATATATATATAAGGGAAGTTGAATAAATAAAGTTCGGAGTGAAGGGAATCAACAATCATGTTGAAGCTGGAATCAGATATACAATAACTAGCACTATTTAACCGTGCAATTTACCAAAGTCTACTATTAATACTCAAAATTCTTTACCCTGATATTTTATATTGGGTGGTAGGAGACATGATGATGGAGACCAAAGAGACAGAGTACGAACTATATAAACAATCAAAACCGAACAGCAACTTCACCAATCTCTCGGAAATTGTACCCGACACGTAAAATCAAGCTAATTTATTACCATTGAGATAAAACTATAGTGAAGGTCTCACCAATCTCTCTGAAATAAACAATAAGATAAAACTATAGTGAAGGTCTCACCAATCTCTCTGAACTAAACAATAGTATATTAATATTAAAGGTAGTGGCCTTAACAATAAAGTAGTCGTCAAATCAAGGTAATTTTATTACCATCCAGATAAAACTATAGTGAAGGTCTTCACTAATCTCTCTAACTAAACAATAGTATATTAATATTAAAGGTAGAGGTATCAACAATAAAGTAGTCGTCAAATCAAGGTAATTTTATTACCATCCAAATAAACTATAGTGAAGGTCTTCACCAATCTCTCTGAACTAAATAATAGTATATTAATATTAAAGGTAGTGAGCTCAACAATAAAGTAATCCTCAAATCATGGTAATTTTGTTACCATCCAGATAAAACTATAGTGGTCTTCACCAATCTCCTTGAACTAAACAATAGTGTATTAATATTGAACATAGTAACCTCAACAATAAGTAGTCGTCAAATCAAAGTAAATAACTATAGGTGGTCTTCACCATCTCCATGAAGTAAACAATAGTATATTAATATTGAAGGTAGTGGCCTAAACAATATTATATTAATATGGAAGGTATTAATATCTAGAGATCTTGTTACGTTGTTGCTGATGATGATGATCGAATATTCTTCTTCTCTCTGGTAAAGAATGTCTCTTTTGTTTAGCCTGGAGAGTGATTTGATAATTCTCATGCGAATCTAAGGGTGGAAGCCATGATAACGATGAAGAAGACATTGCCGCTGCTTTGCTTTGGTTTGTTGGTGGAGAAAGATAATCAATCGATGTTAAGAAGGTAAGCAAGATGCAAACGTTTATTACCTCCTTTGTACGTATATTTATAGTCTAGCTGCTTTTGCATGAATCCTAGTCGATGTACACTTGTATACCATTACCAATTCATGCATGTCGTGTGCAGGGTTACTTACCATATATACATCCATACCATAAAAAAAATTCTACATTCTAGTGCCTAACATAATACTCCTATCTTCTTTCTTTCTTTTAAGTAGTTTGTTAGTTATTAAGTTTATATTATTTGCGGGTCGCCAATTTATTGGGGCATTGCCAAAGCAAAGCAGCGACAAACCAAAGCAATTTCTCAAATTGCGGGTCGCTAATTTCTCAAATTTAGAGGAGTTGACGCACGCTGTCAGACTTTGTAGCTAAGGTGATTTCTTACTTGCGCTTTTTTTTGTTTAACGGATAAATTATTTATTTCGGAAAATTACACAAACAAGAAACGAAGATCACAACCCACAAACACCAGGAGCGTCTCCGGAAAAGTATCTTAAACAATCTTAACCCATGAAAACAAACTACAACCTCAACCTCTACACAAAGCAAATAAAAAGGAAAACAACAAGCAACTCCAGTAACACCGAAACCGCACCGGTTGAAAGAAACCAATACCACAAGCAACCAAAGAACCAAAGTCAAAACTTACCTTACTACTTACCTTCTTTATGTTATCGAGTACAGTATACACCATGGTGCATTGAACATCATTCAGAAGTAGTCGAGTTCAAATACGAAAGCATACAAGTCTCTGAAAAACAGTTAATTTCAGCTCGACAAGTTTTTGTTCGACAATGGGTTACAGCTCAAAAAATACTCTCTATATATGGGGATCAACAAGATGAAATCGTTAAGCGACTATCAGCATTTCCAAGAGCTTCTTCAACTTGCCTGAAGATTCTGGCCCCTTAAACTCGATCAGACAACAATGTATATTGACAAATGAGCAAATGGCGAAAATGGTCCAAAAGTTTAGCTAGTTTGGCATATGCAATACATAGTTTGATAGTTTGGTGGTCATGGCAAATATGGTCCATAAGTTTGTAAAAGTTGGCAAATTTGGTCCTTTACGTCAATTGGGTAGCCACGTCACTTTTTTTTTTCCAGATGGATTTACACGTCATTTTTAAAATAAAAAACTTAAAATTAAAAATATTAAAACTATTCAAATGAAAAAAATATTATAATATTATTAAAATTATATTTTAAAATAAAATATAAACAATCAAGCAATTCCATTATAAATTCCTCACCAAAACAACGTTCCACCAAAATATGAAACTATCCAATCTTCACAACCTAACCTGGACACAAAATGTATACTACTTTTGATTATTAATAAAAGTAAATCATGTAAAAATCCAATCACTTTGGTGCAAACCAAAGAAAAGGAAATTGTGATTTGTGAAGTAACATTTGTTTATGTCGATAATTACCCATGTATCTATTCAACAAAAGGACAAATCCATGTGGTGTCAAGAATAAAATAACGTGTCAAGAATAATTAACAAAAGAATAAAGGTCGATCAACCAACACAACAACACAATAATATTCAACAAATGGATAAATCCATAGGAGAAACATCTAGTTAGAAAATAATTACAACTAGCTAACACAAAAGAAACCAAAATGGAGCGAGGGTTTACAGTGTGTGTTTGGGGGTTTAATTTGATTTTTGCTTTTATAAATAGGTTATTTAGTTTTTACATATTTAATTTTGAGTTTTTTTTTTAAATTAAATTTTAATTTTCTATTTTCTTTGTTAAAATCTTAATTTAAGACTTCCTTTTTATTCATGAATTTTTCCATGGTGGCATGACATCTCATCTTAAAAAAGTACACATAGGCAAAGTCAACGTAAAAGAACCAAATTTGTCAACTTTTACAAACTTATGGACCATATTTGCCATGACTACCAAACTATGTACTGCATATGCCAAACTAGCTAAACTTTTGGACCATTTTTGCCATTTGCAAATCGTGTTGAAAGATAAATTAACTTGTTTCCAACATCATTTGGTATTATATCTTGTTGGATTTTGCATCAATATCCATCTTATTATGCTTAATTTTGAAAATTAAGGCGATGGCATTTGTCGTTGTTCTCTACCAGGCCATGATATAGTGAAATTAAAAATTTCAAAAATATATCCAGTTCTTCTCTTTCAACATAGGAAGAAAATAAATAACTTGAAAAACAAGAATAACTAGCAGAGCGTTTAAACATTATTATGTGAGATGCTGAAAACATCAAATTCATAATCAACGCGACTCAGCTGGTGACAGTAGGACTTGATCATTTTGTGGTACATGTAGATCTTGACTGTGTGTTGATGATTATAGTCATGGCGGATATTCGCTTTCACTAACCAAGTTCCACTGGTCTGGCAGAAGACAAACATGTTCTAATTAGCAATGAATAATTAAACCGTTGTTTCTGCAACATTCAGCAATAGCTACAACACAGCTTGGATAATGGGCTAATTGCACAAAGTGGTTCCAGAGCTGAAAGACTAATGAAAAGAATGCTGAATTTAGAGGATTTGAAGACATCATCATGTTGTATGGCAAAGGTCTGCTTCAAAGGAATAATGGAAAGCAGCAATTTATGTACGAGGGCATGGAGAAGATAGGTGTTTGATTCCATACTCTAACCAAAAACTAGTGTCACAGACTCACACCGAATCTTGGAGACAAATAAAAGTGAATATAAGTTTCCTTTTCTTTTCCCCATATCATTGCAACCAAGTAATTAGATTTTTAGCCACAACATGAACAAAAACAGCAATATAATTTCTCCGATTCATAGAGGTATATTGAACCTTTAAAAGTATAGTAATAGTACACGATAGATAAAGTTCTGCTTTTGACGCCCCCAGTCAGCCAGTCTTAATATGAATACACGTGGAAATGATATAAACACAGATTCACAGCTCATTTAATCACTAACCTCAGATCCTCAGGTCATTTAATCACGATACATATCTACTGACATATATATGGAATCACAAGTTTAGATGAAATACATCAAAAAAGTACATAACGATTATTATGTTCATAATGTGAACAATACAAGTGTCCCAGTAACATTCAAAGATGAAAAATCTAACCGAACACATACATATGCTGAAAAGACTGAAAGTAAACCACAAAGTTTCAGAGCCTAAAGCTAATAGCAGTTGCAAAATATATTACTAGATGATTTAAGTGGAGCAGAAAATTCAAAAAGGGACCTACCTGGTTAGAACAAGTTGGATATGGAAAGAGGTCCTGGATGGAGCATAAATCACCATGGTAAGGGAGTCCGTGGGGTATGGCAGGGTGCAACCATGAGGAGGAGGAGGAGGAACAGAGAGATGCGTCAATACGAAGGAGTAATTAGCCTGTGCCAGTTCCACCGACAACCAACAAACAATTTCTCTTGATCAAAAGAATTCTACATAGACCACAAGGCAATCAAATTCAATAAATTGCAGCAAAAGAAACATGCGGATCATCTTCTCATCATGCAAACTTCTCAATAAAATTTTTACAGCTTGAATTAGTACCAATCTCCTCACCAGCAAAAGCTTCCAGGGCCTGTTGCATTGCACATCGACGTCACTATATGACTGGCTTAGTTGCGTTCTGGAAAAATCTTCTTCATCATATCTAGAGAAACTCCACCTTCACCATGCTCTTGAAAATGATCAAGCAACATTATAGAATTAGCCACATCAAGTTTGAGGCCTTTAACTTCCATTTCCTCCAAGAACGGTTTTGCCTCATAGAACTCATTGCGTTTCAAACAAGCTTTGACAATAACATTGTATGTGACATGATCAGAGGGGCAGCCAAATTTCCCCATCTCAATACACATATCCTTTGCCTCTTTAATAAATCCATGTCGACAAAGCCCACCAATGATCGTGGTAAATGTCTTAGCATCGGCCCGCAAACCTTTGGAAGGAAGTTCATTAAGAAGATCCATCATCAATTCAAGTTTTCCATCCTCGCATAATCCATGAATAAGGGCATTATATGATGCTATGTTTGGACTAACACCATCATCTTCCATCATCTGTAACCCTAAAAATGCTTCATCAACTTTATCATTATCGCATAATCCATATATCAAAGTATTGTAAGTCACCACATTAGGAGTTAGATGATGCGCTTGCATCTCAGACAACAGACTCCAACACACCTTCTTGCAAAAACAGTCCACGTAGCATTGTGGTGTAGCAAACTACATCGTGTTGTAAATTAAGTGTCGTCTGTGTATATCCCGTTTTGCACAAGCCATCAATCACGATGCCAAGTGTAATTTCATTAGGTTCACAGAGATTCTCCCTCAACAACTTTTTTAAACAATAACTCAGCCTCTGTGACTTTGCTAACCATGTAGAGCCCTTTGATGAGAGTGCTGAAGGTGCTGACATATGGTGCTAAACCGGATTTGAGAAAGAGCCCAAAAACAGCAAAATCAAGATCAACACGATGAAGAAGGCAACAGCTATTAATCACAACACTCAATGTGATGTCATCAAAAGGGACACCCACTTGACGCATTTGACAAACATTTGGAGTGCAACATTGTAGTGTTTCATTTCAACAACAAAGCTCAGTAATTGAGTGAACGGAATAACACGACGTTCTGTTTTTATCATATAACGAAACAAAGAGATAGCAATACGTAATGTGTCATCATCAAACTCACTTCTCAGCAACACTGGCAGTTTGGTTGTTTCTAGTAGTTTTTTTTTTTTTTTTTTTTCGCTTCTACTTTATCACTAGTAATTTTCAAACAAGTTGCATGCTGTAATTTTCAAAGAAGTATTTATTTATTTTTTTAATTAAAATTCCAATCTAACATACTCTAATCCTACTCCTACACTACTCCTTAATCACCTTATAACTCCAAATAATATATGATATGATACGCTTAATATAGTGGTAAGGAGAAATTTCAGGGATAGTTTTGGTAAAATATTACAAAATATTACCGAATCACTAATTTGTAAACATATTTTTCACTTAAATGTATGAAGGAATTTAAGTCACGCCTATTTAACATATAAAGTTTTAAAAGTAACACCACAATAAAATTGTAATTTATACATTTCTACAAGTAATATTTTTCTATATTTATAAGATTTTCTAGTAAATTATATATATTTTTTAATATACACCATAATTCAATTCAATTACATAATTATGTAGTTTATTAAGTAATTTAAAATTTTTATTTCAATATCATATCAATATGTTATATAAAGAAGTTGAGTGAACCTGTAGTATTTCATCACAGGAAAAAATATATAAAATAAATAAATTCATGATTCCACTAAAAGTTTACAAAAATATATCGTGAAAACTAGTAATAATATGTGGCATTGCCACGGCATATATAAGTCATTCGTGTTCAGACCATAAAAGAATATTACAATTGTTACTAACACATGAGAGTGGAAGAAGTTTTTTACATGGTTCAATACAGAACCAATAAAAGAAAAGAAAAAATTATAGATAATAATAAAATCATTTAAAGTATCGTTGTAATGTCTCACAAGCCGCAACGCATTTCCTTGTAAATCACATTGCGGGTTGTGTAATTGGTAAGGTTCAAAAGGATCTGACCACAAGCCTTTCTATACGCCTATAAATAATTGAGTTTTTTTATACTCGCGGGTGAAGACCAATATTGAAAAGTAAATAGCAACTCGACTCATTAGTTAACTGACTATCAAACCCCAACCACATCACACATACACACACCCGTAAAAAAATTATTTCACATAAACATGTGAACACCTATCAAACCCGCACCATTCCACCCCCGATAAGAAAACATGATGATGTCCAGTAGCAATACAGATTTGAGTATAAATTAAACACAAATCATTATATATCCTTGAGTAAAGACTTGAATCCAGTGATCATATGTCAAACAATTAATTAATTATCGAAATGATGAAACATGTGAACAATAATCACCTGCCCCACCCCCTCCCTTCCATAACAATAATAATAATAATTCACTTTCGTTGGACTATATAGTCTACGGTCTACGAAAGATTGACTTTTCGGACCGGGTTCCGAAACCTCCGAAAAATATTTGGATTTTCTCATTGCACCCACACGAGAAACATCTGCTGCCTGTCGAGTATATACCTTGCATCCAGAGTCTCGTAGATGAATCCATCACGAGTATATTGGTTAATAATGTTTGACAAAACATGCGAGGTTTGAACTTAAGCATATGTATCATGGGTCCGTAACTATGTTGTAATTTTGTTGGTGGAAAAAAAAGAAGAAGTTCATAAAAATAAAGGAGGAAAACTTAGATTAGCTAGTAAAAATATCGGAATCTGTGTTAAAAGGGTTGAACCTAACACAAAATTTAGGCTTACATAAATGGTGAAACTTGTATATTAGCATCTAATAATAAACGAATAATTAGCAAGTAATAATAAGCGAATAAGGAGAGATCGTAGCTTACTCTCTCAATTCCTAATTTTCTCAATTTAGCTATTTTTTCTCCCTTTTTCCTTTTAGCCCTTTTTTTTATTTTTTTTTTAAAATCCTTTATTAATTCACAAGGTATCATCAATTCTTATACCATTCACAAGCCGGCCTTTTATTTACTGTCAATTTCTCCACCCATGATTTGACTAATGAAATTGAACATGAAAACTAAAACAAAAAAGAAAATTAAATAACGTCAACAACTTTAAATAAACCACACAATATATTTAACAAGACAAACACTTCGCACGTATAACGTGCGACGCAATTCCTAGTATATATATGAGAAAATAACATACACCAATTATGCACTATCTTCATAATCAATGTATACATGAGAAAAAAAAGTACACTATATATCTTCATGATTAATGTAAGACCGTATACAATAAATACATAATTTGGTAAAAACAAATCTTAAGAAAAATATATTTATGCATCAATAGAAGCAGCTTCAGTAGTGGAACCAAATCCAATTTGTAACCATTGTGAGGGACTACCAGTACTTGTCACCATTTCCTTCAAGTCACTCAACTTGCTAACTTTATCTTACTATCTGCTTCATCATCTACCTTGTGAACACCATTGTTATTTTGTTTGTTGTTGTTGTTGTTTCCTTCTTCATACTTGTGCAGCGTTGAGATGGTCAGATTGGTGGGGTGTGATTCGCGGTTGTTGTGAACCGTCTCAATCCGTTCTTGTAACTGGTTATACTTATGCAATGAATTAGCAGCAGTTGATGAATTTGGAACAACCCAATGGCACCTCTTGTGCCCTCCAAGGGCTTGGCCTGAGGCAAAAACACGGTGACAGATTGAGCATTCGTGGACTTTCGATTTCCTCTTTGCAGCTCCCACCAAAGGAGGAGGGCCTTGTTCAAACTGGAAAGAGGAGGTTGAAATTGATGGACATATTAGCTCGTCTGTTGTTGTGACAACATTGTGATCGTTCGCTAAATTGTTTTCATATTCATCTTGTTTCGCTGCAAAGCAACCTTTGACCTTCTTGTGGCTTGCTCTATGACCACCTAAGGCTTGATGGGAGTTGAACACTTTCTTACATGCTTTGCATTCAAACATTCCCTTAGAAGAGCCACCGAGCGCTTTCGCTTTACCAGTGTTGAAGAATGTTCCACGGTATCGCCTCTCTTCCTCACGGTTGTCAGAGGAGCTAGATTCTTCTGGCCATGGCATTGGCTCGACTATCGTGTTAGCTAGCTCAACTAGGCACCTAGCTAGAAACATATCATCTTCCTCGCTAGGGGGATTATAAGTTGAGCCGAGATCAACAACTTTTGTCCGAGTTGTCCTCTTTCTCTTAGACCAACCAACCCCTTGCTTGTCGCCCTCGTCCTCACATTCAGACTCGGGTGATGAGATGGGGGACTCGTAGGGATCGTCCGAGCTGCATTTCCCATGTTCAAGAAAAGATTTCCAGCACAAGAACTCCTTGCCACAATTTTCACAATTCTTACAACTCTTTAGCCTATTTGGATTTGTTCTCAATTGATAAATCCTTTTGTTTGTTGTTGTTGTTGTTGTTCCATCAGTGCCTCCAAGCTTTTCTTCCCAATCACTCACATGATCCTCCTCATCCTCATCATCAAAGTTTCCATTTTCATAACCAATACCATGAGCTCTCATATGCCCACCAAGAGCTCTCCCACAGAGAAAGCCTTTTTTACATACTCTACAATAGTGCTTAAAAGCAGGTTGTTGGTTGTCTATGCAATCCATGAAAAATAAAAACTAAAATATATACAATGTAAAGAGTACTATACAAAAAGAAAAATGATAAGTGACATATGTGGGGGACTTGCCTCTTGTAATAGGAGTTGTTAGGAAGTTGTATGGTATGAAGAATGTAACTCCTAGTTTTTAGTCAAAGCACTTGTTTTATTTTTGGAATGGGAGAAGATAATAGGTAGATAAGAAGATGAGCCTTTGTACAAAAAAAGCCATAGTATGTGAAGTTGTAATTATTATATTTTGAGTGAAGAGTGTTTTTCTCTCATCCATACGGTAAAAACTGAAACTTGGAAAGTAGTTATGACTTATGTTCAGTTCCAACAAATTCATTATGTTCCACAGGTTGTGGAAAATTAATAGGGGTGGACTCTTTGTACTAAACTAGGATGTCTACGTACGTACTTTGTCCGTACATACCACAATACAATCAAGTCGGAGTGTGGTAAAATTATAAATATATTTTGTTATATGGGTAATTATATGTGAAAAGATGTAATATTATTTTAGAGAATAGAAATTATTTCAATGCTTCGGAAGGTTTATGAACTAGTTTAGAACACGCATATGTCTCTCGTTTTATGTTCGAGCTTGTCTATTGCTTCTCTCTCTCTTTTCTTTTTTATTTGTGTATGTCGGTCGATATACAATGACTATATATATTCCTAGATATATAAATCATGACAGTAATTGTTGGTACATTAATAAAACAATAAACTTACGCAAAGTCTCATAAGAGACCGTCTCTATTTAAGTTAAGAAGAGATCGCACCATTGTGCAATTAACAACAAAACTAATGAAAAATTCAGTGGTCAAAATGTAATAAAGTATAGATATGGGGCTTTTGTGCAAATTTAACATTATATAATTATCTAAACCTAAAATACAGATCCCATCTCATTCTTATTTCTTCTTTCTCTCTTCTCGCTCCAGATCTGGTTCAAGGCTGAGTCTCACCGGAAAAGATGGAGGCCGAGGTTATTGAATCGGTGCTATACCGACGCGAAGCTCTACCGCAAATTCGCCACCTTCACATCCTACGATTTGGTGGTTTGTTGATCTCCGATTTCGATTTGGAAGCTTTGGCTTCGGATCTCGATCGAATTGAGTGCCAGGTGAGATGATGAAGTGTTGTTGTTTGTGCTTCCTCCTCCTTGCTGTTGTTGTTGGTGATAGCCTGCCATTAATTTTACTAGCTTATATGTAGTGTTTTCAGTTTTGTTTGTACTAATTGGATGAAAGAAACTCTGTTTTGGACAAGATTGAAATGAAATTTATATAATACTGTACTTTAGAACTGGTAGAATTGATTGATTTGAGCTGTAAAAGATGAGAATGGAAGAAGGTAGAAGAAGAGGCAAGGTGTGAGGATTAGGCTATGGGGAATAGATGATTATTCTGCATTTGCTCGAGTCTAAAGATTACTTGCCTAAAATTGTAGAGTTTCAGGTTGCATGATTGTGTATTTTTATTTTCCTGAACTAATTTGATATAATTGATGGGATTGATTTTGCATCTAGATGTAGATTTATGTTCATCTCATGAATTTTTTACGTTCAGCGATATTCACCATGTTTTGTACAATATTGCCCATGTTCTAGCCAATATTGTCCATGTTCTGACCGATATGCTCATTGTTTTTAATGCTCTGTTTTTTTAATTGTTTTTATGAAAAATTGACATCTGCGATATACACTATGTTCTCAGCAATATAACCCATGTTCTCAACAATATTGTCCATGTTCTAAACAATACTACCTTTGTTGTTTCCCCCTTTAGTTTTCGTGGTGTTGTTATCATTGTTTTTTTGTCGTTTCGATGTTTCTATATTGGACGCAGCTTTACATAATCTACCAATTATTACCCATGTTTCTAAGCATATGTCCCATGTTTTGAGTTACCCATGTTTCTTATATTATGTCATATCATTTTGTTTGATATGTCCCATGTTCTTATCTTGATTTTTAGTCTATGTTGATATTTATTCTGATTATGGTCCATATATTTAAGATTATTACCTATGTTCCTTACAATTGTCTATGTTTGTGTTTTGATTTTTGTAGATGATGTGCAACAGAAGAAAAGGAGGACTAATGCCGGAAGCAAGCAAAAATCCAATTTGATTCATGTTGATACAGAAGATTGTATCTATTTAAGAAATGGAGTATATATCCTTGTCATTAGAAGTTAGATAGTTATTATTGTAGTCATAATATTAGTATGTCCAATGTACTTGGAGTTATGTACAAGGATTTTTTTATGTTTGAAATAGGACCCATGTTGTTGAGAATATCTCCCATGTTTATGTAATATTATTCATGTTTCTCATAATATATCCCATGTACTTACAATTTATTGATAATGTTCATGTTCCATGTTAGTTTAAATATTACCTATGTTTCTAAATATATCGTCCATGTTCATGGGAATACTACCCATGTTTGTCATAATATTTTCCATGAACTTGTTTTTATATATAACTGCCATATCTGTGTTTCTCCAAAAGAACCCATGTTTCTGGGAATATCTCCTATGTTTTTGAGAATATCTCCCATGTTTCATGGGAATACTAGCCATGTTTATCATAATATCTTTCATGAACTTGTTTCTATATATAAGTGTCATGTTATGTGTTGTTCTCCAAATAGAACTCATGTTTCTGAGAATATCTCCCATGTTCTCAAACAAAGTCTTAACTATATAGTAGATTACTTTTTAAAATTGTCAAAAAAAGCATACTGGTGAGAACATGGACAATATTGTTGAGAACATGGGTTATATTGTTGACAACATAGTGCATATCGCATAGGTCAATTTCTCACAAAACCAGTTAAAAAAAAAAACAGAGCATCAGAAACAGTGAGCATATTGGTTAGAACATGGACAATATTGGCTAGAACATGGGCAATATTGTATAGAACATGGCAAATATCGCTGAACGTAAAAAATTCATGAGATGAACATAAATCTACATCTAGATGCAAAAGCTAACATTTATCACCAACAAACTTCGATTCAAACACATATCTACATAAATCTAGATGCAAATAACAACAACAATGTGGATTCAACATAAATCTATCACCAACAAACTTATCAATTCAAACATCAATTCAACAAAAAAAAACCTTGACCTATGTCAAATCGGTCGATTGATGATGATGAGCAGGCGATGGTGATGATCCCATGTGATTTTGGATGGGTTGTGAGGTGTTTTAGAAGCTAGTAGTTGTTTTGAGGTTGTTTTAGAAGCTAGTAGTTATTTTGGAGTTGTTTTGTAATTAATATAAATTGGTCTCTATGGTCTCTTTCTAAGGGTGGTCTCTCATGAGACTTACTCATAAACTAACTTAAGTTCAAAATATTTGCTACGTACTCATTAAACAAAACAAAACAAAAGTGGATGAAAGGTATGAGTAAAATAAATTTATTTGCTAACTCAAAAACTTGTTAAATGTCTCAATTTTTCACTGAAGTATAGAATTTTGAAAAATTCTTATTCATAAAATATAGGCTATCAAATTACAAATTAAATTACAAGCATAAGCAGGCACATGTCAAAATCCAAGCATCCTAACTAATCACCAAGCGTTGCGATTAACAAATATCATCCCCAATTGTCAAAAAGCATCACCGAAATTCCGCCAGTAACAACAGGTAAACATCACGCAAGCAACGGTGGAATCTTTTTTGTTGAAATTGTTGCATGGAGTTCATCTCGGCAAGCAAGGATTCCCTCTAATGTGTATCTTTTTGCCACCACATTTCACTTTAACAATTACTTTTCAATTAAAAAAATTAACACACCTCACTACCTTTATAAATAATTTTAGTACCTTATTGTTCATCCTTAAGCTGCGCGCTAAGTTTAGTGGGTAACTTTTTGTGAGTCGTTCGGGGGAGGGTGGGAGTATGCATTACCAAATGACACAAACAAAACACTCAACAGAGAAAAGAGAAGTAAACAGTGAAGGAAAAAATGGACAAACATTAGCATCCAAAATAAATGTACATCATCAGTTCAGCAGTTCCATAGATAGCACAACCAATACCAAATCCAAATAGTTTCAACTTTTAACTACATGCATAACCTTCAGCAACAGCGGGAATGAGAGCAATTGTTTTAAACACATGCTCAGGGCTCAGGAGTTTCGCCCACGAACCCTAATAGCCTGTTCAATCTCCACATGACAATATGGACAGAGTTTTGGTTCCAGATTGAACTTATGTTCATGGCAATGGTGACAGACCACTTCATGAGCACAGGGCAAGAAAACCATGGATACTTCATTTAGCTGACATATCAGGCACCTATACCTTTCTTCTACAGATTCCTGAAAAGCACGGTTGGTAAAGGCTACTGCCTCAGGGCTATCGTATAACATCAGATCTCCCACCTGGAGAGACAATTTTAGACAAGAGTAATCAGTTTTAAGCCTACGAAGCTCGTCCTCAGCTTGCTGACGGTTAATCTCACAAGTTTGGCGCAACTGGGATAATTGTGCTCTTGAATTAGCTCTTTGTATCTCCATCTCTTCCCTTTCTTCAGAGAGAACAATAAGCATCTGCTCTTTTTCATGCAATGCTCGTCTCCATTTTGCCTACAATATGAGACCACAGGAAAAGACTTACAATTACTTCACGAAACAATATTGACATGTCCATTGTTTCATCTTCAGCTACTCTCAAAGTAGCCAAATGCAAGTATCATCAATGTTTGGATCATAGATATCGAACGTAAATCTTGCACAATCAGGTATTAAAACTAATCAACATCTAAGTATCTACCTTTTTTCAATCGAAAAACCAATCTGTTATCAGATAAAAGATTAGAGATTAAAAGTAACCCCAGGTAGGTGTAAATAAGACATTAAAGCTATTATAAGCTCTCAAGCGTAACATAGTCATTTTCAAGGAAACAATCCAAATATATTTTGAGTTAGAAGTAAATACTGTACATCATATCATAGTCATTTTCAGTTGTGAATGTAACCAAGGTGAATTTTTATTTTTCTCCCTACAGAAATAACATGAAAGGTGGAACTTATCAAATCAAATGGATTAAAACCAGGGTATTCTGACTAAGCTTTGGTGGGCCTTAAGCTGCCAGACTCAGCAAATTTCTACTCTGACTATATAGAAGAAAATCACTGGATCAAGGGTCACAGAAAGTTAAGAACATATCAAAGTTAGGAATCTGGTCCAAACCAAGCATTCTTTCAAGGAACATACTGGAAATCACTTCTCGATAATAATGCAAGCAAGAGTGCAATTAACATTCACCTATATATGGCTTGCTTGTAGAAAAGACTAGCTAAAAGTAACAGATTAGACAAGGAGAGACAATGTAAAGAACACCTTTCTTTAAAATGATATTGAGTTAGAACAGGTTGCCAGAACAGACTATAGGTTGTGTCTCAGACACTGTCAAGCCATCAAGGTAAAACTCATAAAAGTAACAAAAAAAAAGTTTTTTATTGCTGAAACCTTGTATATCATCTCTGGCCACGAAGGGTATTATCATCAATAAAAAAACAGCAGTCTTTCAGCCACGATAATTGAAATTTTTCTGAGAGTAGTAGGTTAGTAGCAGATATAAAATGGAAAAAAGATATGTTCCTGATGATAATTTCAATTATCGTGGCTGAAAGAAGTAGGTGTAAAAAGATATAAAGTAAACGAGAAAGGGGAAAAAAAACTCTAGCACGCGAAAGATACTTCGCAAGTTATGTTCATAGAAGCTGAATCAAATACAGAACAATACGCACCTCAGCTTCTTCTGCATCCTTCTCTACTTGACTTAACTCAAGTTGCAGCTGCAGTACCTTCTGCTCCTCTGCATCACACTGTGCTTCAAGAGATCTATTCTGCTTCTCAACCTCTTTTGCCTTTCTCAGCTTCCTTTTTTCTCCTTTTTTAGCCTTCTTCACTCCTTTCTCCGACTCTGCCAAATTCTGCTTAAAAGCTTCAATTTTAGCCTTAATAGTGTTGTTTTCACACTCCAGCCTTTTACACTTGTCAATACGATGGCAAGCTTCAGTCCAGGCAGCCTCTACAGATTGTTCCATCTCCATGAGTCTTAAATTATTACAGGCATTTTCCATAGCCTTTTTCTCATTTTCCCTTTTTCTCTCATCAATTTCAATCCTCAGCATATTCAGTTGCTTCTGTGTTTCTTCAACTGAATTTTCCGCACGGGTTACCGTCTCTTGGGCCCATCTTTTATGCTCCTTGACCTGTTCCTCCAGGTCTCCTATAGTTTTGACTAAATCAGAAACCATAGCTTTTCGATCACCGTGATAGCTATCCAATAACATATTCATGTACTCACGTACATCAGGATCCTCTCCTGCACATGTAGCCCGGCACGATGTCATAGAACAAAAACTTTCATTGTCCTCCAAAGACTTTGATGCACCACAAAAGTCTTGTGAAGTTTGCCCCAGATTAAGACCAACACTGGATCCTACAACTTCTTGTCCATCGTATCATATTTCGATGACTTGGACGTTCCATCACGCTTCTTGTCCACTGTATCAGATTTTGATGACTTGGACTTTCCGTCACGCTTCTTGTCCACTGTATCAGATTTTGATGACTTGTTTTTAGAACCATCCATGACTGCAAACTGTAAGCACAAAAATCATTCAATGTCATAAAATTTGTCAAGAAATACTGGAATGTATTTTATAACCGACTGCAAAATCTTATTTTATACTACACGGGACTCACAATTCAGCTGCACAATGATTGCCGCAGGCCTTTTCTAGACACATTTCTTATTCCAAGCTCATCCGTGATCACACCCCCCCCCCTTCCCCAGAACCGCATATACACAGGATTTTTGTTCATATGGGTTCCAATTTCAGATCTCAAGAACATAACTTACAGTAAACGCACTGATGAAGAATAGAAGCATCAAACAAATCCTAATATATCTTTTTTTAAATAGGTGATATTTCAATAAATGCCTAGACAGTAGACACCAGACACCATGCAACTATCCATAATATCACCCTTTGCAGATCCATATTCCGTCCCATCAAAAGATCACATCAATCATCCGGCAAGACAATGAGTTATGTAAAATCCAATTCTATCATCTTAACCAAAATCATGAAGAGAAAAAATTGGATTTGATCCTTTAAGGAAACAATACAGCTGTATCATTTACTAATTCCATAGCTGATTTTAATTCCCTGCAAATACATGTAATTATACGATCTCATTGATATTGTTCATATTCATAAAAAATCTAGTTCAAACCAACCCAATTCATCCCCATTATTAGTTCATCACAAAACCTTGATCCGATAAAAGAAATCATCAACAATTCAATAAGAATTTTTTTTAATAAAATAGAACCCCAGAACTACCGACAGGTGCTAAGAGATTCTCACCTGTAATATCTCTGAACCACAACTGCACCGTAGATTGCTTCGTCTTTCCCTTACCTTTCCCTTTTTTTCCCCAATCTTCTACTTCTCTTTTATCTCAGTTTTCTATCTTTGCTTCTTTTCCTTGTGCACGAGAAGATGAATAGAATTTCATCGAAAACATCGCCCACTTAATCTCTCGGCTTTTATAGTTGAAACGGTGATGAAATGGAACAGCTTTTTTTCTAGGTGCAATTGGTGTGAAAATCTTAATGACAACAATAACTTTTGTATTGTTGCAATTTTGTCAACTTTAGCGATAATTGTCAAGCCCATTTTCTATCCGCATTTATATTTTATATACCGCACCCTGGCATAAATAGAATATAACTTGTATAATGGATTTCAAACTACAAAAAGCTAGATGAGACAACACTTAACAAGATAGCAGAATTAATGAATTTATAAAGGAAAGGATTTAGCAACATAGAGCACTGATGGATAGTTATGAGAACACATTGGCATGCATATTTTTTATGTTATTTTGAACTTGTTTTATAAAGACATTTTACTCCGACATATTGTAAGTAAATATGATTTACCACCTACCCACCATGGCACAGAAGAAGAAAATTGTAATACCTTTCTTACAGCAACTAATCTCTTTGTACATTCTTGCCAATTAATGCAAGGATAAAATGGTTTTTTAGTGAAGTCTTTTCAAATCTTTTTACTACTACAGTTTCTGTTTACAAGTTCAAACCAAAAGAGATATTGTGTATCCTATCTGATGGAAAAGGTGTAATTGAGGTCTACATACTGTCAATAATCATATATCATCATAAAAAGACATTGTCAGTTCAATTTTCTAAGATTTATGACATTCACTAGTGAAATCCATCCAAGTTTCTACTCATAACAAATTAGCATCTTAAGTTCCAAATCATACTAAATGAGAACTTTACCTGTTCTGCCAGTTCAATATTTACCTGAAGCTCAGCATCTCATCCCGTTTTCTTTCTTCCTTGCAATTTTTGGTTATTTCCGAAAGTGAATCATCCCTGATTTTATTTATCAACAGCAACAACAACAAGAGGAGGCATGGCTACACTAATACTAACTAATTATAGAAATTTCCTCAAACCTAGCCCACTGAATGAGAAATAAATTGGGTGTCTGACACAGTAAGATAATCAAGGATAAGAGAGTATGGACATTCTTGACAAATAGCAATTATCCCCAATAAATGGTAACCTTCACCAAATAAGCCAAACTTCTCTATAAAATGAAGAAACTGTTCCTATCACAAACCATGCAACTGTTCCTATCACTGAATCCTCATAAATCCTAAGGCAATAACTCAGCATATTATAACGACAAGCAAATAAAGAAAGAGGAGAATCGGCAATTTACCTTTAAAAAGGGTTTTGTGGAAATAACTCAAGATTACAAGAGCCAATATATGCTTGAAAAGGAAGAAGCACTCAAGTCTGACAGAAACAATAGGAAATTAATGAGTGCTCAGGTAAGCATTGCAGGTCCAAATAACCCCTAAGAACCCTGAATATGGAAACAGAAAGTCCAAATACAATATTCCCATTCACAAGTTTTAATGTGCACACATAGCAGGAAAAGCTCACTTGTACAGCAAAACGTAGAGTGAGGACAATGAACACCAAAAGTAAATTGAGTGAAATGGCTCAACCTAGAAAGCGTGTCAAATGTAATCACATTAGACAATATAAAAACTACAAAAAGGGCATGTCTAGCACATTTGGTAGTAATAAAATGTAATAGAGCCAGCAGAAGTTAATATTTCATACATAAATAAGACTAAAACTTGGTGTATTTCTAGAGGATGTTAGGCCAAAATCTATTATACATCCTATACGAGATGAATAGGGCTGAAAAAGAAAAGGTTTAATGCTGAATTCTTTCTTATCTGCACGAAGAAAACCAAACAGAAGGCTCAGTGGCACCCATTCCTCCCTCAAAATATCATATGTACTTTCATTGGGATAACACGCAACTTAAACAGCTTTGAAGATCAGCACTTCTTCAAACCAGAGTGTTTCTGCAGCTCTGGAAGCAGCTCAAGAATACCAATGTCCATCCCTCCAAATTTACCTTCAATAGACATGCAATGAGACTGTGAGCAAAGATCAGTGCCATTGAAAACCAGAGCGATTGTGCAACTCCAGCAGCCGCTCAAGAGATACCAATGTCCACTGCTCCTCATTTTACACCAACACCTTATGGTTAAAGGAGTCTATTATTATGCTTGTGTTACCATACCCATAGATTTGGTGCCTGTCAGTGTTCTTCCAGATTTTTGCTTAAAAAAACACAATTCTCTTGTGCGTGACTTGCTACAGCTTCTTCAAGGTTTTGACTTAAAAGAACACAAATTCTTTTGTTGCACAATACATAATCATCAGCATATCTTCTGTGAAATCCATTAACAATTTAGCAAGGGATCTAGAGTCAGTGATCCAGCAAAGCACTTATCCTCCGTATCGTCAAGTTCACCATCTATCTCTCCAAATTTTTCCTTTGCTGATTCTTGTGATATGCCTCTTTTTGCAATTTTTCATTTTCTTTTTGGCTTTTTGCAAAACAACCAGAGTCTCCCACTCATTCTTTAGATCTCTATTTATCTTCTGAATGTCAAATCGGACAAAGCAACTTGATATTGTACTCAAGTTCAGGTGTCAGGATATCAATTTCCCTAACTTCCTGTTCTGCATTCAAGTCCTTCAAGCACGAACCTGCTGTCCTCTCATATGAAAAAATTTCTAGACAACTTCAAGGCCCTGCTCTTACTTTTCTTTCAACAACTGGTCTCCTGGAACATAAGCATTTTTCTTTTGAGGAGCTTACTTCAACTAACACTTCACCGTTGTGCACCTTTCTGAAGGACTAGACTGGGGTAGGGACTGTCTATCCTGCTCTTCCTGCAATGTTGGTACTCTCGAAGCCTTTTTATAATTATTGAAACCCAATCCGTCATTCCTTTTGAAATTAAACACCCCTTGAAGGATCCCAGTTTACAGAATTGATCTATTCCGTCGTCTTGAAATCTCTCCTGCGCTTCCTCCTGGAGCTAGCTCCCTCATTGGAACCACTACTACGCCGGAAGCAAATACTCCACAAAGAATATCGTCCTTTGTCTGAGAAGGCTGCTTTTGTCGATGTTTCTTTAAAAAAACTGTCCGCCCTATCCACTGCCCATCATCATAATCGTTATCCATGCCATATCTCTCCATATCATGGTACTTGTCCATGTTATACCAACCAGTCCCTAACTGTAACATTCCAAAATAGTAAGTATCAATTATACACCCACAACAAGTGCCATTCGGATAGACCATTAATAAAAGTTATGCAGAATGGTAGTATATCTTCCTTCCAGCATTCAGAATGTATATTCACAGCCATTAATTAGACCACTAATTAAAGGTAAGTGGTGTATTTACAGTATTTATCAAATCTTCGTCAAATATTAAGTTAAGCTTCTCACATAATGAAACAATATCTTATCATATATTCTGCATAACACTCTAATATTGAAATCATATATCCATGCTGAAGCGGTGAAGACAAAGAAGCATATAATCGAAGCTCATAGTTTCGATATGTTCAGCTTATTCAATGTAATATTAAAAAACTTGTAGAAGACCTTCATATGCTGTGTAGTGTGTAATATAACATTGTCATTTGTGGTTAACAGCTATGGAAATTTTTGTTCAACAGAAGTTTCTAATTAAAGTAAACAGAGCAAGCTACATAATACGAGACACTACGATAATGATGAGATTGATTATTGAATTGATACAATTGACTCAAACGAGAGAGAATTAAGGAAGCAATTGCTCATGGAACTCTACAACGCACACAAGTTGAGACAGAGATATAATATGTGATGATTTCATGAACTAACGGCCGGTGAATTGGAATTGAAGAGGGAGAATGAACGACGTACCTGAATCGGTGAAGAAAAGTTGAGCCTGGAATTTTGGATTTTCACCGGAGAAGAAAAGACGACGAAACGCTGTCGTTCGCAATCGGACTATCGGTCTGATACTAGATCACATGATTCGTGCATGTATCCCGCGCTCAAGTCCGTCCTAAACAAACGCGCTTTTGGTGTGTAACGTGTACTTTATTATAACAAGTCCAACTTATACTTTCATAATTTTATCTCAAATTAGTATGCTATATTATACTACATTACAGCAAAGGGAAAATGTATTTTAGAATTACACTATTCTATGTAACTAGCTAGAATTAGACGTCTTTTTAGTAAAGGCATAATAGTTTTATTAAAGATACATATAAGTTATACAAACAATACAAGGAATGCTCGTAGTACGTTGTATTAATATAACTTTTATAACTTTGATAAAGAATATCTTTGACTAGCTTAATTACATGATTGTTGTAATTTTTAAATACTTTTTTCCTTTCATTTTTCTTTATATAATTTTTACAAATTATAACATATTCTAACTATACTTCTATTCTATATTTTGTGCCTAGTATCATCCATAAAGAGCTATATGCCTATAAATGTGCTTCATAATTCCAAAAAAAAAAACATTTTCACTCTCAATTCTCATCACCTCACTAGATGTATGGTTCCAAGGAAAGAGTCGACACTAAAATAACTTTTTTTTCTTTTTTATTCTTGATATCCAACGTTTATCGCGTACGATCATGTTTTCTTGTATCACATATGTTCGTATATGTTATAGTCCGAATGGACAAATCTACTCCGGTTATAGTTCACTGTAAATCTAAAGATGACGATCTTGGAGAACATACACTTCATCATGCCCAAGAATTCAAGTTTAATTTCTGCGTCAGCTTTTGGGGGAATACAAAGTTCTGGTGTCGAGTCGCATGGAAAGAAAACAACTTAACTTTTGATGTTTACAACTATAAGCTTGAACCGAAATGCCCACTAAGAACGTGCAAATGGGAAGCGAGACGAGAAGGAATCTATTTCTACACCAGCGCAGGCGATGTAAAAGGGCTCGCATATTATTGGAATGGGACTAGCGCTCCAGGTAGTCCAATTGGGAATTTCACTCATTCCGGTGGTAGAAAATATATAATTTAAATAAAGATGATGGTATAATATACCCATTTCTTTATCCTATTTCCTAATTAAAAAGATAATAAAAAATTAAATGCATTTAATGTCTCTTGTTCTCATTAGATCTGACCATGTCATGCTACTGGCAGCTCGTGGTTCTGGAATTGCCTGTTCCATCTAGTCTAAACTTATATAAACTTATAAACGGACTAGTGGGTAAGCAACGCGCTTAAAAGCGCCTTGCCCATATTCGAGTGCTCCTTCTAATCAAGTTATGTTAATCCCCAATGTGTCAAGGGTCCTAAGATTCGAAGTAAAACTGGGAGGAAAGTTATCTTATTGTGGAATTGGGAAATAATTTTTGCTTTAAACATCATAAAACATTAAAGATAACTTGATAAAATTTCTGACTTATTATAAATTACACAACCAGTAATACATTAATCACATTCGGAGATGAAAACGACCGCTTACATATATATACCACCCGGCAAAATATATAGTACACAACTATTATCTAATAAAAAGGAAGGCACTTCCTCATATTACAAAACAAGGAGGTAATTCCTTACATCCACAAACAAGATATGTACATAGCTTATCTATAGAAGTGGAGCTCAAACAAACAAGCTGCTATATACAAAGAGGCATTAGTTCGAAGAAATTCGCATCTTCGCGTCTAAGAGTTGCATCACGAAAGGTTATGTGCAAGATACCATCAACAACAGAACATCTTCTGGGTGTCCATTCCTTTCTAGAAGGTCATGTCCACACAAAAATACTGTGGGAAATCTCTATATTACCAATTCATTAAAATCACCCTAGAGTTTGTGGCATTTAGAGAAAAAAAAGTTTTGTGGCGTTGTGTTCTGTAAGTGCGAATGTTGTTTACCAAAGGCCCCAACAAGCCGGCTGATAACTAGGGAAATTAGTATACCCCCAAGTAGTTCAAATTCATATAATAAACAAAATGAAGTAAGTTGGGAGCGTCTAACTTCAGTACCGTCGCACTGTACTAATTTTAGTACACCATCTCCACCATTAGATCAAATCAAGATTCAATCTCAACTGTTGATTATTTATTAATGCGACATGGCTTCGCAGTGGTCGCATAATAGGTTCGCAGTGGTCGCATAATAGTAAAAAATAATTTTTAATGTAAATTAAATTAAAAAAATTATAAATAATATTAATATAATCATTTAAATTAAATATATAAAATGTATTTTAAACTCCACCACCACCACCGGAATCCGACGACCGCCACCGGAATCCGGCGACCACTAAAATCCGGTGGTCCGGAATCCGGCAACCACCAAAATCCGGTGACCACCGCCGGAATCCGGCAACCACCACCGGAATCCGACAACCATCACCGAAATTCGATAACCACCTTAATCCGGCGACCACTACGATAAGTATACCACTACTTGAAAACCAAACTGCAAATTTGAAAATAGTTTCGTATGCAATGATACAGCAACATTATAATTACGCTGCAGCATTGCATACGTAATAATCCACTAATTTTAAGATATATTGATGTAGCAATGTATATTGTTGCAGCAGCATCGACTTGTCGTTTAGAATAATTATTTGCAAATTGGTCCTTGTATTCTATTAAATATTATATTTAGTAAACAAATTAAAATATTAATGCCTTTGCTAAATTAGGTTTGTATTCCAAAATTCACCAAAACACAGCAAAACCCTCCTCATCCTTTTTCCTACTAGTCTGAAAATCAGAGGTGAGAATAACATCCAGGTATCCCATGTAATCGCTTTCGTATTTGTATTCGCTTTCGTACTCGTATTTGTGCTTTTGGAAAAAAAAATGTAATGGGCTGGTAGGTATAGACTGTGGACTTGAGAATATGGGCTTTAGTTGGTTTTATTTGATCAATCCATAATACGGCCAAAATGTGAACTTAATATTTAATTGATAAAAAAATGTTGGTAATATATCAGGTTGAGATTGTGATAATCTTGGGCACGTTAGTTCACGAACAAGCCTGTTCGTTGACGAAGGGTTGCAAATATCCAAAAAGGACGGGGCGCTGCCCCTTGCAACCCCGTACAGGGGCTCTGCCCCTTGCAACCCCGCGAGGGGCGCTGCCCCTCGACCCAGCAAGGGGGCGCAGCCCCCTTGACCCCCGCTTCGTATTCGTGGTCGATAACTCGTTGGCTCAACAAGCGTGCACTCCGCACTACCCGAACTTGTTCCGAGCTCAACGAGAGATTGCATCAGTCTCTAGCAAATCACATTACTACTAAAATGAATCGATGACACTAAAATCACCAACAAAACACGGATATTGACCGGGCATATGAACTTAACTAAACTAAATTGAGGCTGGTTAAGATAAGTTAAAGTTAAACTAATCAGATTCATCAACTCCAGTTCAGTTCGGGCTCATTACGTTCAGTTTAATTAAGTTATGTTCATTAATTCAATTAAGGCTTATTAAGATTAGTGAGGTTAGGTCATGACTAATACTGTTAGACCTTAGAAGTATTAAACCCATCTTTGGCACGATGTCGTGTGTTTACATACGGACTCTACTACCTATACGTTAGCGTTGAAGCAATTAACCACTTGTTCTTCCACTGCGTATTCTAGATAGTGTATATCTTTCAAGGATACACGTTCATGACTTTCAACATGTTTGAGTGTGATTATTATTATTATTATTATTATTATTATTATTATTATTATTATTATTATTATTATTATTATTATTATTATTATTATTATTATTATTATTATTATTATCTCTCCGTTCTCTCAGTAATTTCGTATTTTGATTTTTTTCGGTCAACAACTTTCAACTTTGACTTTCAATTACTCTTAAACTATAATAATAAAATATTTAACGAAATTATAAGATGAAAATATATAACCTAAATTTTCATAATATAATTTTGTTACATACTTTATCATTATACTAAATTATTATTATTATTATTATTATTATTATTATTATTATTATTATTATTATTATTATTATTATTATTATAAATTATTACTATTATAGGGTTTTAGTGTTTAAGGTTAGGGTATAGGGATTAGGGTTAGGGCATAGGGTTTAGGGTTAGGGTATAGGGTTTAGGGTTTAGGGTATTTGGAATATTACAACCAACAACATCAACTTTGTTGTTATAATGTTGCGGCATGGATTCCTAAAGTTCTTCTTCTAATGCCATTGCAATGTGTTTACATCGATACAGCATTGATGCTTATTATAATGCCGTTGCAACGTATTTACAACAGTGCAGCATTGATGCTTACTGTTGACTTACATTGCCGTAAGCGATGCTGCATCAATGTTAATACAATGCTGCATCATTGCTTATTTCGTGAAATTTTTTACGGTCTTATCGCCTGTCTTTCTTTCCGTACCGTAGCCCATCATCGACTTTATCTTTATATAATTTAGATTGGGAGGGTGGTATTGGTTGCTTGGGTGGTGGTGGTGGTGGTGGTGGTGGTGGAATATTAAAATATTAATATTTGATATTTGGCATTTGAAAATTGATAATTATTAAAATTATTTTTATGCTATTTTGATATATAATTTATTGTATTTATAAATTATTATTTTATTATAAATTGTGTCAAGTGTCAACTATTAAATGGTGTACTAAATTAGTACAGTGCGAAGGGTACTCAAGTTAGCCAATCCCAAGCAAGTTGGGGCTTTCTATTCTCAGGTCGGCTTCGTACCGACCTAAATGTAGGTCTTTATTATATATTTCATTCTAATTTATTAAATTTTGATAAAAATATATAAATGTGCAGTTATACCCCTACTTTCAAAAATTCATTTAAATAATTTAAATAAGTTCTTACTATTTTATAAGTATTAAATTAATTTTTTTTTACTTAACTAAAATTAAAATTAACCAATATATATCAAATTAATTTCAACAACAATTGAATGGAATATTTCTTTTTTCATAATTTAATTGCACTAGCTATCAACATTTGTAGAGGACAATAACAGAGGCTTATTTTTTTAGCTACGAAGTATATTATTTAGAAGTGTTCGATAGTTTATATATCATTAAAATGGATAAATTATTGTGATCGATTAACTTTGATTTGTGATTAAGATTAATTAATAAGGTTTACGTATATGTAATCATATAAATTGAAATTAAGGGCATTATAGTTAATTTGTATTTTGTGGTGATTTTTAATGTTAAAGAAAATTAATTATAATCCATCGTACCAAAGTTGACTTTGAACCGAAATGAATGGATGAGATTAAATTAAGCGCCACATGGCAACTATTGAATGAAGACCCGAGTTTAGGTCGATACAAAGTCGACCTGAGAATAGAAAGCCCCAAGTAAGTTTGAGGCAGCTGAAGTAAGTTTAATTAGTTTTAGAAGAAGGAGAACTAATAAGGGGGACTAAAATTCTAGATTGCATTATGTTGTGTCCCTTATTATGTCTCGGTCGGTGCAAATTATATCGCGTAGGAACAACACGTACACAGAGAGAGAGAGAGACAGCCATTCCCTCCTATCGAATGAATGAATAATCTGATGATGCCAGCAGCAATATGGGCAGATATTTTTAGTACCTAGTACCACTAGTTTAGTACCGAAAAATCTAATTAAAATGGATGGATCTGGAACACGGGAGTCCTATAGTACGAGGCACCAACTCATAATATTACCGAACACCTTCATTTCACTTGTTTTGTTAGCTCACTCTTGTTTATGATCTAGGTAGAAACTTTGGTTGTACTAATTGGTATTTTTATGATACGCTACTCAAAAAGAACATTTAAAGCATTTGTTTCAATGTTGATAGGCAAATAAGGTCTTGTCCTGGTTTGATATCCTTGGTGTCATGAATGTAATTCATTTATCCCAAAGTTTTCTTGTATAACTTCATTTGCCAGAGTGATTTTTTGATCTACTGACTGATGGACTTTCTTCTTAATTTGCTTTGTTCTCCAGGATGGCTAAGTAGGTTGTCTGGATGTATGGGATCTATCATGTGAGTAGCCACTAGCTATACCTATACAGTCACCATATTTTGATATATTTCTTTTCTATATGATTTGTTATACATATTAAACGGTCAATGTGGACCAGAACATGGATGGTGTCTGACTAGTAGTGGACTTGTTTCAATGGAGGAGATACTCATACATTCATCTCCCTGGCATATTGGATTTCTGGATCATTTGTAAGTTATATAGTTTACTCCTTTGGTTTCTAGATGTACTCTTTTACTGCTGGATAGCATAGCATATTGAAAAATCCAGTAGGTGTTAGAGTTAGGGATCAAATGAACATGATGAATTTGGCTGAGAGGATTGGCCAGGCTAAATGACACAGATCGATAGAATAGTTGCATCTAAGGTGATGTGCAAAACACTCTCCATGCACATCTAGAAGGAGTCAATGGTGGCTCCACTTTAGCTGAGTAAATTTCTTTAATACATAAAACCTTTGTGCATCTTTAGTTTGCAAATTTTGCTTTAAATAAGGTTCTGCAATACTGAAGATAGAAGAACCATGAATTGCAGCTAATGCAAACAATGTTTTTGTGTTTGTGTGGACAACCTCATTTGAAGTATAGGGCAGGTTATTCACTTATTTGTAGTTCTACTATCATGAAAAGCAAGGTTCACGCTCGATTTTGTTTAATGACTTCTGAGTATACAACCTAAAATCCCTTGTTGATAGCCGTAACTTAAAGCCACGATACCTACTATTTAATGACTTTGTGAGTATGCATGTAGATGAGGTCACTAGAATGATAAAAGTAGACACATATAATCATATTTTTCAGTTTTCGCTAGAATTTTTCTTTATCATCATATCCTTTTTGTTTCAAAAATACTTGGGGCAGAGTATTATTGGTCACTTCATATCGTATATTCTACGATTCTATTGTACATAAACAAGTGTTGAGTCAGTTTTTAAGAAATCGGAGTCTGTTGTTTCTCAATTTAGATAAGCTCCATTATTTCCCGCTCTGTCCTAGCTGGGATAGTTTCAATGTTTTCTTTCTTTATATCTTTGTAATTATTCTTGAACCACAAAAAAACAAAATTGTTACATTTTTAATAAAGCGATACCAAATCCTCCGAAACCGGACCCGTCTATTCCGGTGGCCTTGCTTCCTCCGGTCAACAGAGGTAAGAATAGAATTATACATTTCTCTGATTTTTGTTTCTGTAATTTAATTTTTTCTGTACGGCTTTAATTGGTGTTGTTGAGTCATTTGTGTTTCAATAACAAGCTTGTGGTTTTCCATTTGCTTTTGACCTAAGATAGAGTTAAAATTGTCTGTGATAAAATCATATAGATTTATTGAATATTGTTGTGCAGCTCTGTTGTGTGTCCTTTAGCCATTCTATCTCTTGGTTAGCAGAGTTTGTGCTTGCTTGCTTTCAGCTACTGACATGGATCAGAGAACTGTTTCTGTTGTATACGCCGCTGAAATCGTTGCCTGTATTATAAAAATGATGAAGTATATCAGCAAAATTTCAAGTTTTAGTGAAGTATAAGACAAAGTTCAGGTTTAGTTTCTGTTTCCAAAAGATTTTTGCAACTCTTTAAAGCTCGTTAATGTTTCACAAACAGTAGTAATGAAGCTGAGTTGGAGATTCAAAGAGGAAGAAAATGAGAGTTGGTAACCCCACAAATAAGCAAAAGACCCAAACTTTCTCATGTACCAAACTATAACTCAGCCAAGCCAAATATCAAGCACTAATAATGCATAAAACACACAGACAAATCCAAAATATCTGCCTGTGGTGATTCAATAGCTTAACAGATGCGTCTAACTCAAGAATCTAACAAAATCTGGAAAAGAAAATTTCAGTCTCAGATGAATAATAGAATCCCAAACAAGCAATATAAACTCGAAGTTCAAACCGAATCAAGAAATCCAACATTGAAACAATGCTAACAAACTAACCTCAACATTTGATATGAATTAACAACTCCTCAAGATCTGATTAGACTTTTTCCTTTTTTTTTTTTTGGTCCTATAGAAACCAATTGTTTTGTACTTCAGTGGAAATGTATGAACTTTTCATCACCGGATGAAGGTATTATGCATACCTGAATATACCATAAGAAACTAAAAGAAGTGAGAATCTAAGAAAGCTTTACTAAACTGAATAATCTTAAATGTACTACCAAAACAATCAGGCATATCGACAGTAACCTGTATATCAAACCTCTAACCTGTCTATCATACCTCCCAGGCCTTAACCATGCAGAATCAAGAACATCCCTGTTAGTAGCTGCCAACACAATTACACCCGAAAATCCATCCATTTCAGTCAAGAGCTGATTAATTGTCTGCTCTCTCTCTCTCTCATCATTTCCATTTTCCACCACCCATCCCTGCCCCTCTCTGCCTTTCCAAATTGGAAACAAATGAGCTGAATTTAATCAGCTCTCCACACGTGAGCTCGTTGTGTTATATACTACTTACAAAAATATATGTTAATAATGGGAAAGGGAATAAACAAAATGAAAGTGAAAATATAGAAGGCAAGCAAGATTCAAAACCATCAGCATGGCGGATTATGTCAAGGGAACTATTTCAAGGGAACTTCAAGGACAATCATATATTGCCACCATGAGAATTTAGTCTAAAATTCATTCAGTTTGTCATCTGGAATAGTTGTCTAGTTTGATACGCAGAACTTTTTGAAATAGAGAGCAGCATACTTCTCAGCACATAATTCCTAGGATAATCTGAATTGACATTTACAACCCAATCCGGAAAAAAAGTATTGGTACCTCTATATAGTAGTGAAACAAAACTGCAACTTCTGTGAGTCGCGACAATCGAATTATTCTAGCTAACTCAGCTACAAAATTTTCCTACTCTGAACTTGTCTGAAGAGCAACTAGGGAAGCATAAACACCATTTTGTATCTTCATCAACGCATCATGACTCCCCTCTTCAGCAACCGCTCCACCCTTAACAACAGCGATGGTATCTGCTCCTTTTATAGTACTGAGCCTATGCGCAACCACTACCGTGGTTCTGTTTACCATCACTTTATCTAGAGCATCTTGTACTATTCGTTCTGATTCAGCGTCTAATGCACTTGTAGCCTCATCAAGCAAAAGAATTTTTGGGTTTTTCAGTATTGCCCTGGCAATAGCAATGCGTTGTTTTTGTCCACCTGACAATTGAACGCCTCTTTCTCCAACGTTTGTATCAAAGCCCTGAGGTAATCCACAGATAAAATTGTATGCATTGGCGGCTTTAGTTGCCTCAATGATGTCCTCTTCTGAGACGTCTCCCTTTTTACCATATGAAATGTTGTTGCGTATTGTCTCATTGAAGAGAGTCGGCTCTTGGCTTACGAGCCCCATTTGTTGCCTCAGCCATCTCAGCTTGAACTTGTAAATTTCCACTCCGTCCAAATAGATTTGCCCTGATTCAGGATTGTAAAATCGTTCAATTAGACTTATTACAGTGGATTTTCCACTTCCGCTCTCTCCAACTAGTGCCACAGTCTGAAAACAAAACACAGTAGATTTCATGTCAAAAAATAAAATAATTAAACATGGAACGAAGAGGAGTAAGATACTCTTGCTAAACAATTACACTAACCTTGCCGGCTGGTAGGTTCAGACATAAATCCTTGAAGATTTGAATATCAGGACGTGTTGGATACTTGAACGTTACATGTCTTAGCACAATATCGCCCTTAACATGATTGAGTATAGTGCCCTCATCAGAACTTGAGTCGATTGTAGGCTCACTGTCAAGAATCTGGAATATTGAGGCAGCAGAATCATTAACTTTGCTGACATCTGGAGCAGTCGCACAAGCTTGTGAAACGCCTATAGCTGACAGTGTTAAGGCAAAAAATACCTGCAGTGTTTCTTGTTTCGTTAAACTGAAGTTTTATCTTTTGAATACATTTTATATAACTATTGCCCATACGTTACCTTAAATATTTCTCCAAATGATGCTTTCCCATGAGCTACAAGAACAGATCCAATGTAGAAGACAAATGCATTGCTGCAAAACATTGCAAAAGAACCGAATCCGACACATGCTCCAATTACTACTCCAAGCCTAACTCCTTTCTTCAGTGGACCCTCACATTTCTTTTCATAAACTTTCATTACTTTGTCTTCAGCACCAAATGATGACACAGTTCTAATGCTGCTAACTGCATCATTTGCCACTTGGCTCGCCTCTTCATACATTAACTGCATAGCATATATACAACACACAGAGATTATTAGTGAAGTTTCTAATACGAAGAATTTTTTAAATCAATTGAATCAGATTCAACCCGTGTAAGCACATTTATATCTCACAGAAAATTTGCAGAGAAGTACGTGCGTAAATCTCAGACAAAAAACACTATTAGTTAGTTCTTATAAGAATAAAAAGGACCTTGGCATCAGCACTGAACCCTTTGAGGAACTTCATCTGCAAATATCCTTGTAAACCAACAATGGGCAAGGTAGCCAATAATATAAATGCCAGCATCCAATTAGCAGTGAAAGCGATAACAAGTCCTGCTATAACTGTTGCAATGTTTTGTACTACTAATCCCAGTGTGTCGCCTACTAAGCTCCTTACAGTTGCAGCATCAGTTGATAATCTTGCCCCAACTGCTCCACTGGAATCAAAAGGTACCTTCATTTCAGATATTAAGTAAAAAAACATTAAATTTCAATATTTTGCATGTTGAAGGACAAACATGAGACCTTGAGTTGGCTGGATCGTCAAACCAGCTGATCTCCTGGTGAACAACCTTCTTAAAACACATAGAGCGAATCCTCTGGATCAATTTCCCACCCGCAATCCCAAAATTGCACATCTGTATTGGAATAACCACAAGCATGGATGCTCCCAGAACAAAAAACATAAGCCCCCAAAATTCTGATTCTTTCCTCATCTTTCCCGGAGGGTCAAAGAAGATTCTAATGGCTGTGGATAATAGAAGTCCGAAAACTGGGAACATAACCCCATGTCCTCCTGCACCAAGTGAACCAAACAGCAAGAATGGTAGTTCTGGTTTGTTTAAGTATGCAAGCCGCCAGAAAGGAACTTTCTTAGGCTTTTTCGACTGTTTTTCATCATTCTCATGTGTACTGCCTGTCATTTGGGATTCATGAATATTGATGGAGCTAGGAATACCACAGGAAACACTATGGCTTGTAGATCTCCTCATCGAAATGTCTTGGCTAGACAACTTGCTCAAGCTTTGATCTAGGTCTAAACCATCATTTGTCTCATAAAGTTCAGCATCTGTTTTACTTTCAGATACTTTATTCCCTTCTTGCATGCCGATAAGCTGGCTGTATGCTCCTTCTGGATTCATTATCAATTCATTATGTGTGCCTAGCGTTCAAATTTCAAAAGAGAAATTCATAAGCTCCTTAGAACATAGACATAATATCAACAGCACTTAAAATATATATGTAGGGTAAATGCATTTTCAACCACATTCCAAGTGATGGAATCAACTTTAGTCACTAATCGTAGTATTATAAGTAGAATAATTTTTGGGCCTGTACCTTGCTCTACTAGTTTACCAGCATTCACTACTGCTATGAGGTCTGCATTTCTAATAGTTGTCAGACGATGTGCAACAACAACTGTTGTCCGGTTGGTCATAACATTGTCAAGGGCATCTTGTACTATCCGTTCTGATTCAGCATCAAGTGCACTAGTAGCTTCATCAAGAAGAAGTATCTTAGGATTTTTCAAAATTGCCCGAGCAATGGCAATTCTTTGTTTCTGACCCCCGGAGAGCTGAGTTCCATGTTCACCTACCATTGTGTCAAGACCCTGCATATAAGACAACATGAGTTTTAGTAAAATCCAAGAGATTGTAACAAACTTGTATGAAATCCCTAGAAACAAAATGCTAAATTTTCGTTGGATAATAAGGAAAGTATTTTTTTTTTTTAATCTTGATCTCTTTACATACTGGAAGACAGATTATAACTTGATTCTCAGAAGATCAGCGAAAAGAGATCCCAAAGAATTCAGATCATCGAGTGTAATGTACCTTGGGCAGCTTATCAACAAATATAGCAGCATTAGAAAGTTGAATGGCTTTCCTAATCTCTTCATCAGTCGCATCTTCTTTTCCATACAAAATGTTCTCCTTCATAGTAGTTGCAAAAAGGATAGGTTCCTGACTAACAAGTCCTATATGTCCTCTTATCCACTTAAGTCTGAACGTCTTCAAATCAACCCCATCAATTAGTACTTGTCCAGCCTCAGGATCATAAAACCTCTCCAATAAACTGATTACTGTTGACTTTCCACTTCCACTTTGACCAACCAACGCTGCGGTTTTTCCACTAGGAACATGCAATGTGAACCCCGAAAAAATCTGTACTTCTGGCCTTGCAGGATATCTGAAATGCACATCTTTGAGTTCAATTTCACCTCTTACATTTTCCAGAACAATCCCAGTATTGTCGGATGCATTAATTTTTGGTTTTCTTTCAATAGTCTCAAACATCTTGTAAGCTGCAGCTTGCCCTGCTGCAAACGCATTAACAGAAGGGGATGCCTGGCCAAGTGATCTGTTAAGCACATCAGAAGAACAATAACGCTTGTGAAATACCAACTAACTACCAAAAGTTGACAATTTGATTTTAATGTTCATTGTTTCTTGATGTTTAAGTCGTATTCAAGGAAATTGTTGTATAACTCCATGATAAAACATATGAAATTTATAAACTCATCCTGTCACACCAAAATTTAAATATGTTGTTAAGACTGCATGTCGTTCCTTCTCTTCTACAATTTCTATGACAATTTTAATCTCAAAATGCTTCAGTTAAATAAAGTAACAATACTTACATTCCACCAGTCATAAGGGCCATGATTACGTTGATGACTCTCCCACCATTATATCCTTTATCAATAATCAATTTCGCACCATACCAAACAGCAAGTCCATAACTACCAAAGATAACCAACATCATCGAACCAAGTCCAACTCCTGAAGCAAGACCTTGTCTGACTGTGGATTTGTAAGCAATTACCAGTTTACGTTCATACTTTTCTGTCGCTGTTTGTTCTCCGGTGAATGATTGAACCTACAAACAATTAATTCTGTATAAGTTCAACAAACATACTCAGGGGGGCAAATGAAATAAATTCTTCTAAGCTTTGAAGATGATCCTGCCGTGTTGTTTAAATGTATTTTGTACATTCTTTAATTGTCAATATATATTTTGCACCTCATGGGGCTTAAAATCTGTAAGATCAAGGAATGTATTTGAATGCATGCCAAAGAAATTCTTTTATGTATCTTGGATGGCATGCATTTGCTGCTGAAATGTGATCTTCAACCTAAGAATGTACAGCAGTATAACTACTACTTCAACACTATCTATTAGGCACCACCAATTTTTCAGTATACCCCATGGGCAATGCCTGGGGAACATTTAAAATTTACCAGTAAATGATGCTTAATATTTTGAACAGATTAAAAAAAAAGTGGCATACCGTCCTAATTGCTCCAATGGCCTGTTCCACTACACTTCCTGCCCCTGCATATGCAATCTGTCCTCGACTTGCCATCTTTGACATAATAATTGACGTGCATGCTCCAACAAAGACCAGAGCCGGAATGGTTGCCAAAACCACTAAAGCAAGTCGCCACCCTTTCCAGAAAGCAATTGCAACTCCTCCAACGAATGTTGATGTAAACTGAATGAACTTTCCGACCTGATATAATGACTTATTAGAAAAACAATTTACAAGTGACTACCCAAATTTGGAATGATTGATCCACATTACCTTTTCGCCCATGGCTTCTTGAATGAGGATGGTATCACCAGACATCCTCCCAATGACCTCTCCAGTTGTCGTCTGAGTATCAAAAAACTCGACATCTTGTCTTAAAATGGTCTTCAAGTACAACCCTCTAATTCGAGTCGCCTGCCTCTCTCCAGTTACCATCCAACTAGTCATCGCTGCAGGTAACAACAGGGGCAATTTGACAGATAACTCAGCAGTCAGCATATATTCAGTCCTCACCCAATGCACATCAGAATATTCAAAGTTATACACATTCGAAAATTGAGATGGAGAATGTACTCACCCATAATTGAAGCAATGCCAGCGCCTATAGCCAAATAGAAAAATTTCAGAGATACCTGAATAAGATTGCATAATTAAGAAATTAAGAATGTTATTACCATTATAATTAAGCTGAATTTACCGAAAACAGACTGTAATCTTCACTCCTCCATATCTCTACCTAACAAAACTATACTATAATCAAACAAAAACTGTGAAATCACGGATCCACAAGACTGAAACAACACGAGAACTGAACTTCAACAGACACAGAGAATTAACCTAATTAAACTGAAATTCATTAGCATATCTTGCTAAACATGAATTAATTAATTAACCTAAACGTGAATAATAATACTACAAATTAACCTAATTAAACTGCAATTCATCATTTAAGTGCATGTTTATTGTTCCATGCATTTTAATCAAAATTGCTAAATCACAGCGAACCTTTGAAACTTCATGAACGACATTGCTTCGATTGGTAGCACCGAAAGAGTTAATAAGCTCGCCGAACAGAAGTGTCATGATCGGCTGCGCCAATCCGTTCCCAATCGCGCCAATAGTTCCGATAATCATGAGCGTATCATCGAGCCTGTCAGCGAAGGAGAATAGCTTGTGGAACGATACCTTCTCAACCTTCTTCTTAGATGATGGTGGTGGTGGCGGCTGATCTGATGATTCTCCAGCCATTTTTTTTATTTTTTTATTTTAGCTAGAAAACTCAAAATTGGAAAACCTTGCAGATTATATTAGTTACTGAGATTTGAAGTAAAGAGTCATGATCAATCGAATAGATATGATTTGATTTGCAATGCATTTATCTTATTTTCGGAACTAAATATAGTATAACTCGGAACATAATTTCGATCTTTTTTCGTCTAACAGAAATTATAAGAAGACTTCTGGTACCTCACAGCTAGCCCTAGAGCTTAGTCTCCGCTAATATTTGGACGACAGTTTTTCTTTTTCCGTCTTTTAAACCTTTCATTATTCTCCAACAAAATACAGTATACAATTTTATTTTACTTCATTAAATTTTTTGACATTTACCAATTAATTACTCAAACATGTTATTTTAGACAAATTAGCTGGAATGGTACGTATGATCAGTAATGTTATCATGCAAGTGAAAAAAACAAATACAGATAGTTAGCGTATTAAGGAGAAAAAAAATTACGTAGTTCCCCAGTTGGTAATAGTAATATGTTTTGACTTTTGATTTATGACCATGATTAATTGATTATGATATGGTCACGTTCCATTCAATTTGTGTACGTACAACTTATCGGTACTTGCGTTGCATGAAGTACGTCCATTGCTTTTTACAGGTTCCAAAATAAATTTCGCAGTATTATGGACAAAATTACAATTTCTCTTTTTTTTTCCCTTTCTTTCCATGGGTCTAAACTGAATAGAACGTAATTGAACTTAACAAAATAAATATGAACTAAAATGAAAATAATGAGTTTTCAAACGAAAATATCAAAGTCTTACTTGATTACATGAAATTAGTGTAGAAGCGTCTCAGAGTGTCAAAGGAGCATAATTACATTATTATCCGATCGAGATTGAGCCACTATATACGGATTATATCCATATGGATGGGTTCCTATAAATCTATTTTGTAAGTGTGTCAGAATTGTGTTGTTATAGCTAGCGTTATATAAATATTATTTGTGTTAACAACACCTTTATGTTATGATAGCATGATGTATAACGCATTAGCACAGTTCTTATGACACTTCTCTAATATTTATTTAGTTTTCTTTTTCTTAATTAATATAGTTGGTTCCATGTTTTAGGTTTTTGTGGTAGGCAAATATGGAGGTTATAAGTAAGAGTCAAGTCGAAGGAAGGAAAGGATATAAGAATAGTTTAGAAATTAAAGGAGATATTTTAAGAGTTATCAAGAAAAGTAAAAATATCACAATCAGAAGATATGGCGATAACGTCTCAATCATCAGAATCTCAATCATCAGAAGATCCTACGAGACGCGTGTTACCAAGTGAAGGAGATTCTCAAGACTCTTCTCAACATCTATATATATGAGTGAGAAGTCGACTTCACGACTACGGAAAAAATGGGAGTTTTAGAATAGTATCAGTTTGTAATTTTTCCGTAGTTACTTTCATAAGTTTTATAGTTTAGCCTTTGCTTAAATGCGTTCTCAGTTTTTAGGTTTAGACTTGTCTAAAGTTTTAACTTGCTTATGTTTTGCTAGAAGAATTAGGAAATTACTCATTGTATGATTCATTCATTCTAGTGATTTTTCCATAGTGCACCGGGCAATAGAAATATTGCTTGAGAAAATATTCTTGTGAATGTTTCTTTTATTTCCGTTGTTTATTGTTTTTTACTCACATTTACTATTAGTCTACAGTGGTGTTAAGATACATGTTATCACAACACTGGACTAAACGCCGCAGTATTCATTTAGTATAAGTTCAAGTTAGATCCTTACACACTTTCATATTCGAACTACATACAGTCTGCATTCGTTCGAACCCTTTGCGCATCCAATCGATCTATCTCTGAATTGTGCGAAAAATGTCTTTTTTTTTTAAACAAACTAAATTTTCTCAGCCATGGTCATTCACCTTACGCAGGTTAATGATAGAAATTCTTCACTTCACCGTCTACTTTGTCCAGCTCACCAGAACTAGCATATTCCATTAGTTCACATTTACATTCTATGGATCCATTTGAATCCTTTTTCATTTGTGAATTTGACCGAAGTTTGTAGATTGAAATTTATCAGATTATTCAAATTAGCCAAAACTAATTTGATCGAAATTGAATTGAATGGTTTTCCAGACTAGACGAAGAAAAAATTTAGAAAGAACTCGTTTCCTTATAGCTTACAAGAAATGGTTTCTTCTTCGGTGTCTTCATCATCTTCTAAAGAATTTGAGTTTGTTCTTTTCTATCTTATATATGGGTTTCTCCTTCTTAATACCGATTGATCAATCTTCATCATCTCTGCACTTATTCTTAAGATCGATTTTCACTATCTCTGCAATTCATCTTAAGATCATTTGCAAACACACACAAGTTTGAATTCAAGTAACTGGGTTGTTGAGTTATCACAAGGTTTAGTGATAACAAAATCAATGTATTGAGTAAATACCTATGTAATTAAAAATATGGTACTCAAAATGGATTTGTGCGGACCCTTCAATCTGCAGGAGTAGAACGACCGGTGGTGCATTCGAAATTGTGTTGATGATTTTGGTATAATTAAATTTGGGTAAATGGGTTCATTTGCTGTTAGATTTGACCAAATATGAAGCGACTTGTATTTTTCTTCACACATGCATATGAAATTTTTTAGTGGACCATATTTATTATTTTTGTCATTTGGACCCTTTTTAGTGTTTTTTTTCCCTAAAATGTTTATCTTGCGTGTAGGGGTTTTTATGTGAACAACCAACTACCTAGTTTGAGATCGTCAATGTAACAACTAACCGTGGGTTTGGAATTACATTACAGTGCAAAGTTAGTATCTAAATCAAATGTAACAAGGGTGGCCATGTAACAAACGAGCAACAATATCGTAAACTTAGGAGTTATAAGGTGGTACAGTAGTGGAAGGGAGCTGACGTTGGTGAATAAGAGGTGCAGAGTTCGATCCCCAGCGGAGACATAAGGCGGTTTAAGTGTGGAGATATAAGGTGGTTTCGAATGTTGTATAACAGTAGTATGGGAGTAGTTGTAATATTTGCCGTTTCAAAAAAGAAAACAATATTGTAAACTTTTTTGGACCTTTCTACTTAAAATAACATTGGGTGACAAAATGCACCAAAAGTAATAAATCCATTTGTTAATACTCCGGCGAACTCGAGAGCTAAAGAAATAGCAATAATATTTAATTAAGAGTAGAAGCATACCCTATTTTGAATTGAACAGATTTTTTTTCATAAATAAATTATAAATTTAAACATATATTACTGTAAAAAAACACATTAGAACTTATGTTAAATATTAGTATAATTTTATTTCTATTCTGATCTTGAGTATTTCAAACATCAGAACATATTTCTAAATTTTGTTGAAATTTAATTCATCTATGGATTCATGGCTTCTTCATTGTTTTTTCGACAATCTATGTGGTGATAAATAAGTACATAAATAACATATGCCGAATTTATTTGATGTTCGCATTATTATAACACTCCCTTACCAAAGAGCATGTCCCTAAAGGCTAAATTTAACACTGTAGAGTAGACTGTACTCTTCAAATTCTTTGGCAATGAACTAAGAAAACTTAATTCGTGAATTGGCAGAGTTCCAAATCTTGAACGTGAAATAACCTCTGTTATTAAGGTCTAAAAATGCGCAGGCTCACTAGACTTTAGAGCTTCTTGTTGGGGGGGATGAATAGATAGTAGATCTAGTACATGTACAAAGGAGGAGCTAAGGCCTAATCAACTAGTTTTGCAGAATGTACTGTTCTGCTGCCCTTGGAACACGAAAAGTTCTGAAGAAATATAAATACATCAACTTTATATGACACAAATTGAATGGACCGTAAAGATCAATGACAAAAGCTATATGAAGTACTAAATCAAAATATATATACTACCTCCGTCCCTTTTTTACGGTTAATAGAATTGAAGTTTGACTCCAAATTACTATTAAACTATGATAATAAAATATTTAACAAAATTACATATTGAAAATTTAGGATGGAAAGTTTCATATATAATTTTGATAAATATTTTACTATTATAGTTTAAGAGTAATTTGTAGTCAAACTTCAATTCCGTTGACTGCAAAAAGTCAAAAGGTTCAACTGTTTTGGAATGGATGGAGTAAATACAATCTTCATGTGTAAATGGCATGGTATGCAGACTTGCAGCATACCAGTGAACTAACAGAAAGTTACACTGTATCCTAGAAAGAAAAAAGTTAACCAGAAATCTATGATCATCCTGAAGCTAAAATGCTACTAACAAGAAAGCATATATATATTATACCATGTTGTCACCAACTTTATCAACCGTTGTTTCTTCTTCGTTTTCGCCTGACATCTCTTCCAGGGACATTCCCTTCGATTCAGGGACCAAAGAACCCCACAGGACTGATCGCACCCAACGCAATAAGTGAATTCTTCATCCCGATTCCTGCTCGATAATTAACCTGCAGCATCTGTCTTGGTTGGATCTTGATTTTGTGCCAAATACGGAACCCGAAAGCTCCAATAATAGATCCCAGCTTCCCTGATGCTGCTGATATCCCATGGCAAGTGGACCGGAGCATGGCAGGGAAAATATCTGCTGGGACAACGAATGTAGTTACATTAGGCCCGAAGTTGGAAAAGAAGAAGGTGAAGGAATACATGACCATGAAGACGATTTGGTTCCCTGGCAATGTCCAGTGATGGTAAGGGATGGCCATTGTGAACAAGAATACTGTCATCATGAAGAATCCATCAACTCAATTGCAGAAAGTCCTATTGCATTAATCAGCCCCACGGTAAACCACATAGAGCGATCAATGTCTGTGCCCTTGCAATCATGTATACTTCATGGATCGCGCTCATGGTTTTAGCTGGAGGGATCCATCCAATCGCGGAGAATATGTCTTTCTGGAAGAGGTTTTGACTGTAAAACGCAATGTCAAGCAAGAACCATGTGCTAGTGGTTCCTACCAAATGCCATCTGTGTCAGACAAAGAACTCTCTCGAGAACAAACCGTATCCTCCCTCTTCTGGATTTCTCGACAACCTTCTCCTCCTTCTCAACTTCAATCTCTACGTCCAAGACCTTCGACATGTCAGCAGCTGCCTGTTTGGCGTTCTTGGCAACAAGGGCAGTGTAACGTGCGGTTTCAGGCATCTTCAGTCTCCAGTAGAATGTAAGAAGAGAAGGGAGAGAGCCAAACATCAAAATTATCCTCCAAACGTAATCCGCCTCTGGAGGAGTAGACCCAATCGGGTCGACTGCATAAGCCGGTGCCTCAAAACTGGCCTCAAAAGCAGCTGACACAACCATGGTGACAATCCCAGCTGCCAACATCCCGAACCCCTGCATTGCAAAGACAGCAGCCACAAGTGAACCTCTCTTTTTCTTATTCGCATACTCTGACATAATAGTGGCGGAAAGTGGGTAGTCACCACCAACACCAAATCCAAGCCAAAACCTGAAGAAGCACAGAGTAATCACTGTTTTCGGACTGTGCCAAACGAAAGGCCTGATGCAATGGAAGCAATGCACATGAGAATCAGGGTCGCTCTGTAAACTTTCTTCCTTCCAATCTGTCACCAAGCCAGCCAAAGAAGAGCTGGCCTACGAGTGTTTCACAGAGAGCAACACCATTGACAGCAGCCGAGACATTCGGAGGCAACGTCCCGGGTTTAGACGAGCCTTCGACACGGTAGTATATGCGACCAAGCAACTTTGTAACACAAGTGATATGCAACATCCATTTAAGTCATTTGACTGTCAAGGCATCTTTGTACTTTCACTATCTTCTTCTTCCTCACTACTCACCATCATCTTCATCCTACGATGCAGACTCAGAAGTGAGATCTGCAAATTCGGTTTTTTTTCTTCATGACTCTCCTTCTAATTCCTTCACAAAACTCCTTCGAGTTCACCATCACCAAACACCATCATCCACGTTCTGAATTCTGCAAGGTTTCTTGAGTTCGGAAATTCACCCCTTTCGCCGGAAAAATTCACGAATTCCGGCGATTTAGTTCGATTCCGTATTCCGATTTAGTACGGTTGAATTAATACGGGATTCACAGCCATTCAAGAGAATTAGGTAACCCTGGACACGACTGCAAACACGCTGTCTTGGTTCATTTACATGATGTGTAAGAACCGCGTGATGCAAGAAAAGATTTTTCAAGAAGTTGGAAGCCTAATTGTCTCTCCAGAAACCGAAACCTCTAGTGTTTAAAACTTTGTCAAAAGTATTACAGATCAGGCACTCGAAGAACTGCATTACCTGCACGCCACTTTGACTGAGACCCTGAGGCTCTACCCTGCTGTCCCTCTGGTAAGTTCTACGATAAAACGTGTCATAACCTGCATATTGCTGTATTTTGAGTTTAGAGAACACCTAGTACTACAACACAGTAGCATTGGTTCTTCATAAATATAATGTTCGCTGCGGTTATCAAATATTCAGGATGGGAGAATTGCTGAAACAGATGATACTCTTCCAGATGGGTTCAAAGTCAGAAAAGGTGATGGCATATTCTATATGGCTTATGCAATGGGTTGCATGACCTGTATTTGGGGAGATGACGCTGAGGAATTCCGACCAGAGAGATGGCTCAAGAACAGGATGTTCCAACCTGAATCGCCGTTCAAGTTTGTTGCCTTCCATGTAAGTAGCTTCGTGTTAGGATGCACATACACAGTTCTATTCTGTTTTTTTATAGCTTCAGCAGTGATTCATAACGTCTAGTCAATTTGATTTTCAGGCTCGCCCTAGAACCTGTTAGGGAAAAGATTTCGCCCATCGTCACATGAGATAGTAGCAGCTTCTCTTATTCACTTCTTCAGGTCAGGCTAAGTGATGACACAAAAGTGTAACCTACAGAACCATGCTCACCCTACATATCAGCAGAAGCCTCAACATTTACGCAGTTCCAAGGAAAGACTTGATGCAGTAGTAAGATACAAAAGACACTTCATATATAATGACTTCATAAAAGGACAGTATTACCTGATCTACGAAATCAACCTTAATATATCTCTGTTAATTTCTACTTCATACAAATTTACAAGTACTGTCTTAAATTTGGATAATCTTAATGCTCTTCTCCATCTTGGTATATATCATGGATCCAAACTACCCTCCAGTGGTGGGATCTGTAATTGACCGGCTCTTCTACTGCAACAGACTTTTCGAATATGAAAAATGCTTGCCAGAAAGGGGTTAACTGTGCTGGGATAATAGTTGGTTCCATTCCCATTCTTCTCTTGCATCTTCATATCAAGAAAAACTATGAGAACTGGGTAGGATTGCATGTATACCACCCTACGAGCCATATGTAAGTCTGAATCGTTCATTGAGGTAGTCAGCACTGCGAATTGGTGGAAATCTGCAATGTTGAGTTGAATATGAACCAATTACATGAGTTTAGCATTCAAAGATGAAACGCGGAAAGAGCAACTAAGACACATTTAGATGTGCTTGAGAATGACGAAAAACCTATAAACATATGCCTCACAAAACCAATTTTACATGGAATGCGAACCTCTAAAACAAGTGCTAAAGATCTGTTGCCCTGACGGATCCTTTGTTCTTAGCATACGAGAACCTTTCTGTTACTATTGTGATCTCAGTGGTCATAATTACTAAAGAGTGTCCAAACCATATGCAACAGTAAATGATCTTGAAGAATTGGCTGCCCTCAAGGCCCCAACCACTCGAAAGTCGGTCGGGGACTCGGGACAATACATGTAAAAAGTCAGATCGGAGCTCAATAATGACCACTTATGGGGTGAGTAATGTAATTAAGAAACTCCATCAATGAGTCCAGTTCCTAGTGGTTTAATATTGAAACAGTGGATGATTTGGAGATGAAAGTTCCAGCGAAAATTCAACCATAGAATACACCTCCCAAGTGGTCTTCCCTACTCACTGGTAAAGTGGGAGCACACTATAATACACTATGGACCAATAATTAGGATCAATAGTATGATGAGTTCTGTGCCTGCAATACTTCCCAAAGTTCTGGAAAGTATATCACTCCAGTTGTTTCGATCTCTAAATTCCTACGATATTAAAAGTATATCAACATGCTTTTTCTTACCTAGGGGGTGCTTCCTCACTGCAGCAACTCTTCAAGCATTCCACCATACAGTCAGGATTGGGGTCCAAAAAGAAAGCCGCCTGGTTGAAAACAAACTTCTTATCATATTAACCTCAAAATTAAACAAAGCTAATCATATCATCTTTTTAATTCAGTATAAGCTTTAACAAGAAGATATCAGTTATACTCTTCTGGATGTAGTAACTGATTGACACAACAAATGGTACCATCGCAATTAAGAGCAGCAATGCGAACAATAGTGACAATTCATGAACTCGCCTTGACAACATTACAGTCACAATTAAGGTTTTTTAAGTCAACAGGATTTAATCGAAACATCAAAGTTCTCTACTGAAGAAACAAGAGACTCAAAGACAGATTCTCAGCCTCTTAAAGGCAAAACTCATGAGATCTCAGCATAAGTGAAAACTTTTCAGTTTCCACATAAAAGAGATTAGCAAAACCAACTAGTTGCTGCAAAATAAAAAAATGTGTACTTTTTTTTTTGCTAATCAGACTAAACCATCCTTGTGGAGGAACCCAAGCGGCGCGAGGTTTCTATGATCTCCAGCTCCACATCATCATCTTTCTCAATACTTAAGTCATCACCACGGTGACTTCCAGTAAGCAAATCAAGGCTTCCAGGCAACACTTGAAAACAAATATCGTATCCTTCAAAATCCTCGATGGCGACGGTGTTCACGCACTCTTTACTCTTCGCATCGAACCACATCAATTTCTTTTTAAACTGGATCACAACTTGCTCTTTGCTCTTCAGGTAGGCTACTGCACTGATATCCATATGACTACATCCTATATCCCACTCTAACGCAATCAACTTATTCCACTTCCCCTTTTCGCCTTTGTAATCCTGCAAATTATATAAAGTCCATCCCCTAGTTAAGTGCAAACTTGGTCCATCGCAACAACTAACGAATAAGCATCCACCAAGCGCATGTAGCTTGTAACAAGGATGATATTGACTGGTACCGCAGCTTGGCAGTTGAAGTTTCTGAAAGGTCTCAGAGCTAAGATCAAGTGATATTACAACTTTCACTCCGTCTACTCCATCTACAAATGCAAGCCAATGCAACACTCCACTCACAAAAACAGCACTTGTATATGGGAATTTGCACTGGATATTATGAGTGGGAAGATCCGCCAGGTTCCCAATTTCATAGAGTAGATCATCCCAAAATTAGTATTAGGGTTCACTGCAACCACCTTGTAGTCATTATTTGCAACATCATATCCCACAGATGCTTCATATGATCCATAATAATCATCATGATCCGGAATCGGTAGTAACTCCATCAGTTCTTTCGTGAAAGGATTCTATAGTGCCCAGAAGTCTTGATAACAAGCTAAAATTCGGAAAAAGCCATGGCAATTAGAAGAAAAGTAAGCTATGATGGATATTGGCATTGTTCTTTATATTCTTAGCCTGAATTTTCCTGGTGGCCGTTTTAGAACTAATAAGGGAGCCTAAAGGCATGGAGTATATAGGCATGCCAAGATAGGTTCTCTTAAACTGCATGAGCATGTCAAGATAGGTTCTCATAACAAGCATGTCAACATGTTGGAGTTTGGCGAAAACTGGATCATCTATAATGGATTTCCATTCCTTGCAGACGGTCCTTACCCGGAGGAGATCTCTGCCGGCAAATGGCTCAGTATGTTACCAACTATCTCACCGGGTAGGTACACCGTCTTCTTTATATTCTTGTGAGATAGGTACACCATCTTCTTAAATTCACACTTTCAGAATTTTTATTATTTGAGACGAAAAACACATGCAGAGGAAGAAATCAGACCAGGCCTTAGTTAGCTAGCTACTAGCTAGGGTTTGGTTTTTCTTCTGGGCTACCTTAATCCATATTATCTAAAGTAATCAGACCAGGCCTTAGTTTAATTATGGGTTGGTCCAGTTAAAAGTTTCTTCTAGGAAAAAAAGACTGAATCAAAAAAGGAGATGCTTTTAATTTTTTATTTTTTTTTAGCATAAGGAAAAAAAGTGAAATAATAAATCGATGAAAATATTATTATTATTATTATTATTATTATTATTATTATTATTATTATTATTATTATTATTATTATTATTAACAATCACATTTTAGTTTAGCTTACTGGAGCGAATTTGAACGAACTAAATAATTGTGAACTGGAGCGAATTAGCACATTTTAGTTTCCACAAAAGGCATTATCACATCAAGGAAGAACAAATTACCGAATAGCGCTCTTGACCAACAGGCATCACCCGGTGCAACGTTGACCTACAGATACACATGAAAAGGGAAAGCAAACAATTACCACATTGATTTTCTTGGTTACATGAAGATAGAAAGGATAATAATTAGTAAGACTCCCTTAGATCAATATATGCTTAAGTTGGAACTACCTGAACAAAATAAAAAAATGCTTAAGTTGAACTACCTGAACAAACAATTAGTCCACCTCTCCATCATGTCACCAATGTTAACAATGAAGGCCCTGCTCAAATTGGACAAAAAACGGATATTCTTAAAATGTAACTTCCCACACATTGGACACAACGGTTGATCACTTAAAAGGCTCACACTAGTGTTCTACCCAAGAGCTCTATAAACAGAACTACACTGTAGAAGTAAAATATGGCAAGTGCAATAAATGGAATTGCAGTTAAATATTCTATTGTAGCAGAAGTAATTGTGCATAAAAATTCAAAACCAAGAACTGTATGTGACATTTAAAAGGATTGGAACCTTTTGAGTAGATTTTACAATGGCGAAACCTTTCGATAATTATCGGGGAAAAAAAAAGAAGAGGTTATGTCTGTACAGTACAGGGGAAGACTAGTGGTAAATTTAAGAAGAGGTTATGTCTCTGTACAGTACAGGGGAAGACTAATGGTAAGTTTTGGAGTTGCATAAAAAGTATCAAAAGTTTGTAACAAAATCGAAGACAAGCATACCCAGGTAAATGGTGCACATTTTCCCAAACCTGCGGTTCCCTTAGTTTGTCCCTGCATACCTGTGAACAGAGAAAATACGTCAGCCCATCTAACAAAAAGTATCAGACAGTCAGCTATGAATTGGAATGATCAGGTTTGTCAAAACTCAAAACATTCCTGGAGTCCGCTCACACCATCTGTAGCCAGCAGTGTTATCATCCCATAATCTGAATGAGCTGAAGCACCATATATTTCATCATCATATGATGGTAGCTCACCTGTGAACCGAAATGGAAAGAAAAATAAACTAGTTCATATTGTACACAATGATCAAGAAAATGTTTGCAACTACATGGTGCGTATCTTCTCCACATGCAACGATTCAAAAGAGTTAATATCTTTTGAAGTTACTGCAAATTGAAAACTGGAACCATTGACGAGACTATCCCACTTCACTAAACCTGGGTAATGAAGCAAGCGGAGAAAACCATCTGGTGGACTAAGTGCCCCCACATCATAGAAAAACGTCTCTTCTAATTTCAGTGCCAAAGCCATCAGAGAAATCAATCTTTCTCCAGCATTCCTGAGCAGGAAAGCTAAATGTAAGCATCCATGAAAAATACTATCTGTCTAATGATTAGTTTGATACAATAAACTCAACATCTAACGAAAATCCAACCACAACAATTCCAATAAATAGAAGACAAACATGTTGGCATAAGGGTTGTTGCTAATCCATACTTCTTTAATAAATGTGTCAAAAGGGTTGTAACTTGCACAATGACCAGCGTACAAAAGAATTGAAAACTAATCAACTAAAGATTACAGAAGAATGACCACAAGGTAATACTCACAAGACTCGTTTGTAGTAATCCTCCATGATCGACTTCCAGCCAGGCAAAATCTCTGGATCCAAGAGAAAACAAGGACTATCACAATATTGCCAAACACACCCAGTTCAAACCAAAGAAACGCGTACTACATCCTAGAAACTTTAGGGATGTTTTATTTGTCCCAAACATACATCATGTATCTAAACCGAAGGCCTTGGTGGTGATAGTATTCCCCTCTATTACAGATGAAACTTAAATCATGCTTGATGTGTGCTACAACACCAAAAGTTGGATAAAATCAATCACGGGGATACAATAGGTCACTCCCGCAAAACAAATGGTGTTGTAATCTTTATGACATTGACAAACGAGTTCAGATATTGAAATAAATAATATTTTTCTTCCTTTTTTAGACTTTGTCTTTGGATTTTCAGCATAAGAGTGTTAATAATGTGTTATTTAAGATCAGATAAAACTGTGATAATCTTATATGCCAAGTCAGGGTAACAATAGGTTATACCCTCTAGAGGCCACTGGTTAAATGGTCCATGCGGCAACATATCTTCAAGAGGGCCGATATAGAAGCTCTCTTTTGAGTCACCTAAATTTTAACAGAAGAAATTAGCACAAAATGCAGCATCCAACCCACATAAAACAAAACAAATTTCTACACCTAAAATGGCAAAAGCAAAGCGCTCTAATTGATATAGCACAACCTAGTTATTCATCTTGTATATCACACTCAACTGGATGGACAAACTCCCCCACTAAGATTCTTCAGAACAAGAGTATTTTTCCTCTGTTATTTTATTTAGACTCAACCTCTCCTCTGTTTCAACATTTCTTTCTTTTCTATCACATGTAACTGGTTATAATTCAGATAGAAGTCTAACAGCATGGAATATATTACAATGGACTCTCAAAAGATTTTCCGGGGACCAAATTCCTGGAACATATCTAAGCTAGTAAAAGTGCAAACCATATGAAATGTCAACGTACATGTGAGACATTCAACTTTAAAATTTATGAAGTCCAAAACGAAACAAATTCAACATGCAAACCTTTTAAACTGGAAGCTGGATCAAGGTTTTCAGCATACAATGGCGTGTAGCCTCTATGTAGCTTGCGGGCCAGTTTCATCTTCTCTTCAAGGGGTAAAGCGAAAAAACATTTAGTTCCTTCAAGCATTTTCTGCACCATGTTTTGGTCGACTCCATGATTTATGAGGTAAAAGAAACCATATTCCGCGCATGCCTACATCAGTATTGTTGATATCAGAACTTTTTGAAGAGAAGTTACATCCAGTACAATTAACTCATATCCATCATTTTATTGTAAATTATAATTGCTGCCAATAGCATTTTTACTCCCACGGGTTGGAACACACCAGATGGCTAACTAGCAACTTTTAAGATCTTTGAGACGTAAATCACAGTTACACAGTTGTTAATGGAAAGAACATTGCACCGTATCTTTGCAAAAACTCCAAAGTTCTATTAAAACTACAATATGGCTCTAAAAAAAAGGCCGAGAAGCAACAGTAAAACAGGAACAGAAACATACTAGAATTCAACTTTTACAAACTAAACTAATGCAAAAAGAAATTTATGCAAGTACAAAAGATAGTAAAGTCATTATAATGATGACTACTAGTTCTGGTGTGTAGAAAGAGGTTCCTATAGATTATCATTTCTCTCTTGATCAACAACCTGAACGTTTATCGTTTCTCTCTTGCTTGAAATGATTCTGCTTAGTTACATGCTCCTCCCAAGTGAGGATGCAATCATCACAAAAAGGAAAGAAAGTAACATATCATCCACTGACCATTTCCTTGACTTCACAGTTACATAAACATCACAGTAATAATAACGCGATTTAAACATACAAAGCCTAGTCTAGTCGCCAGTACTGGAAACAGGATTCCGTCAAAGAGTCATTATCTATTTCAAAATGTTACACACATGTTACAGCTCGAAATAACAGTTAGTTAGGCTCATTTTAGCTGATAAACGAGCTGATTCTGATACAAGTATTTAGTTCCATAGCTAATAAGGTACTTAGCTGATTTGCTCAAACGAATAAGCTAACATATTTTTCGAATAACATACTACGAGACATTCATTACTCAACCGGCCGTCGAATGAACTCATCTAGTCAAGTCTATAAGGTAGTGTAGCTCATCACCTCACACTAACACAAACATGTCGTATATATCATTCAATAGCTCGAAATAGCAGTAAATAGAACAATCAATTTCTGTCACATTACCATTGCACAAGTTCCTAAACGTTTTTGATGAGGCTGTTATTGCCCTAATTTGAGTTAATTTAGGCATAGGGAAATCAATTAAACTAGAAAAGTAGTAGAGTGACATAAAATGAAATGAAACAAGAGTGAAGTTATATAATGAAATGAAGCAAACCTGACGAATTGAAGTTGCGGCGGAGATACGGTCGGGGGAATTAAGGTCGATTACCGGAAGGTTCAAACACTGCTCCTCCATATGTTTCCTTTCTCTCTATCTCTCTGCTTGATGATGATGATGTTTGGTTTTGTTCAACTTCCTTTTTTGAAAAAGGTGATTACTAGGGAAACCCAAATTAGTACTAATTGTTAGCTGATTATTTAATTTGTTGAATGCATTTAGTAAACCATTTTTTATTGGAAACGGGATTGACATTCACTGTATTAATTAATTAATGGGTCCGTTACGTATTGGACTGGATTGTCCAAAAATATAGTATACCTACATGTACATCCAGATGGGACTTGTTTACCGTGTTTCATTTCGGATTCTGCGGTTTTCAAAATATAGTACAACCTTTAATAACTTGAATAATAATTTTATCCGATTCAAATTATGAATAAATGTGTTAAATTAATAACCTAATTAAAATAATATTCTTTTTTAAAATTTTTATAAGTCCTGTCGGATCAGATAAAGTCTTTTCAATTTAAAAAAAACTTTTTATCTCTAAAAACCCGTAGACAACTGCCTTACGCGCTGAATGCCAAAGAAGAAGTACCTGTCGGAAGAGAAGAAGAAGCGAGGAAGGCCGACCAAGCAAGGAGGACTCAACCGATGAAAACACCGATTAATACGCTCGTTGATGTTGTTAATCGGGAGTTGATGAGGGAGAGAGTTTGGTAAATCCAGATCTGAGAGGTGCTCCTAATCCATAAGAGTAGCTGATTACACCTCTAGCGTCTACGGTCTTACCGGCTTCCAGTGAGCCATTGCTATCAACACAGAGGAACGGATTTAGTCAAAAAGTGTTTTCATATCACATATCAAATCAATGGCGTTCTCTCCTCTTTTGGTGTTTTTATATTGAGTAGCATTTTTACTGATTTACGGTTTATGTTTTACTTGTACTGGTTGGATTAATCTCTCTTGTTAGATAAACAGGTCGTTATTACCAGTTTAGCTGGTATCATGTACCTCCAGATGCTGGTTATAATTCATTGAATATGTCTATAACCTTGGAGCAGCAAACCAAGGAAAGATCATGTTGGTTTGATGAGGTAACACTCACAAACCTAGACTATTCTTATTATTGCTTGGCCTTCTCTAATCAGATTTCTGATCAATTCAGGTACATACCGGTGACGCTACTAAGTCGTTCTTGAGTTGTAATCGTCTGTTATTTTGAGACTATCTTCACTATTTTCTGTGTGTTATTCGACTAGATTGAATTCATTGCCATCTATTGATTCGATTTGCAATTTCTGTGTTATCATATTATTTTATTATTGTTTGGATCGATTTCATGTTAATTTATGCATCTGGGTTACAACAAGGTATCAAAGCTTAGGTTATCTCTGATTTTTATTTGAAGTATGATCATGAATGCTAATTGAAGGAGTTATATGAGGCTCAAAGAAATATGATACAGATCGACAGGCGTCTACGTACTAAAGTGATTGAGGGTCTACGTACACGTTTTCTAGAGAATTGTCTGCTATGAATTCAAAAGTAGAAGCTATAGATAAATCTGTGCGTATTTTTCTCAGCAAATGGCCCAGTTGCTAGCTATGCAACAGTCGTTGTAGGCGACTATGCAACAACTATATCTGTAAAACAGAAAAGGACAAAGGGTTAGTAAAAGAAAATTTTTGATATCTACACTGCTCCTCCATTGAGAAACCAAAATATATACCCAATAAATAAATAAAAAATAACAGACGATTACAACTCAAAAACGATCTGGCAACATCACCGGTACTTACCTGAATTGATCGGAAGTCTGATTAGAGAAGGCCAAGCAATAATAAGAATAGTCTAGGTCTGTGAGCGTTACCTCATCAAACCAACATGAGTGTCTCTGGTTTGCTGATCAAATATTATAGACAGATTCAATGAATTGTAACCCGTAGCTCGAGGTATGTGATACCGGCTAAACTGGCAATAACGACTTGTTTATCTAACAAGAGAAATTAACCCAACCATTAAAAGTAAAACATAAATTATAAATCAGTTAAACTGCTAGTCACTATAAAACACCAAAAGATGAGACAACGACTTTGACCGGATATGTGATAAGAAAACGCTTTTGACTGAATCTGTTCCTTTGACTAGATAAACCCACATTCTTATTCTCCAATAATCAAACACACTTCCAATATTCAGACACAACAGTAACTTGACATGACACTATCTATCTGTGCAAAATAAAATATCTTTACCCTTCCCAAACCCCCCAGACCCCCCCCCCCCCGGGATAAATTGCGAAATTTACTTATGTGTTTAAGCACATCATCTTCCAAAATCAACTATTATTCGACTTAGTTCCCGCCTTCCAGAACCTACCATCAAGGAAATATTCTTTCCATACAAACACAACCCATAAAAAATGAGGATTTGTAAGCATTCACTGTAACAGTTTGAATTGAAAAGCATCAATTCAACACATATAACTTCCTAGCTTTGCCAGTAGTGCTATCCTCTCCGCTGGTTGTCCTTCATGACATAGCTCATCTAGCTTTTGTTTGCTAAGAAGCCTAGTCCTGCCTACCCCTTCCTTACTTTCTTCTTCATTAGTTTCTATTTTCGTCTCACTTCTGCCGATGATATTCATTCCTTGCTTCGGCCTTGTGCAAAGCTTTCATACCACTTCGTCCTTTGTTCATATCCTGATCGTAAAAGATCCAACCCTCCCCCATTAGGCTTCAAACAATGTTCCACTTAACTCTAGCCCTTCTTCTTCTACCAATTTCTCACTATTCCACATAAAAGCTTCTTTTATTTTTTTCATTCTTAACAAGCAACCTTGTGAAGTAGTTATAACATACATGGCATAAGTCGGGATATACTAGGTGTCCAGTGTTTGCAATTTAAAACTGCCACCCTGAATAAGACAAAAATTATTGCACACACATATATTATTTCAGTACAATTTTAGTATATCTTGAGATTGATTTGAAAAATTCAATAAAATTAAGTTGAAAAATATAAATGAGGTCGGCAAAATATTGTGATATTCCAATATTGTTACATCATAAGGTATTGTGTAGTACGTATCATAGTTTAAAATATTTTTGGATGGGCACCTTAATTGGCTTTGATATGAAAAATATTTTTTAAAATATTGAGTGGTTTAATTAAATGATTTTGTTTCATATTCAGTAATGTGAATAAAATATTAGAGGTGTTTCTTATGTATTTCTAATAATATTTCTCACACTCTGTGTATTCAGAGTTCTGCCGTTTCAAAAAAATAATCAAATATCGTGTATATATAATTAATTTGGTTTATTGCTACACTAGTATAGATTTAGCGTTTACGTTAGCATTTAAACTTTACATTGTATTGTATCTTAGTGTGTTAGTAAAAAGTGTCGGCCCGACAATATTATTGTATGGAGTCACTATACTATTTATCTTCCGGTGGCTGTTTGGACGTCTGCTTCTTCTCTTTCTTCTTCTCGTTCTTCCTTTCATCAGAACGCCTCTTGGCTTCTTTCGGAGTCAAACCTTTCCGGCTGGACTCCATTTCCTTAGCTGGAAGTTTTTCGAGCTTGCAACGCTCCTCTTCCTGCCTCCACTTAACTCCATCCTTCGGATGTTCTTGAGGAAAGACTGTCAGTTGGTTGGTTGTTCCTTTTCGCAGCTTTTTCCGCCTCTCTTCAGCCATTTTGGCCTCAATTGCGGCTTGAAGTCTCTGTGCCTTCCGCCATCAGATAGTTAAGCCAATCCTCTGAAAAGCAAAGAAAAAAGAAGTATGAGAGATGCGGAAAAATAACGAGATACAAGGGGAAAGAGAACACATAATTTTTTTTTACCGTAAGATTGGCGAAGGCGGGAAGAGGCTGCATTGTGAGCACACAAAAGAAATACTTCTCCGGATTCCTAGCTATACTCTTCGCCCGCATAGCCGCGGCCCAGTTACTCCAATGATCACGCACCGGACGATAATCAGCAGGAGAGTCCCTATTAAAATCATACCGGACATTGAAATATTTTCTTTCACTTTCCGGAGCTCCAGGCTTTAGCTTGTATCTAAAATAGAAGTACCGAGACCACCAGGCGGAACCCAAGGAGTTCGGACTCTCAAGGATGAAATAAAATATTGGCGAGGCTTGAATTGCCAATAATACCAAGTCCCAGACAACGAGACAGTGAAGGCTTGGCAAAAATTGGCGAATGTAATGGGCTCATTCTTCTTCTTCATAAGAACTCCGAAGCATATCAAGTTAGCCAAAGAAATTGGCATAACCTGCATCGGAGTAATGTCCAAGGAGCGGAAAATAGAAGCGAACTTCTCACAAAAGGGAATCCTCCATCCAAGCTCGAGAGAAACAACAAAGCAGGTTAGAGCTCCGTCTGGGCAGTTATATATAGCATCATTGGGACCCAGAGCAATCAGTTCAATATCGTCAGGAATATTGAACTTCTTCCGGAGCAGGGGAGTTGTTTTTCTGTAACTTTGGATTTAATAGTGGGTATCCATCCGTCATCATTGGTTTCACGGGCGACACTAAACAGGTGAATATCATCTCAAAGCCTTTCATAACGCTTCTGAAGAGCAGGTTCAAGATGATCGGGTACGGGAAAAAGTGAACCACGGAATTCCGGTACTTCACCTTCCAAAGGTTGTCCGACCTCACCAAGGTTAGTGTCGTTTGCAACATCTACCACACCATCCACATTCGAAGGATTGTTGCCGGCAGGAATATTGTTATCCGGGGCATTTCCATCCGGAAGATTTTGAGCTGCATCAACTTCGGCGCCTTCAAAAGGGACGACAGCGCGGACCTCCCTAAGAGAAGCAACTTCATGAATTGTTCATGATTACCCTCATCCGGATCTCTAAAACTTAGCTGTGGATAGGCATAGTCAGGTTCGAGGTCAGCTTCTAAATAAGGATCGAAAAGACATCTATAATTATGGCCACCGTATCTACAGAGGAGTCGGAGATATGAAGGGAGCTCTACCTTACGACGGGGAGGTTGATAGACGGAAAGACGGCGGTCGGAAGATGAACCCGCTGATTGATTTCGGTTAGCTAAAGCTTGAGATCGGAAAGGAGCGGAACTCGGACCAGCTTCATTCATCCTTGATTGAGAAATAGAAGTGATGGGGTTCCCACCTCCAATATCTAAGGAAGATTCAGAAGAAGAGTCTGAATCTGATGATGAAGAAGAACTGCTGCTTGTTGATTCTGAATCATCCGATGATGAAGGAAGATCCGTGAGATCTACGACCTTAGGGTTAACCTCGGACATCCTAAACGGCAAGTAAGAAATTAGAAAGTTAGGTGATTGTCCGAGGGTCCATTTACATATCTTCGGAAGACAGTATATTCTGAATAAAAAATTTGCACAAGTATAAAGAGACGGAAAATTAAACAAAGAAGCGAAGCATACCTGGAAATTGAAGAAAGTAGAAGTGTGGAAGATTCCGAAGCTCCAAAAGGAAGGTTATGTCAGATCACAAACTTGTTCGAGGGCTAAGATACGAAAGAAAAAACTTTCTCTCTCTAGTCTTCTCACTATAATGTTGTAAATGAACAAATTTGTTGACCGACTATTTATAGAGGGGGACAGAATTGGGAAGCCCAATCGACGCGACCGTTGACTTTAAATCTAAACCGTACGCGGAATTTAAATCAACGCACGAGATGAAGCCAGCAAACTAAAGTTACTGTACAGCCCTCGTGATCTTTGACCTACAAAAGATTTCAAATACGGAAGAAAGCCCAATCCTTATCCATAACACAAGGCCCGGAATCTTTGATAATTAAAAGTTTTTTTTTTCATAACATACACGTAGACACGGATATTTAGTAGACGCGCGCACTAATATTACCAGCATTTAGACACGGATAGTTTGCATAGCATTCATCATATTTGCATCAAAAGATAAAAGGGGTCCGAAGGTTACGGATAAGGATGAAGGACTAGAAGAACAAGGAACGGAAGTTGTAAGACACGGACACGACGTCTAAAGCGCCATCTCATGAAACACGGAGACGTCGTCTAGTGAAGTAATGACACATGCACGGAAGATAGAAGGACACGGACACGACGTCTAAAGTACCATCTCGTGATTCACGGACACGTCGTCTAGTGAAGTAATGACACAGGCACGGAAGATGAAAGACACGGACATGACGTCTAAAATGCCATCTCGTGAAACACGGACAAGCCGTCTAGTGTAGTTATGACACAGGCACGGAAGATAGAAGGACACGGATATGTCATCCTTTCAAACCAAGTACGACGCATAAGAAAAGCGACAAATTTTTTCGACCACAAACAGTATAGTTTCGCACTATCTTCTACTAAGATACTCTGAAACTACAGGGACATATGTTGATATGAAAATATGTCTAGTTCGTACGGTGCGTCTCTCTACGAACTATAAAGCTTTCTAGCTACAAGGGATAAGGCGTTTGCGGCTCACAAGGTTCCGCACCTTGAATTATGCGGACCTAGGAGGCATTATTACAAATATGTCCAGTTCATTAAAATAAGGCACTAGAGAGATATGGAGATTTTGAGGTCCACAACGATTGACATACGGACAAAAGGGCATCACCCAAATCCAGAACAGGTTAGGCAGTACGAGGCTTGTTTATTACGAACCTTAAATACTTGGTCTATTGTTTTGTGTGGTTGAACCAGGATGAGATTCACACTAAAGACATGAAGAGAGATAGACACAGAAGAGGATAAGAGCTTCTGGATGACACTAGAAGATACACCTAAATGGGCTTGGGCCAAGTCCATGAAGGTCAACGTTGGGCCTACTCAATAAATGTGGAGGAAGGAAAAGGTGACAGATGGAAGCATGAGATTGGATCGACCTAGGGTTGGCCAATACCTATATAAAGGCTCCAATTCCAAAGTAAAGGTAACCAATATTAACTACTCACATTTATTACATTAATACAAGGAGAATTAGCAACCTCCTTCAAGTAAAGTCTCTTACCGGTTTGACCTAGGCAAGCCGGGTTAATCACACATCCACACGTGCATTTCAATCTCAGGTACTCAAATTGACATAGAGAAGAACCGAGGATTGTGGTGTGCACCTGGAGAAGATTGATTCAAGGATTTGATTTGAAACTATGGTGACATAGAGAGTATTTAGGTTCCTAGTGCATTGTAACGAACTTAACCTCATCTAAAGCGTCGTACGTTTTATTAGAATTTTACCCTTACAATCTCTTTTATTGTATGGAATTTTTTTCTGTACTATTTACCCCTCTCTCTCCTTTCCTTCCTAAATTATCATGTCTACTTAAATTGTACGCTAAACTAGTGTGTAATGTTTTATGAAACGGAGAGATTACTATGGATAACTCTGTTTTTCCAATCTTAACCCAAATAGAACAACCTCTTGAGTGCTAGACAGTTGTAATCGTTCATGACTTCATATGTTAATGTACCAGTTTAGTGATGAGTGCAATTTGTCCTCAACAAACAAGGACAAATTTGCTTCACACATTCAATCACCAAAAACTCATCACTGTGTCTAACAGAGTCATCTTCTCCAACTCTTCAATCACCATAATCTGCATTTGCATTCCTTTCTGAACATACATAATGTCCATGGCTGCAACCTTTCTGCTCATCGTCCTCTCGATCACGACCCTCGCATTACTCGCTACAATCCTCAGAAGTAGGCAGGATAAGAAAAGTACCATCCAGTAGCTTCCACCATTTTTCACAATCTCCTCCACTACAATAGGCTGCATGACTTCATGACTGATCTTGCAAGAGAACACAGAACTTACAGGCTGTTGTCGCCTTTTCGAGGTGAGGTTTACACGTCTGATCCGGCTAATGTGGAGTACATTCTCAAAACAAACTTCGAAAATTATGTCAAGGTAAGTACGTCGTCTTGAACTTATAGGTGAAAAAAGATTACTAATGGAAGTTAAAAGTTATCGGTATGTGCAGGGAACGTACAACCATGCCATTTTGGAGGACCTGCTCGGGGATGGGATTTTCAATGTCGATGGCGAGAAGTGGCGAAAACAGAGGAAAACGTTCAGCCTTGAATTTTCGACGAGGTTATTAAGGGAATTTAGCTGCTCAGTGTTCAGAACAAATGCAGTTAAACTAGCAAACATTGTATCTGAAGCAGCAAACTCCGATCAACCATTCGATATTCAGGTGAACTTAGGATCCCATTATTCCTTTTCTATCTGTGAAATGTTATTGTGAAACTGTGTAAATGATTATTTGACAACAGGACCTGTTCATGAAATCGACACTGGATTCGATATTCAAAGTTGCTTTCGGTTTTGAGCTGGACAGCCTGAGTGGTTCAGAGGAAGGTGCAAAGTTCTGCAAAGCTTTTGATGATGTTAGTGCAATGTCAATGTGGAGATATGTAGATGCTACATGGAAGATAAAGAAAGCTCTGAATGTAGGTATCGAGTCAGCAGTGAGGAAAAACGTCGAAGTGATGGATAGCTTCGTGTATAAGCTAATCGGTATCAAGATCAAGCAAATGCGTGACTCAAACATTCACTGTGTAAGTATTCGGTATTGGTAGAGAGAAACTCTCAGTTGTGACATTTTAAAGCTATTATCTGCTTTAAGGGCTGTTTTGGTGATGCAGAGAGAGGATCTTGTGTCAAGACTCATGCAAACAGATGTCAAACCAAAGTACTTGAAAGATGTGATACTGAATTTGTGATGGCTGGTAAGGACACAACTGCAACAACTCTGTCTTGGTTCATTTACATGCTTTGCAAGAACCATTTGGTACAAGAAAAGGTGGCACAAGAAATCAATGAGGCAACGCAGTCGACTGGTGCAGCAGACAGCATTTCAGATTTTGCTGCGAGTTTGAGTGAGGAGGTTCTGGAGAAGATGCAGTTCCTTCACTCGACGCTGACAGAAACTCTCCGACTTTACCCTCCAGTTCCAGTGGTAAGACGAAATAGCTACCCAATTCACATACTCGCATATGACCAAAAAACTACTACTTCATGATATTAGGAGTTTCTATTTTGGCATGCCTAGGATCCAAAAATATGCATGTCTGATGATACATGGCCAGACGGTTTCCATGTGAAGAAGGGTTCGCTGGTTGCTTACCAACCATATGCGATGGGGAGAATGAAATTCATATGGGGCGAAGATGCAGAAGAGTTCAAACCTGAGAGATGGCTCGATGAGAATGGTTGCTTCCGGTCAGAGAGTCCCTTCAAATTCACAGCTTTTCAGGTAAGCTGGAATGAAGCATTTAAGCTCTGTTTAACATGAGTTTTCATTTGTAACTAACCTTCTGCACGGAATAGGCTGGGCCGCGGATTTGTCTGGGCAAGGAATTTTCGTACAGGCAGATGAAGATACTCATGCTGTACTGTTGAGATGCTTTATTTTCCGACTAAGTGATGATAGTAAACTAGTAAAGTACCGGACCATGATCAATCTCCATATCGATGGTGGACTCACAGTCCGTGCTTTCCATAGATCAGATTAGGATGTTAAGTCAGTAATTAAGCTGTAGTCTAGTACTTGTCATATCCTCTCTGGCTCTCTTAGTCTTACAGTAGTACTACATGATCTAAGTTGAATGGCATGCTGTAATGTAATGATGAACGAAACAATACTAAAACTGATAATGCTATGCAAGTACGTATTCCGAACTCATAATGCAGTGTAGTTATTCTAGTACTTCTGTTGGGTACTATTACTAATGAATCCTGGCAATGTCAACAAAAAATAAACAATGAACACGCTTAGGGTGGGGTTTCGTCCTGCGTCTCTATTATGAAGCATCTGCCTCTAGTGTGAGA